>CM076407.1:18610282-18971725 GCA_038363315.1 Mugilogobius chulae
TAGAGTAAAGCTGTAATCCAAGATATTTTTACAGATTTGATTAGTGAAAAGTTATCATTTCAGCTGTCAGCTCACACAGCTTCATAATACATTCTGAGCTGAAGAGGTAGATTGGTAAACTAGTCACTAAACAAGCCAATAGAAAACTGTCCCAGAGTGTCCTCTGCTACCAAAAAATAATAATAATAATAATTCTGAAATGAGATCTGGCTGTGTTCAAGAGTGAGGATTGAGGTCCACAGAAAGTACAGCCATCAATGAGATACATGTATGTACATTGTACATGAGCTTCTTGGTTAACACAACACATTTAGGAGTTACTGTATACTGATACAGATATACGATAACTTTACAAACATGGCTCTACCAGATGGATCCTCACAGTATTTGTATTTTACAAAATATAGAATCCAACTGGAGTGACCTCTGCCGTAGGGTTAGAGACAGACGTGGTTAGCCGGACGAATCACACTGCACTATTATGATACGGGACGGGTGAAGTAAACGTCTGAACCAAAACAAACATGCCAGTGCCAACAGACATAATTCAGTCGATTTTAAGAAAATAACATTTTTGACTCTAAAAAATCTGCACACAGAGGAGATGATGTGATTTTCGACTATAACTAACAAAAAAAACATGAAGTGCTTGGACTAGTCACATTCAGATATACAATTCCATTTTTCCCAACAGCTTTCAGTGGCAGTTCAGATTCATAATGTGTAGCACTCAATTTAAAGCTACACACATATCAATCTGGCTACAAACAAGAACTCTGCTACAAACAAAAACACAAAGAAAGAAAGTAACATCTTAAAGAAGAGGAAAATGTTGCAATTTTTAATAATACAAATTTTCATCACTACTAGATAGGGATCGACCGATATGGGTTTTTCTTTGTCTGATGTCAATACAACAATTTCAAAATGTTGTCAGCTGGTGCCAATATGCAACAAGATTTTCAAGGCCAGTTTCTGAAGTCAATTTTCTTATTTTAGTTTTAAAAGCATAAAGCATAGAGTAGTATAATTAAAGAAAACAAAAAACAAAAAACACAACAACAGTTATTAACCACAGTACGTGTGTGTCTCTTTCGCACAATGTAATGATGCTCGAATGTATTTTGGCCAATGAAACAATAATTTCATAGCTTCGTTAAAGGCATTCATTGTGCATTATACAAGGGAGCTTTCCAACTCTACAGTACGTGGAGCAGCTTTCTCCAGAGACCACCATGGGGGCGTGGTCAGCCTGGTAGACCTTACTGGTCCACTGAGCTGGCCACGCCTGTGAACAACAGCTAATAAGACACGTCACCTAGGGAACATGTGACGCCTCTGACGAAGACAAAAGTGACCGTCGAAACTAGTCAGGTAATAAACAATCTTACCGATACTTGTCTGATAGAGAAGAAAACGCGTTCATAAACCAGCACAAAGCTTTTGCTGCAGCCAAAGAATACAACTTAAAGACATGTTACTGATCAAATCGAAACTGCAAACATAGGAATGGAGAGGGAAAAAGTAGTCTTGGCCAAACCCACTGATCAGTATGAGTGTGGCTTTCCAACAGAGGGAAAAAAACAAACACCTGCCTGATCAGATATTGGCCAAAAGTGAGGCTGTTAACCGATATGGTCGATATACTAAAAAACTCTAAATACTGGCCATAAACATCAGCCGACTGATATATCGTTCTGTCTCTCGACCACACTGTCCCTTGTGCTGGCTGCAGTCGTTTAGTCTACTAATTTAGCAATGGAGTCAACACATTTTCAGTTAGAAATACCTTTTAAGTTTTGTCACACCCCCTTTTTAATAAACAGGGCATGTTTTTAGTCAGTCAAGAATTTCTATGCATCTATGTGGAAGTATAGAAAAGGAAACTCAAAATCTCTTCTGAAACCAAGACAACCAAGACATGATATTCGCAACACACAAAGACATCTCTCTTTTCTTCTATTTCCCTATGTTCAAGGGCAGCCAGTCTTCTCGGAGCCCATCCACAATCTGCCCTCCGTGTTTCTGCATGTCATCGATCCCGGTTTGATGTCATTGTATTTTGCCTTGCTCGTGTAACCAGAGTCGCCAGCTGCACCAATGTTGTTCAGTCTTGTCCTATTTTGGCCATGACATTCCATTGAGCCATAGTTTCACAATTCCCCCGGAGGGTTGCATCAGCTCGTTCCGATATCAAGACGTATTAGCTGCCTATGAGCTGCTCCGAAGGCCGGCCGAACATTATAGATGACGGTTAGTTCTGTCAAAGCTTTGAGCGATGTTGTCTTTACCTCCAGTTTCGCGTTTCCTCGGGGATTTCGCCGGCCTCCGCTGTCAATACGAGGCTTGCTCATGTTTGATTGGACAAAGCGCTGAACAGGATTGACAAATGTAGATCGATCGCCATTGTTGTGGAAGAATTAAAGGGTCTATGACAGGTTGGAGTCTATTTACTGAAACAGTTAACTTGTCAATCTAAACACTCAACACTTGCTGCACAAAAAACAATGGTTATTAACCGTAGTTATTTAAATTATTGCATTATTATTGAAACATTCACATAAACATAATTGACAAAAGAGCTTGTTGGATGTGATGCATGTTCTTATTCTAAAGATGACCTAGATTCAAAGGGTTTAAATTTATAAAAGTTTATTCCACCTAACAATATTTCTAAAGGTCGGCCAATCTTTCCCTGGTAGCTTCCATTATGCAAGACTTATGCCAGGCGTTGTGTGAGAAAATCTGACCGCTTGCCTTTCCCTCGGCCCAATACAGATTTGAAAAGAATATGCAAATGTATGATGTTCATGTGGTTCTTCCCAGGTTCTCATATTTCGTCCTGCATCCGTGGAGCAAGGTCTGACTCCCCTTGGTCAGAGATAAACTTCGGTCCTCTCCAGAGGTCAGAAAGGTTAACCTGTAGACAAAACAGACATCCTGTGTTTCTCACTAATCCTAGCTGCAGCTATAAAAGTGAATGATTATGTCAAAGTAATTCTGAACCTACATGAGACTTTCCAGGTCAACTTAAGTTCAGTAAAGAATACAATATAACAACCAATGACTTCGGTGATGATATAACAACACTTGAAATGAAAACTTCCAATTAAATAGCTTTTCCAGGTCTCAAACATCTTGAAAGTCCAGAATCAAACAACCAACTTGGGTGAGTGTCTTTTCTCACTGGCTAAAGAGAGAAAAAACATAGATTCATTACTGTAGTTTATTCGATTTATCATTTAATATTGCTCAATCTGTTTTTGGAGATCCACATAAGTCCACTTTCTTTCTTGTTGATATTCAGTGCCAACGCAAATACACTTTCAATCAAGCATCCCCAAACACTTTTTCTAAAATTCTCATTTCAAACATGTCCAGATATTTTCCTAAGAAATTTCCTATAATTGACTATTTCATTGCTTTCGGCTCTGAAAGTCTTGCCAGGCACTTGCAACTGTGGCATACGCTTCATGTTTATTTAAAGCTTGGAACCACAAGTCTTCTCATTACCACACCAGAATGATGGGATGTTTTCAATTAGTTTGTTGACAATTATAATAGTCCTCTAAAATCATTCTAATTAATGACAAACTCTGATGACAGACCAGACAGAACTTAAGATGTGTTTTTCATGTTTGGTCATTCATATTTAAAGAATGACTTCTCCAAAATGATAAAACGTTAACAGTCTTTATAAATGTTGAATGAGGCGCTATGGAAACTCTGAGCAATAAGAATGATTGTGTTCAGTCGTTAATCTAATTCCAGAGAGGTCGTTAAATAGGTTCATAAGATGCCAACGATCCTCCAGTACACAAAAATGACTCCAGTGAGAGTTCAGACATGTTAAGAGGGAAGAAAACCAGATAGTAAATCAAGATTGTTCAGTTCATGATAGTATTTAAAATGATAAACTTTCTCAAAGGTCTAAAGGGATCACTGTTTTGCAAGTTTAAGGCTGCATTCATAATACAAACCGAACTGAATTGCAACATTGTATCTTGTTCTAAACTAGCTCGGTTCACGTTCACAATACACTTTTTACCAATCGAACCAGCGCTGTAGAGACACATCTGCTCCTCGCCTGTAGAGGCGCTGTGACAGAAACACGTTATGTCAGCAGCAAAGAAGACACCCGGCTCCTCGGCTAAGGGCCCAGACACGCAGCAAGCGACAAAAATGACGTGCGTGAACAAGCGAAACTACAGCCGTGCGTCCACGCATGAGTGGCCACACCGCCAATCGCAGCAGATGCCCCGTGCGCACCTGTGGTGCGTCAACGCGAGCCACTCACCTTGTGTTTCTCAATGGGAAAGCTGTTCAAGTTTGTCTGTCTGTGTTTCTGCTCATGTATCCGGTCTATAGTGAAAATAACCTCATGAATAGGCTTCTATTCCCCCTCTGGACCGGCTGATCACGGCATACGCGAGGTTTTCAATAGTAAATATGAAAAACTCAAGCAGGCAGTTCTATTGAAGCAGGGCTCCGTCACACAATCCAGGTCTGTCCCAGGACGTGTGGTGCTGATGGCAAGTACACACATACAACTGTAGAAGCCTGATTTCTCTGTATTCTCTGTATTCTACGCTTCTACGCAGCTACGCCAGCGTCAAGCGACAAAAAAAATAGGTTGGATTCTTTCGCTCCCGATTCTCACTCGCCCAACGCTCGCACGACGTCACGCTCGCTACGCGCGTCAAGCGCCGGGTGTGTGGCCGGTCTCATTGACTTTGCATGTTTTCTAAACGATACGCGTGCATCGTTGGGCTATTTTTAACGCGCATAGGGCTTGCATAGCGCGAAATACGCTTGCAGTGTGTCCCTGGGGTAACAGCGGCTACAGCTAACTTACATCAGAAACAAACACACTGCTGGACTTTATATTTTTGTTTTTATGGATCTATCCCACAACTTCTCTCACATTAACAGGACCAGAGTGAGTCACAGATGAAGTGTCGGAGCGCGGAAAATGTGGACTTTCACTTTCACTTTAGAAGATGAGAAAGGAGGCTAGGCATTTTGTTCCAAATGCCGAGAGTAAAACGTACGTTTGTCATCTGCTCACTTAGCTGTAAAACTAAATATTAGATGAATATAGACCCTTTGTAATGTGAGCTGTAGTATTACTTTCTGTATTCGCTTTCATCTATAGTTATAACTTTGTTATTTTTGTAAACAACACGAGAAAACGGTGATATACAGTCGTGTGATCATAATTAATTATACCTGAAGCATCCCTCGTCCTTCTCCTGTTACTTTCATGTTTTTTTGTGTATTATTTGTCTCGTTATCGATCTCACACATGCTGTTAGTTGTGATTCTGAGCTTCACGGGCGTCTCAGCGTGGATCACGTCACTGTTCACTTCCTGGTTTTTTTTTTCGCTCTCGCTCTGTTTATTTCACAAAACAAACCTCTCCAACCGAACCAGATTTGGACATCTTGGACCGGATCAGAATTCGTTTGCGCATTCACAATTACCCAATCGAACCGAACTATTCAGGCAAACGAATCCTGATCTGAATCAAAAGTGTACTGTGAATGCAATGTTTTGAGATGTATTTACCTCGTTAAAATGTTTGGACCATTATCAGCATGAAATCACAGCCTGGTCTAAAAGAAACGTGTATATACCATTCTATTTAAAACATGATTACCTTTGGCCAAAATAATGAAAAATACCTCTCAATGTTGCCAGACACTAGTTTTGGTATGTGCGTGGGGCTTTTGTTCACGTGGGTCGAACTTTTCTTTATGAAAACCCGGTTCTGACGCTGCACTTTTTCAACTGTTACAGTCGTTGCTGCGTCTACAATAGATGACCAAAGAGATTTTGTTTTTTTTAAGAGGATTGCTTCCGGACTATCCCAAAATCCCTGTCTGATTTTCATCGCATTTGGAGTAAACAACTGTATCACTATGGCAACCACGCCACCGGATGTAGTGACCTATGTCTATCTAAGACCGGAAGACGTTAGTGCATAACCTCTATTACCTCTGCAAAGAAGAAATATGAGCCTATTTGCAATGTATGAAACATAGTTGAGGGCCGGATCAGATCTTTGGAGTGCCAATTTTTCTCCTAGACCTTTAGTTGAATAGGCCTGCGATACAGTATGATACAGCAAATTATATCACAACATATCACAAATTATTATCTTGTCCCAGCCCTCTAAAATACTGTATATTTTAGTTTGTTAAGTCCACATTGTTTTGAGGAGTCATCTCAAGTCGAAAAGTTCCAAGTTCAAGTCAAGTCCCAAGTCACAAACTTTCAAGTTAGAATGAACTCTTTAGTCTTAGTCCATTTTACCAAATTCTCAGTATAGTGACTCAAGTCTGACTCATGCCCAAGTCATAACTGATAACTGGTCAAATCCCTTTTAAAGCTACGCCATTTTTAGCATGAACAACTGGAGCTCCTGTGAGTATAACTGATTTCTATCGGATTACCTTGATTTACAAAAAAGATCGGGTTACAAAAAACAAGACTTTGAAGACCAATTATATAGAATGTTTTGCTTTTTTCATCTTCATTTAAAGCATGGTTGTTCTGTTGGATTAACTAATACAGAACAGAAATAAACTGAAGTCAAAGTGTCATAAATGATTGTTTGAACTGACCTGAAGCCGAACAGTAAGCGTGGGTTATAATAAGATATGAGTTTGTGCCATCTGGACATTGTTTGAAATGAACAAATGCTTCGTTTTGTTCAGTCAAAGTTTTGGTGGAGCAGCTTTGGACAGTTTTGTGTTTTCTCGCTGAAGATGGTCACTTCCATTGGCTGCCAACAAACAGAGACAGAATGTTCTTTTAGTGCTTTCAACTTTATCAACAATGCAGCCTGTTGTGAAGACAGATAAAAGAGTATTACTTTTATTTCAGCAATTTGTGCAAAGATGTAGAAACATTTTACACAAATTTAATAAAAAAGTGAATGAATGATGATGATTGAGTGTTCAGAAAAGCCCTGTCCACACCTACCACCTGTCTCCACCCTCTTGTCTGTGTTTAATTGTGACTATTCAAAAAAATTCAGATTCATAGTAAAGCATGTTTGGTTGAAATAGTCACAAAAGCCCTGTTTCCATAGGGTCGGGGCGGTACGGTACGGTCCTATGCTGTTTCCACTGCGCAAGCGACCCGTTCCACTGATGAAAACTTTATTTGTTTCTCCGATAGACTTAGTAAAGCAAAGCTAGCGCATTAGCATCAGCTGTTTCCTGTTTGCCGAAGCAAAACACTGTAAAAAAATTTACATCTTGTGCGTAATGTGTCCAACATAATCCAGTCTCAAAGCATTAAACAAAACTCGTTTGAAAATCATTATAAAGCCGCAGAGACTTTGCAAAAAAGTTACATAAATTATAAAAAAGTGACGGTAAACCGGAAGTAGTTTCTTGTTTACACCAGTGTAAACCATCATGTCACAGCGCCACAAACGTCAAATTATTACGCGCCTTTTTATGAATCGCTCAGGTTGACGCCAGGAAGAAAAAGTATAATTCAGGTATATTTTCTTTTTTATTTATTTGAGAAAGCATGTGTAATGCTCACGTAGCAGACCCTCGAGTGCCTGGACCTGCAGTGGAAATACTCACCATCATTAACATAAGCGGCCCAAACCGCTCCAAAGTGAACCGGTCTGGGGGACCCAGGCCAATGGAAACGTGGCTATAGACACTTTACGTACAACTATAACAAAAAAAAATTACAAATCTAAAGTCTGCTACTTCATACATTAAAATCTGACAAAGACGCGGGACTTATTACTATACTTAGAACTGAAGAACTTATCAGTTCTTCAGTTTTGCACAGGATTTATGTAGAACAATTTTATTTATTTTTTTTTTTATGAAAGTAGACACTTGTAGGGTTAGGTCTTATTTGATATACAACATGTCATGATCCGCATAAAGTTTTTAGAAGAGCTGTGAAAATTGTGAATAGGGCTGGCTGTTAAAGAGTTATAAATGTCATTGGAACATCCTCTGTGTTTGTTTCTTCCAGATGCACATACAGTAATTGCACGTAAATGACTGGGTCGGGCCTGACGCCAGCAGCTCGTGTTGGTAGATGACAGTGCAGTGGCCTCTTTCTCTCTCTCTCTCTGACACACTTTGACCCGGGCGCCATGATTCAAACACGGTGATTATCCTGTGAAAGTCCAAGTCAACCGCCGGACTCTGAGCCGACCTGTGAGGTGAGACACATACATTAGACTGTCACTACAGAGGACAGAGAAAACAGCGAGACTATGAGACAAACTGTGAAGCTCATCAGGGAATCTTTTGTAGCAGCAACAGGAATAGGAAACCACACTTTTATTAAACCAATATATAGTTTTGACAAAGTTCTGTGAGCTTGTTTAAGACTGAGATGTCAAATGTTTTGATTGAAGCTACATGGCAACATTTTCTTTGGATTTAATAAGTAAATCTAAGCCTACCCCAATCTCCAGCCCTAAACTTACCCATTTTGGTAACTTGAAGTCTAAACTTACCTGTTAAACCCAAAGAAAATGTCACCACGTGGCTTCAACCAAAATTCATGGTTAGTTTATGTTTTGGCTTTTCGTAACATATTGATGTAAAAAAGTTGTGAAAATGTGCTTATTGTATGCTTTTGACATTTCGAGAAGAATCTGGCTGCAGCCGATGGGGAGCGTCATATTGAGTGGAGCTCCACCAGAAGTACATAGCTCCACTTTTTTTTTTTTTACAATAAAGTTGCCAGAAAATATGCAAAATTTTAAACCTCGTGAATATACAAACTCTATAGATGGAAAGTTGAAGAATTTAATTATTTTTTGTACTTTGGGGGCATTTTCACTCAAATTACCCTATGTATTAGAGGGCCAGTCTTTATCTTGTAAAAGTTTTATATAAAAAATGTAAGTTTGTTTGCTGCGTTTCCTTGCGGGCACGCCTATATAAGGCCCAATGTATGCGTGTCTGCCCCATTTACCTGTCCTACCAGACCCTGGCATCACACGCCGTCAAGGCACCGGGTCACGAGATGTCAATGCACTGGGAACTCACCGCGTTTAGGCTCACCCGGCCAGCTGTAAGCGTTAAGCACTTTGGCCAGCATCAAGCAAGGTGTTGCAGGCAGCGCGGGTGAGTTAAAGTGTTTGTATAAAGGTCATTTTTACCGTGTTTTGTGACGCTAACGGGAGGTGGTTGTTCATAGTGAACCGGGGACAGCGACATGGTACTTCCTCCCTCGTGGAGTGCGCGACCTGTGAGGAGCTGCACGGTTGAGCGAGTGCGTGAGAATCGGCGCTACGTTGGTATGTGCGCTCGCTGATGTCAGAATGTTCTTAGACAAATAATGTATTTTAGGAATGTTTGTTACTTATAGGACCCGTGGTGGTGCAAGCCTCCTCTTTTATATGACCCATGTTCATGCAACAAGAAAGTCACCGGAACAGCATGGCTCAAACTGAACATGAACTGTTGCAAGAAAATGGACTGTATTTTTGTTTGTTTTATTGGCCTCTGGGCTCTATGTCAAAGTTGGGAGGGTAATGCCCTTGTCTATTAAATAATTGTTGATATTGGAATATCTATTGGCCAGGACGCTCTTGAAAAAAGAAATTTGCAATCTCAATGACGCTCTCCTGGTTAAATAAAGGTGAAATGCTCCCAAAATGAACCGAACGTGCTGCACTGAAACAATTCACTACAACCATGTGGACGTTACACCCTTAATATATATAAATTTCAGCCAGGCATTACCCCAAACACAATACAGGGTTTATGATCTTTTACGTTACTTTTTATTCAATATTTTTACATTTACATTTCTGTCTTTTGCTATTTCGTACAATAAAAACGAAACCCTTTTGACCAGCTGGCTGAATGCAGAATTCTAATTACAAAGACCTACTTATAAAGCAAGTACTTGTTTTTTGCTAATATTTCATTACCGACCTTACGACCCACATTTTAACAACAATTTACATGTAAAAATTGACGCATGCAATTGTCATAATGACATAAATAACTACCATAAGCGGCTAAACCACATTTTCAATTATTTCTTTGTCTCCATGAAAATCCAATTGCGCGGTCTAACCTACATAAAGCAAACCACATTTACTACAAGCTTTATTATTCGTAAGTGAAAGCAGCGCGCTGTTATAAATAGTCCTGCACAAAGCCTTTTCCCTGTGTGTCCGGCGCGGCAGCAAAAGCTTGAGCTGAGCTAATTTGAAGCAGGTGATGTGTGGAAGTTATAATTGTGCTTTTGTTCACACGTTCACAGCTGACGATGTAGCACCTGCCTCAGTGTGAAGAGAGCTCCCTGCCAGCCTCCACGTTCACTTTTATTCACAATACACAGTCGTAAAAGCCACACTGTTTGACAAGAGCACATTTACTTCGGTTTACCAAAATGGAACGATTTGGAGCTTTTCAGGCTGTTTGTGGAGATGTATTGTTCTGGTGTTTTTTAGACAGGACAGGGCTGTTTGTTGAACACGTTTGGAAAATACTGTATATTCAGCCCATGACCATTCTTCCAGACATTATTTAATTGGTTTAATTTTGAGGTTTGAACTTGTTTTGACCTGTTTAGAACTCTGGGTAGACAAATTTTATTCTCTGCAACAAAAGGCCTTTCAAAAAATAAGAAAATGTTGCTTATTTTGAGGTAAAAATGTCTTGAACAATCTCGTTATCGTAGCAACGGAAAAGATGGATGTTTGGGGAAGTTTGGACTGAACCAAACGCCGCAAAGTTTGGATGTTTGGACTTTATCAGCAGTGATGCCCAAATAACCTAAACATGCATGTTTTTGGAAACCAGAGTATACCCGGAGAAAACCCCTAGTGACACAGGGAGAACATGCAAACTCCACCCAGAGAGATCGTGAGTACTGATATGGTCCGAATCCACGATTCTCGTAGTGGGAAGCCAGAGCTCTAATTACTCTGCCAGCATGCATTCTTGAGACTCGTTATTGTAAATATGTAGTGGAGGGATTTTTTTTTAGTATGACGGCTCTCCACACTGTATGCTGCTCAGATTATATAGAACTGCTACGATCCTAGTTGTTCAAAACTGAAGAGCCGAAAAAAATAATCTTTCAGCTATGTTTGCCATCTTGAAACAGTTTGAAATCATAAGTATTTGAACTGCAAAAATGTCCGGCCACGGAAAAGGAGGTTATAATGTCTAGAGCCGGTCCCGGGCAGTTTTGGGTGTGCTTAAAGTTCACCGGCGGGGGGGCTCCTCCAAGCCGTGATTATGTTAGCAAATCCCTTCTGCTGCATTCCTGCATCAGACGTGTACTCTTTTATCGCACTTCCAAATAAAAGAAACTTTGAGATTTGCTTCTTTCGTGAAGCACCATTGAGAAGGTTTTTGGAAATACAAGCATCAAACTCCACAGACCCAAAATGGAGAGATTGGACGCTGGAATCTTCAGTCCAGATTGACACAACTAACATAGTTGTAAAGTTTTGGACCCGGACGCATAGCGGATGAAGACATCGAGCTGTACCTCCGAAGATATTGATCTATTATCCACCAGTCCAAACTCATGGATAAGTTTGGAATATGGTACGGAGTTCGCCGGTACAAAGTTAACTCAACAAAGACTCAAATGGACACTACGTAACCATCCCTAACTCCATCTCACTCGGTCCTTACAATGGCCGGATCATTTATCCTGGACAGATCAACTCCTGCTTCATCTGCCAGTCACCCGACCACCAGGTGAGACAATGCCCACTCGTGATATTTGTGAATGCACAAACTCGAAATAATCCATCTGGCCTTCCAGCAGCCCAATTGGTTTGGAGTCTGATACAGCAGTGACCAGCCCAATCACATCGCAGCAGGGGGTTGAGGGGGGTTTGGTTGCATGGACAACAGGAAGTACCTGATTCAAACAAAACAAAGATCGTGGCGTCTGTGGCTATACATGTTTCTGCTGCGTTTGATTCTGTTTTAGCAGAGATATTTCCTTTTTGAGAGAAAAGCAGAGAGGTGTTTGTGACACTTGTTCTATCCCACGTGAACGTTGGATGCATCATTACGACTCGTTGATGTGATTGGTTAAGCATAAAAAAGGTCGGCAGCACACCCAAACGGCACAGTGTTTTTTTGTTGAACGTCCCAACTTTTAGTTAGTTAGTTTGTTTATTGTCCCATACGGGAAATTCGTTTTCACAAACTGCATACAGTTTTGTTACGCCTCATTACAAACATCAAAAAGACAATTACACAAACATGTAGCGACAAAAACAACAACAATGACATGGTCCTATAATACTGTAATCAGGTCTGGTTCAGTGCAGTTATGGCTGAGGGGATCAAACTGTTTTTGAAGCGTGCTCTGTGGAATCTCAGTGTTCTGTACCTGCGTCCGGATGGTAGTAATGTGAAATACTGGTGAAGTGGGTGAGTGTGATCCTGTAATATTGTGTTTGTAATGCGTGTGATGGCTTTAGAGTTTAGCTGAGTGAGGTTGGGGGTTTGAAGGCCAATAACCTTGGAGGCAATATTTGTTGTTTTTGTGAGCATAGTCCGGTTTTTAAGTGTAAGTATATTATAAAAGCATGTGGAGCAATATGTCAGAATTGGCTGAACAATACTTTTATACAACAGAAGGAGGAGATGAGGTGAAACATTTAGTCCTTTTAGTTTGCGAATAGCTGATAGTCTCTGATTACTTTTCTTTTGAATGTCCTGTGTATGTTGAGTGAAGCTGAATTTATTGTCTATTGTCAGTCCGAGATATTTGAAATGTTCCACAGTTTCTATTGCAGTGTTTTCGATGATGGTAGGGTTCTGAGGCATAGAGGCTCCAAAAAGCATTTCTTTTGTTTTGTTAAGATTCAGTTGGAGATGGTTTTGTTTGCACCACAAGGTAAACTGTATGATTGAGTTTTGATATTCCTGAAGTGAATGATTGTCTGTGAGAAGGCCCAGGATTGCGGTGTCATCTGCATATTTGAGGTATATTACGGATGGTGAGGAGCTGGTGCAGTCATTAGTGTATAGGGTGTAGAGAAAAGGGCTCCACACACATCCCTGTGGCGCTCCAGTGTTGGTGGTGAGTGGAGCTGTGACTGATGTGCCAACCCTCACAGTTTGTTGTCTGTCTGTGAGGAAGTTGTATATGAGATGTATCAGCCGGGAGGGGTATTGAGAGCAGCAAGTTTTTTGATTAGTGTGAGTCTCTGGATTGTATTAAAAGCAGAACTGAAATCGGCAAAAAGTATCCTGGCTGAGGTACCTGGAGCGTCGAGATGTTGTAGGAGGAGATGGAGAAGGCAAGCCACAGCATCTTCAGTTCCTCTTTTGGCCTTATAGGCAAACTGATAAGGGTCCAGCTGATTGCTGACAACTGGCAAGAAGAATTTAAGCATCAAGTGCTCAAAACATTTCATGAGTATTGATGTGAGGGCAATAGGTCGGAAATTTTTTAATTCCATTGAGCGGGGTTTTTTGGGGACAGGTATTATTGTTGCTTTTTTCCACACGACTGGGATTTTGCAGGTGATGTATATTTCAGAGTACAGTGAGTGCATTACAGGGGCCAGTTCTAGAGCACAGGTTTTTAGCACCCTTCCCGAGATTCGGTCTGGTCCTGGGGCTTTACCTGGCTTACATTTCTGAAGTTGGTGCCGTACATCCTCCTCTGAAAAGGGCACAGGGTCTTCAGGGTCAGGTGGGGGCAGACCACTAAGCTCTGCGAGGCACTCACTGGTACGATCAACAGTATCGAACCGATTGAAAAAAGAATTGAGATTACTTCCCATTTGAGGTGTTTTTGTTTGGGAAAGCTTCGGTTTGCAGCCTGTTAGTGTATTCACCATTTGGAATGCCTGCCTGATGTTCATGCTGCTAAATTTGCTTTCCACTCTGTTTTTATATTTGTGTTTTCCCAAACACATTCAGTGAGATGGACACTGTGGAGGAACTCAAATCAGAGTTCAAAACATATCCATCTGGTTTGCTTTTTTGTAACATATTGATGTAAAAAAGACATGAAAACTTTTGTACATTTTGTTGCATAACTATGTATACTCCAGAAGCTGTTATTTTTTTTGTTGGCGTCTATTTAAAGCACTCAACCTGCTTTACATCAAGGATTTTCTCGCCTTGTGTACACTGGCACTAAGGCTAGGTGGGCTAGGTGTCTTGCCAGAAGACACAACAGCAAGGCACTCTAGCCCTGCCACCTGGTGTTTTAGTGGACGGACCATGACCAGATAAGTAAGTACATCACGAGAGACCTCTGAAACCTACCTTTAATGTCACCAAACTTGGAAAATTGAAATCTTATGTTTGCTGAGGCTTAAAGCGACAGGACAGGAAGTGGCCATACCTGTTTGTCAGAGCCTGATTTTGTCAGATTTCAAACTCGAAGTAAATGATGCATGGTCTGTACCGCCAAAACACCAGGTGCAAAACAGAGTAACATTTTTACACACAAGAATCTGTTCTTGTTGAAATGTTGAGGTGGACAGGTGTGAAAGGCTTCTACTGTAAATGAAACGATGAGCCTCAGCTGTCTCTGAATAAGATGCTCTTCTGGTGTCAGCTCTTGGCTCTGTGAGTGACACGTGTGTAATGAACAACATGCTACTTTTCACATCACAACATGAGCTTATGATATTTCAGGAGGAGGAGGGGGGAAGGTAAAATGTCTGTCGTTACGAGATTTAACAATAGCTTTCCTGTAAGCCATGCAGGGAGTCTGTTAGTAGTTTTTTTTTTTTTTTTTTTCTAAACGGTTGCTAAAATATTCAATTGTGTGTAAATTATCTTGGCATTTTTCATAAAGTGTCACTTATTGATGATGCGTGGAGGGATTCTGTTCTCAGAAGTTTGTCAATGTTTTCAATTTCTTTATTCAACTTATTTTGCCTTGCCCCCTGCCTGATGAGAAAAATACAACAACAACAGGCAAAAGCTCTATAAATGAGTCTAAAAGGAAACAAGAAGGAAGCTAATGTTTTATCCATTAGTAGTTACACCTTTTGTACACTGACTGCGAGGCAAGTTCAGTGCGAGGAGCCCGATCTCACAAGAAAGCGTACATTTACCACAACATTACACAATATGTAAATTAGATATGATTAGTACGAGTTCACAGCTGTTTTGCGTAATTATAGTACGCGTCACAGTCCCATTCATTTCAATGGTGGTTGTTAAGACGTGTTCTTATTTATGAATATTAATGAAATCCTGATTCTAATCTTAACCTGCCCCAAGCCCCAGACCTAATCTTACCCATTTTAGTAACTTTATGCCTGAACTTACCCATTTCACCTGAAGAAAACGTCCCCACGTGGCTGCAACCAAAACTTGTGTTTTTTTTAACGCTGTGAAATCTCGTGTCATTTTTACACTTTTTCATATCGTGCTAAATGCACGGCGTAACATAAGTACTAAAAATAGCTGAGAAGTCGTGGTCAAAATACGCTGTTTTTGTGTCGTGGTAAAAGTACGCCATCTAGTGAGACTGTGTTGGTGAGCAAAACATGTGAGTATAGTATTATGACTTGAAAGTCACATCAGATCGCTTTGACCTCTGGGACAAATAGTCTCTCTACGGACTCTTTCCGTGCACTCGACTGCTCCAAGGTCAGCGTACAAAGGTGCATTGGTTTTAAGTACTTTCTAAGTCTTGCTCAGTGTAGTACAGTAGTACACATACAGCTGTATTGTTACACATTCATACGAGTAAAAGATATTTACTGGCAGTGTCTAGAACCGTCTTATCAAATCTTGTTGCTATTTTGCTGTCTTCGCTGGTTGTCATGGTACTGCGTAAGAAATGTGCAAAATGGACTTTTCCAAACTTTTTTAGTTACCACAGACCCAATGTATTTTTATGTTGTTTTAGCCTTTTTTTTTTTTTTCATGATTTCAACACGCCATCAACTTACCGAAATCTTTTCTTCTTTTGTCTTTTAGAAATTAAACTACACCACATCACATCTTGACACTAATCTTAACCATAACCCAAACCTTTCCCTAATCCATTACGTTAGCCTTTCTCTTTTTGTACTTTTTAATTATTTTAGTCTCACACAGGGTTTTCAATAATTAAACTGTCAATAAATTATAATTTATAGTGTAAATGTCTAACAACACATGACGGCTGATTAGCACTGAGAATTCAGAACAGCAGAGTAGACACTTGTAATTTATTTAACCAATCTGGGAAGCATGATCCGTAAGCAGTTTCGACTTATCTTTAGGTGGTCTGTCCTAGTTTCACTTAGCTGTACGGAAAAGACTGTTCACATTCATGACGACATGTGAACGTTAACGATGTGTCAGAGGGTTCGTGAGAGCCGTGAACCAGTTAGATAGATTTAAACACCTACTTCCTCCTTTTGGAAGTTTAAAACGAGCGTTAACGTCATTACAATAGGCTTTAGCTGGTATAAAAGATGCTCCTGCCGCTCTCTGCTGAACGCGGTTAATTTTCCGGTGCCAAATACACGTAGCCTTTTAACCAGCTGTCGATTTGCCGCGGCGGTTGACATGTGAAATGGAGGGCTGCGGTGAGTGGGAGAGTGGATCATCCGCCGTAATGTGCAATATGTCCAGGCCGCGGGAGTTCATTCAGCTGCTTCTGCTGCTGCTGTCGAGAGCTTCACTCCACTTACACCACAGCGAACTGCGCCCACGGTATCAAACGTATGTGAAGCCTGGAGGACGCAGGAAACTAAACAGAGGGGTGACATTATTAAAAAAATATATATATATGTATAAAAATCATAAAACTATCACTGTAAAAAGTCAGAAGGCCAGTAAGTTAAAATAACTTGTGTTGATTTGGCTTGACCATGTGAGCAATAAACTTGAATTTTATGTTATGAGAGGTAGAGAAGGGAGAGAGAGAGAGAGAGAGTGAGAGAAAAAGAAATAGGGAGAGAGACAAAAAGAGAGGGAGAGAGAGAGCAAGAGATAAGAGAGAGAGAGACAAGGAGAGAGAAGGAGGGAGAGATAGCGAGAGTCAAAGAGAGGGGGGGGATCTCAGGGGTAAGCCCTAGGAACTTTTGATTCTTTTCAATCAATCAATTGTACCTGTCGGTTTTACATTTACTGTGGCACTTACACATGTGAAGTAGCAGTCAGGAGGTCATTTATACTCAGCATCAAACATGTAAGACATCATAGGAGTTTGTGACTCCTCACATTAAAAGTCGACTGGAAAGTCCAAACCTACCAACCTACATCACTGTAGCAATTTGAAGGTGTGGAGTGACAAAATCCACAATCCACACACATGAGAGAAGATCACAGTGTCAACAGAAGAGAAAGAGATGTCAGATGTGTCCAAGAAACAAAGACCGAAAAGCCACCAACTGCTGCTGTAAATGCAGTATTTCTGTTACTGATCACAGCCAAAAGCAAGTAGTTTGTAACAGATGTGCACAGTGAGAAAAGAGAACATGTTTTGTGTGTGTTCATGTGCGTGGACAGTGTTATAGTCCCCAGTTATAGATTTATTTTTTGGTCGTCCTCCATAATCAAAGTGACAGTCACAAAATGGATTTTGACACTTTCTTTTGCCTGACTGTTTGTGTTCAAATGTGAATAAAAACTGATAAATTAACATGTCAAAAATGTTCTTTTGTTGATCAAAATATAATACAAATCATCTTTAAGCAAAACTAAAGTGTTACTGCAAAAATGTTTTGATTTTAAGTGGGGTCATTTTTGACCCCACTCATGGAAGAGTGTAGGTATTGTCCGGCCATGCATTTAAGGGTTAATATTTGGGTGTGAAGAGGAGAGAGCTCACAGTTTGCATTGCACTAAACAGAAGTGATGTTGTAATATTTCACCCTCCCAACTGAGTGGAACCTAATTTAAACTTAAAGTCTGGAATGATTTAGCCTTGTCTAAAGAGGTCTTTGTCTCATACAAACTGCCCTCATAAAGTCAAAACATAAATGTTGCATAAAGCATTTTTAATGTATAGTTTAGTTAACATATTGCGTCACTTTTTAGCCACCAAAATAGATTTCAATAAAAGCAGGTTGTTTTTTTTTTTTTGTAATTTTGATGTTTTTGTGGTACTTAACAAGACTCAGGCACATTCCCATGAAAATGTTTATTTTTTTTCACATTGCAATATAACATGTGTTTGTCCTTTTGAAAAAAAAAAAAGAATCTTTCTGACTATTGTTTTAGTTTTTTTGGTCTAAAAAGTGTCTAATGTTTTAGTGTCTTTACACCTCCAGAAAGCTGCACACGATCACTAATATATTATTGAGAGAGAAGAGATAATGGCTTAGGGTTAAGCATTCATCTCCTAACCAGAGGTTTACTGAAGAAAAACTCTCAGAGCCAGCTACATTAAACATGGATAAGAAGACACTTTACTAACTCTAACAACATGAGCTGTAAGGGCATCTGACATACTCACATGACTCTTCACTTGGCTTCTTTGGCCCTGCCGCTGGTTCAGAAGGTTCACTTCATTTACACTTTTGGTCACGAGCTGCTCTCTCTGCATAAACACACCCACACATCTGATGACCACAGTCCAGGAAGTTGAACTGGTTCATTCTCACTCCCACAAAGTCAAGAGGGACAGCTGATTAAAAAACAACCGCTTATGGTGAAAGGAAAGAGGAAGCTCAAGTACAATCTAAGCTAAGTCGGGGAGTAATGGCAACATGTTTTAACAGACTATGGGTTTAAGAGTAGCCCATTTTTAATAAATGTAAAGAATGTATTGAGAAATGTTAAGAAATAGACTTTTTCTATGTAGCTGCATCACTGCAACGCTGTTACCGATAAGTAGTGATGTGAAAACAATTTCATCTGATCTGACGCACGCTCACACGGAACCAGGTAAATCTGAGAAATATTAATTTGATTATGGGACGGACTGTGGCCATGCTGGGGCAAGTTGATCCATTTAAATGTGGTTGTTTGAAAGGGTTAGGGTTAGGATTAACCCTTAGACCTCGGGCGCTCATAACGTCGATCGTGAGCTACCGGTAGCTCTCGGAGGGAGGAGGAGTCGATCGCGAAGCCCTGCCTGGTAGTTTAGTGTCTTGTTGTACAAATGAAGAGAATAATGTGCTGAACACATGAGAACACGCGCTTGAAACAGGGACAAAGAAAAGCTGCGGGAGGAAACATTTAGAGCCATAACAAATCCTCACTAAAGAGTTTGTTTTTAGCGTGAATCAACGCTGACTTTCTCAAAGTCTCGGGCCTCTCCCCTGAGCGTTACCATGGTGATCATCAAAACCTATCAAGGTTAGAATGAGGTTAAACACTAGAAAACAACTAGATTTTGATTTTTCAGAATAATTAGCTACATTGTTTTCTTCCAGATTATTTTACAGGTTTAAGGCGGCACACCAGGTCTATTTGTTTTCAATATCTCTTAAACAATAATCAGACTATTTTATCAATAATAACAGTATTGTGTTAAAATACTGTATGTTCTAAAGTTTTTTTTTTTTCTTGTTTAGGCTTGGATCAAATGATTGCTTTTATGTTGAATAATGATGTATTCAGTTTTTGCCATGAAATACTATTAAGTCTTTTTACGTAAATATTTTCACCCTGATTATTTCTATTAGACTAGACTAGACTTTTTTTTTTCATTTCAACAGAAAAAAAATCTATTTGAACATAGTCTCTGACTAAGAAAAAAGTAGATATACAATGAAACCGTACGATAAGCATGTTTGCGTGTCTTGTTTACGTCTATATGTTACGTTTAGGCTTGAAGTTACTGAAAAATTAATAAGTTTAGGTCTGGGGCTTGGGGTAGGTTAAGCTTTACTCGTTAAACCCAAAGAAAATGTCGCCACGAGGCTTTAACCAAAATTTGTGGTTATTTATGCTTTAGCTTTTCATTACATATTAACATTTAAAAAAGGCGTGAAAACATGCCTTTTGAACATTTTTGACATTTTATTGTATATTCGTCTGAACGTTTTAAACCAGATCTAAACTAAGTCTCTCTTTAGTGATGTGATTAGCCGCGGTGTTTGTGCGTTTGAGCTTTCTCCACACTCACACTCTCTCCTCTTCCTGCTCATCTTCCTGCACAGACTGATGGGGCCCACTCGACTTGACTGGAGCTATGCTAATGCACGCCTCCTTGACTCCGGTGTCAAACCAAATCTATGCAGCGCCAAGGCTTTTTGCTCATTTAAATATGCAGAGGAAAATTGTTTTTGCAATTTCCCGAGAGGTTACATGCCAGCTTACAAAGTAGCTCAGGTATTCAGTCTTTTGTCGTGATGTTTTCAAATGTGTAATTGTTTAAACATGGAGAAATCCTTGGTGTTGTTTGATTGGAATTCAAAACAGAGAGCAACCCACTTAACCTTTAGCGAAAAATAAAAATGTTCTCATCTCTACTACTGCATTCTTCTGTAAAAGGCTGTTTTTTTCTCTCGACGTTTCATCTCCAATCAAAAAAGATACAGAAATTATTCAGACAGTTTGCATTTTGTCCTTCAGTCCAAGTGTATTTGTAGGTGCACAATGTACCTTTTCTGCATGTTTCCATAGGCATGCTTTTGCTTTGCCCATAAAGCTCTAAGTGTGGCAATAAACCTATCACATGTATTCAAGCTAAGAATTATCTTGAAAAACACTGTGCGTGTCTTTCAATGGATCTAACTTACAACTTCTCATGGTAGGTTTGATGGCACACAGTGGAACTCTGAAGGCAATATGATATTGTTTATGTTGGTATTTTATGTATTGGAACTTTAAAAAGTGTGAGCACATGACAGTCTTTTCACATCAAGAATGGAGTTAAAGCTTCATCTGCGGTCTGCTAAGGAAAACATTCATTTTACTAACACTCACTCCCAGTTTTGGGGTGGCAGGTGCTGGAGCCTATCCCAGTGCAGCTGTCCTCACAGATAAGCGTGTCTATATCACACAATTGTACGAAGCGTGTCACATGAACACAAGTTCTATTTTTTGCGTGTGTATTTCACCGTTTCTGTCCGGTGAATGTAAAACATGTTATTATTCATGAATACTAACACAATCCTAATCCTAACCTTAACCAACTCCAAGCCTCAGATCTACTTACCTATTTTCATAACTTCAGACCTAAACTTAGGCGTTAACCCAAATAAAACTTCCTGTTTGTCCTCAACAAATCATGTGTCAATATCATGCAAAAAAATGTGAGCATGTAAGAAACATGCAAAAAAAGCATAGGCGTTGTCATGACACGCAATATTTATGACATGGAATAGACACGCACGCAAGCCATGAGAATACGTTGCCCATTGAGTTTGGGCGTGGGCAAATGTTTGCCTCAATAATTGCCTATCATTGTAGACTTGCGTCTTGAGACATCCTTTGCATCCAGGGCATTGAAATGCACTTGTCGCAGTCTGCTGACAGCGTATCTTGTGTTCTGGGCATTTAAACGTGGATCTGACGCCTTGGCTACCTAATCAGGCGTCAACGTCAGAGTTGGGCAATGCTGAACTTTCAATGCCTGAATGCATGTGTCCACTGTGGGAGAGTAGATAGTGCTGTTGCCTCACAGCAAGAAGGTTGTGACTCCCGCACTGCCCGGGTCTTTCTGGTTAGGGAATGCCTGGGCGTATCGCTTCTGATGAGCTGCCCAAAGGCTGCTCATCATCACTGAGTGAGAAGGGGTTACTGTGTGTCTGTGGAACTGTGCTATATAAATAAACATTTTTTTCATTCATTCACCATTCAGAGACTACGTAGAGACATGCTGCTCACATCAACATGAAGGAAGAGGTCACTTGTGTGGGGTTTTTTTTTGTCTTTTTTTCAAAGACTAGATCGCGTGTTGCTTTCTGAAAATCTAGCAACTCTAAAAACTGACACAGCAAAGCAAACAATACGGGATTTGATGTGGATTCACGCAGAGCTCACATGGATCTAATAAAAAACCTCACTACGATGTTTAAAGTATACAATGTGACAATGGAGGAGTATAGACATTCTTAAAGAGAGCATTGTCTGGAGAAGTTTGGAAGCTACGCTATCCCATTATAAAAATGCAACATAGTCTTTCTCAATGAGATCTGTTTATGTACAAAACAAAGCCTTTGCAAAAAGCAAGAATGCAGAGAAGCACATTAGGGTGTAAAAAGTGTTCTTGTCTCCCCGATGCTCATGTTGAGGTGTCCGCTTCATCAATCACAGCATGATGTGGGGGAACACCTTGAACAGCAGCAAACTCGTTGCAGAGTTAATACAGAGACAGACAGACAAACAGACAGACATTCATTCTCTGATTCATTCACTTAGCTAGGGGTGGGCAATTATTTTTTCCTTGAAGGCCATATTCAAATCCACGTGGCAGAGGGCTGAACCACAATCATTAGTGTAAGAAATTCTAAATTTTGCAAGACTTCAAAAAGCGTACATCTAACTATTATTTTGTGTGAATTTGTGTGCATACTGTAGAATATTTCCCTTCCCTTCTTCTTCTTTTTTTTTTTTTTGAGTGATTGTTGAAGAATTTGACTTTAAATAAAATGTCCTTTATGCATTGGTATATAACTTAGTTGCTCAAATTAAGAAACATCCTCTTCACACAAGTTTGAAACAAGGAAAATACTGTCCTTGTTTTTGTAGAATATGTTTTTAATGTATCCTTTGGTAATTTATAGTGATCTGTAGACACGTGCTTCATAGTTGACTTGGAGACTGGGAGAACAAACACTCTGCAGTATTCACACTGATCTTGTCTGATATACTGCACAAAATGAGTATATTATTTATCTTTGACATCCCAAATTTCTTACAGGGTCTTCTGGGGCTCAGATGTAGTATGGATAGTAACTCACAGACAAAACTTGATGAGAAAGCATGTTAGAACAGGATTTAAACAGTTCAAGTGTCTTCTAACATCTCTATGGAAACAAGCATGTGGCGTAATCTTTACCAAAAAAGTTATGCAATTTACTTGTACTTGGCTTTGTCGTGTAGATTTTTGGTGGAGTCTCTGGTCTCTTCGGTCGTCTGTCCGGGGGTCGTCTCTCTTGACTTGTCCCAGACTGAATCTTTGGACATGCCTCAAAGGTTCCTCCTGACCTTGCAGTAAAAGTTTGAGTCCGTAAAAAGGACAAACTCAGTGTCCACCTGCTGCTCTTCAGAGACTCTCAAGTCGCCATCAAAGGAATTCCACTGCAACTTGGAGAGGTGCCCAAGATTGTGACCTCCATGTGGCAAAGACGGTTAGTTAAGCCAAGTGCACATAAGGACATTTTTATCACGACTCCACACCAAATTGCACACGTGTCACTTTAAAATACTGATTTCCTTTAAGCAGAGACCCAGGCTTGATGAGGCGCAACAACTCAGACGCTTAAGCCCTCGATGGGTTTTTTATTTAAACAATAATTATTTTGTTACTGTTGGCAGTACATGAAGGACAACCTGTGTAATGAAATGTATGGTGTTGAGGTGCAGTGTAAATAGGTGGGCTGTGAGGCTGGGGAGCAGTGCCCAGAGGAGTTGGCTGTGGTCCCGGTCCAGTGTTGCCAGAAGGGAAATGTGAATTTTTGTACCAGTGTTGCAAACTTATTGTATGTTGCCAAAAATTATCGTAAACATCCAAATAGTTTTATTTCAGGGCCATTTGCATGAGCTAAAAAAACTCACTCCTGAAATATTTTTAAATATGTTCCACTTAATTGAGAGGGTGAAATAATACATCACTTCTATGTTTAGGGCAATGCACAGAGAACTTTCTCCTCTTCACAGCCCAAAGTATTTTGATTTAAGTTATTATCAATAGAACTCAATCATGTTTTACCTTAAGTGAAATTTTGTGATGTGTCTCTTTAAGGATGTTCCAACTGACCACACCTGCAACACAGGAAAACCTCAAATCAGCATTATCCAATCATTACAAAAGAAAACATCACATCACTAGGACAGAACAAAAAGAATTGGAATAAAGGAACACAAATACAAAAGATGGATAAGAGAGGCTATTGAGATCAGGAAGTTGGGCACATGGACCATTAACAGACATGAGGGAGCTTTCACCCTGGCTCGCATACGGGATTCACCAGGCGGAACACATCACAACATTGGACGTCACCTCTGACAAAGGTCTGCTTTTGCCCCCAAAACTGTCAGGTACAAACTTGTAGCTTATTACAACTGTCTTATCAGAGAAAAATCATACATTCAGAGTTCAGCTGTGACTAAGAATTATGTTTTGTTAAAATATGTTCTTATTTATGAATATTAACAAAATCCTTATCCTAATCTTAACCTATTCCAAGCCCCAGACCTAATTTTACCCCATTTAGTAAACTTACCTGTTACACCTAAAGAAAATGTCCCCACGTGACTTTAACCAAAGCGTTTTCATATCGTACTATATCTACGGCGTAACATAAATACGCAAAAAGGTGTGAAATTGTGCACATAGTACACTGTTTTTGTATGGTACATGTATGCTTTCTTGTGAGAATCTAGTTGAATCCAGAGCTCACGGTAGGGAGACAAACCGAGTTATATTCTTAAAATACACAAAATAAAAAAAACAATCTACACACTAAATCAGGGGTCTCAACCTCAAATGAAGCTTGGGGAAAAATGATTGAAGTCAGAGTTGGTCGAGGGCCACATTATAAACTATAGCTATGTAATATTCTATATAAATGTGACTAATACAATACATAAAACCTAATATAACATAATATTATGCAAACATTATTTTATATCAAACACACACAATTGATAAAGTAATCCAAATTGGACAAAATGCAATTCATTTGCTGTATTTCTAGTGCATTTGAGATGTTTTATGTTGACACATGTCAACAATATACTGTATTGGTGGGCCACACAAAATCATCTCCTGGGCTGTGCAAGTTTGAGACCCCTGCTCAAAGTGGGTGTTTCAAGCAAATACAAAGTTGTTCCTATAAAAATTATATAGTGTGGGTTCTATATGAGATAGTCTTCCTGAGCAAATACTGTTGACCCAACAATAGTTTTTCAGTGACACAGTATGAATACTTAGGCCTTTTAATCAGTTACTATGAGTTCTATTTTTAGAACATTACATATTGAGTCTAGAAAACTGTATTGTTTCATATGTTTTATGCTACAAAAGCAAACAAGTGACATTTCAATGATCTGTTAATTGTTGAAAGACTTCAGGTGAAAGTCTCTTAAACCAACACAACCATGTCAAATGAGATCTGAGCTTAAACGTACTTCACATAAAAATGTGTCTTATAACATATTTCCACAGTTCCATGTTTGACGCTGCTAATACAAAGTATGTTTAGTTTAAAATCCAGTAATAGCTCCTCTGTAGTTCTGCGGTCTCTTTTGAACAAACTAATGGCCAATTAATTCCCGCCGTTTGCTAAAGAGCCATTTTGTTCAGGGACTAAAATAATTTTCTTCAATCTCTCCGTGTTGTTGCCAAGTGATCAGTGGGGAGTCGGTCTGGAGCTGAACCAGGCCTTCTGCTGCAAAGCTTTCATTTAAAAATAAACTTATTCCACAAGACTTGATCCAAAAGGTTGTATTGACTTCACTTGTTTACTACTCTTAGGCTTAACAAGAAGCTGACATGTTTTCTTCCGTGTTTTATAATAAACTTATTTGAGAAAATCCTTAATAGGTTTGAGAGCTTTTCCCTGCTGTGTTCTCTTTCAATCAGCTAATGGATGCAAAGGTCATGTGTTTAGTTCACAACAGTGTTACCATGATTTGCTTTTTTTTTTTTTTTTTTCTTCAATAAGTGAGTTTCAAGAGAATATTTGCTTGAGATTTTCACCTCAGTTTTATATGTTAAGACAACATTGCATTAGGAACAAACAAATGCAACAATTGTGATATAGATATTCACATTCATAACCACTGTACAGGCGACATTCCTGCAGTCAACTTTTTCAGAGCACACTTCCTTAAAACTTGCAACATCAGTGTCGTTCTGCTATGTGATAAAATGTGTTTTTGATCAATTTAGTTTTAAGCTATATTTAAAAAGTTTTGTTTGATGATGTCATCCTGAGCTCTCCCCTGTGACTCCACCCCAGCAATCAGCTACATCTGGGCACATTTGAGCCAGGGGAGCTGCTTTGTTGGAAGTTAGGAGGAGAAACTGTCTCGTAACAAAAGTATATCCAAAAGAAAAAGATAAGTCAACCACGGAGAATATTTTTTGTTGAATAAAAGACAAGACAAAGTTATTTGACTCCGCGAGTGCTTAATGTTGGATTTGAGTTACAAACCTCCTGAACAATGGCCACTACACAGTACATCTAGTTGGACTTTGGCAGTACATGTGATTATACTGAAAATTCATTGCAGAACAAAAAAGGCTTTCTGTGTCTTTAAAAGTATCAGAGTCCGGTATGCTACATTGAGGTGTTCCTTCTGATTCTTTCCATTAGAAGGAACTTCCACAAAGGAGTGAGAGTGCGAGGTCTCTCACACTGGGATCAAAGGTGGCGACACTCGCAGCACCATCAAAGGAACCAACACAGCATCACAAAAAGCATTATGTATGTATCACAACACAAAATGACGCATGATTTCACGCCTTTTTGCTTATATACGTATGCTTATATACGTACGCTTCGCTGTATGTTAGGGCTGCACGTTTTCAAACTTTTCTTTAACCGTTAGTTGGAGCTCTTTATGGTCAATAATCGGTTAACCGATTATGTAAATGCAGAACTTTAACTGGACATGTTATAATTGAGCATAGCAGCGTTTGAACTGTTCACATCACTAACTGAATAAAAGCCTCTATAACACTGATTTATAGAGGCGCCCACTATGGGCGACACGGTGGCACAGCGGTCAGCGCTCTGGCCTCATAGCTCTAGGTTCAACTCCCAGTCGACCCGAGGCCTTTCTATGTGGAGTTGCATGTTCTCCCCATGTCATGTCAATTAATGCTTCCCCTGACCCTTCCCCTGGGCTCCCTGAGATTCTGAATCTCATTGAGACTTCCCTGGTTAAATAAAGGTCAATTAATGCACTGTATTTAAATAAACTACTCATAAATAAGGAGTCATGTTTTAAAGTTGCTGCTAACGTTAGCCATCGATAGTTGATAAATCCTGCATGATTAATAATTGTCCATAAACACAGCAGTGTCACAGGTTTTCTCAGTCCTTATGAGATAAACTGTGTTTTTGTAGTTTTAGCTATCTTTTTTTTTTTCACACTGACAAACGTCAGAGCTGTTAGCGCCATCTGCTGGAGCAATTGTATATGTGTCAGCTAACCTGTGAAAGACGTACCACTCAGTTAAGCCATTAGTCACGGTTAATTGGTTAATCAGTTAACCATGAATATCCCTACTGTATACAGTATATTGCACAGTATGAAAAAGCGTAAAAATCACGCAGAATGTCAAAAATAAACACGAGTTTTTGTTGAAGCCTCGTGGAGACATTTTCTTTAGGTTTCCTAAAGTGTGTGAGTTTAGGCTTTAAGTTACTAAAATTGGTAAGTTTAGGGCTGAGGCTTGGGGTACGTTAAGAGAAAGTCAGGGCGACCGGAGACACTGTACAGTCACTGTACTTTATGCTGTGTGAGTGCTGGGGTAAGACTGTGGGTTGGATTATCTCAGCAATGGAGAAGTGATCACAAGATATTAAAGAAACAGGTTTTTTTGTGTTTATGGAAAATATTTTATACTATTGGGCTCAGCTCATAAAAAAATATAATCAAGAATAAAAGTGTTGCGTTACATTTTTGTTCAGCTTAGATGTTACTATACACCAAATCTAACATCTAAAAACAACATTAAGCTTAAGCATTACCTAAGCAATACTTGGCAGCGCCGTCCAGTTCTCAAATAAATCCACTAATGTTTTATGTAACATAACCAGGCCATTTATTCAGCTTCACTTTACATCCCTGTTACAATTATTTCCTCAGTGACAGCGTTTTAAAGTCATCAAAGCGAGCTAATCCTGTGCATTGTCAGATTGTCAAAGCCGCAGCACTGCTTTGGTCTCAATGTGATTTTCCATTTAGTTTGAAGTCTCCAGTCTCCTGCCGTCACCTCACTACATTAATAATGATTCTGATGTCACTTCTGTGGGGAGAAAGTGAAAGGTACTTGTCATTTTAATGCACGGAATAGGCGTCTTACTATACCCGCATTCATTGTTTATCCAGTCCATAAAAACGTAATGCTGCTTAATGTTTAATACCATGTAAAGGGGGTTTATGGATACGCTGAGTTTGCATATTTATTTGCTTTTAGAGCTTTGGACAACAAGAGGCGTGTTGATGTCTGGCTGCCGCTGGATTTTTAATAAAGTGGTGATTACGTGGGATGCGGCGCAGGCAGGGAGACGTCTTTCTTTTTGCAAAAACGGACGCGTCTTGCCGCTTTCACTCTTTTCTCAGGCATCGGTAAGTCTCCGGCGGACTGTAATTTAACAACACAATGCACAGAGCGGGATGCAAATGTGCCCATAAGGGAGCAGAGGTCTTTGATGGATTTGGTTTATAATACGCCGGCAACATCCTAATTATGCCGTCTGCTGCTGTAAGTGAAGGCGGACTGGGGATTACTAAATAAAACCGTTTTTTTTTTTTCAGCGAGATGCGGACGCGTTGGCCCAGTGTAACTCTATGCATTGGCTCGTGTGAATAGGAGAGGAGTCGGGGAAAGTTGTGTTCAAGTATTGTTGCTGCAAAATATTGTTATGCCCTTACTAGAATGAGGCTGTAAACGTAGAATTATATACAAAGTAGTTTGACAAAGAAAGAACCAAATATACCTGCATAGATTTAAAACCTCTCCTTCCCACTATTCTTACTTATTGTATTATTTTTTGTCCACTGTATGATAAAATTAAACCAACCTCCTTGAAAAATAATAATACTAATAATATTAAAATACCCATAAATATATAAGCTATAAAATATTAGGACTATTAAGATGGGCTTGTTTTTGTTTTTTATTTGTGCAGAGCTTGTTCTCACTGATGATTAGAGTCAATCAGAGGCTAGCATGCAAAGCCTCAGCTTCACAAAGAGCTCAGACAATTGTGCCAAGTGGCTCAAAAACAGCTTCAAGAATGAGGTTTTACACATTTAAAGGAGACCTATTGTGTTTTTTTTTTTTCAACTATTTAGTAAGAAACTAGAACATATGCAGACTAATAATTTACCTTTTTTCATTGTAAAACCCCAAACTTATCTAAAATTGCTTGAAAATAGGAACAGCTCTACTGACTTCCTGTTCAAAACGGCAGAACTGAGAAGCCCCGCCTCTTCATTTTAAAATGTAACTGTAAAAAGCAACAGATTTTAAGTAACAAATTATTTATGATTGGAAAGTGTCTATGGGACAGTTTTGAACCACATGCTTCACTTTGATTAATTAATCTTTTGAATTATAACAAATAAATAAAGGCAAGGGGAGGGATAGGTGGTAGGTGAAAACAGGGATTTCTTAGCTTCAGCTGAAGAACAATACAAGATTACTGAAACATGCTGGAATCAATTCAAATATAACTTTGAGTAAACTAATGGTGAAGGGAGGCCTGTGTCCAACAAAGAACACACTCTGCATGGGCCTGTGGCTGCTCAGGAACACCAGAAGTGTGTTTCTCTTATGAGTGCTAAAATGGTACAGTAAATGGTCTACTTATATATAGTGCTTTTCTACCTTTCCAGGCACTCAAAGCGCTTTACAATCTAGCATCCACTCACCCAGTGTAACAGACACTGAGGCAGTGTGGGTTAAGTGTCTTGCCCAAGACACAACAATCTACTCCTGTCGTCCCATGTGGCACCTGGTGTTCTAACGGTCTCCCATCCAAGTACTAACCAGGCCCTTTCTTGCTTAGCTTCTGAGATCTGACGGGACCAGGCTTTGACAAGCAGGTATGGCCAGCAAGTCTTAGCCCAGTTTTTGGACTTTACAATTGGTTTGGTCTAAAGTTCAGATGTTGATGCTCTTCAGGACCAAACAGCTGGTCCATTGGTCCAAAAAAGGGCAGAGTTTAGACCAAATCTAGGAAGTGACAGACATTTGATCAGGCATGAATGAACCAGAAAATGTGAGGACAACTGAGCCCAAATGTGAGGTGATAAGAGAGTCACAGCTCTGGTTTGCCATAGTGGAAAAGTGCACAGCTCTTTGTTATACTGTTATTAATTTCTCCAAACAAAATTACTAATGAAGTATGATACCAAACTCTAGAGACCAAACTAAAATAATAGAACACTTCTGAATGTTTTAAGTCCAGAACTAACATTTATTAATCAGCCCAGTCTCCAGAGAAAACATATACAACAGAACGCCAAAAACGTAGGATGTTATGAAAAGGCCAAACTTAATATAACCACGAATTTTGGTTGAAGCCACGTGGCAACATTTACTTTGGGTTTAACGGGTAAATTTTGACCCACCCTAAGCCTCAGCCCTAAACTTACCCATTTTACCCATATTCAAACCCAGAATACTGGTGGAGGGCCGGACTGCCAACATTGCTCTAACAGATTTTAATTGGAGCAAACATTTCTTTGACGGAATATAGAAGACCAGTACAAATAAGGTTTGCTCTACCATAATAAACATGAAACATTTCCAGAATAAGGTGATCATTTTATGAAAATTAAACTTGAGAAAGTTTTGATTTTACTAAAAAATAAAGTTGAAGCCAGAAAAAAGTCTGTTTTATGAATTAAATAGGCTTGGATGAGTCAAATGTTTGCATAAAAACACACAATAGATTTGTAAATTTGCAGCAATGTTCCATGATCCAAAGGACAAATTTAATCTTGAAAAGCTCAAGTTTAATATTGAAAATGTGTTTTTTTTGGCTTTGACTTTTATGATGCTATAATGCTACGAGTTTGTTGTTTTTGTCACTTAAACTTCGTCGTGCATTTCTGTTTCTCAAAAACATGCCAGGGCCTGATTGAAACAGGTCAGGGGCCGCATTGGTCCCTCGGGCCGCAATTTGCCCAGGTCTGCCATAAAGGTACAAACGTCTAGTTTTACTGTGTGTGAGATCAGAAGAAAGAAAGGTTTAAACTTTGCTGATGCATGCATTCATCTGTCAATCACACTGAACATATGCCAGACAATGCATTCAATCCCTGGATTTCCTGACCAACTTTAGGCACAAACAACACTGGACATTAAAAAAAGAAGTCTCCATCAAGGAAAAAAAACATCAGTGAAAATAGATGTCTTAGAATAAAAGTATTTTTAAACTGCTTTACCTTTCCACAGGTTTTCTTCAGGCTACAAGGAATTCTATTATAACAAAATCCATGCATCTTATCCTCTCTTTCTCTCTCTTTCTCCTCTCTCTCGTACCTAGAAGTAAAGTTGCCCGCTAAAATGTTTTGGCTCACATCACGCCTGACAGATCTTTGAAGTTTCCCCCGTTTCCTGCGGCAAAACAAAAGTCGAGAGCGCGATAACTTGTCTCTCCGCTCAAAGATTCCAGTTCGGCTTTGTTTCTTTGTCAATATTCCGCGCTCGCTGTGATGTTGTGAGAGGCAGGACGCGGTAGCGAGGGCCTGGGGACGAGCCGGCGTGTCGTCAGTATGCACGATCGCGCTTCGTGGGGTCTCCGGGTTCGACTCCTGATCAAAGGAAGCGAGCGTGAACCGGAATGTGTTGCAGAGCCGTGGAAATGTGCGAAACGACGCTGTTTACGGTGGATGTTTTCTGCTGTGATTGGTTTTGATTTGGGGCGTCACGTCGATAGCCCTTAATAAAATCTGACCAGAGCGAGAGAGCTAAAATCTGTTCTGATGAAAACAGCTTGAATGTGCAGTAATATTTGGTAGGTTATTAAGTCTTTGCATATCAGAGTGTATGAGCAGAAATGTTTTAGTTTGGAAATAATACATGTCCTAAACCTTATATTTTGAGGTTTCTTCATCAGAAAATTGTGATTCTTTGTAAAATAAATCCCAGACAAGCAGAACTGTCAACTTCCTGTTGTTATTTGAACGCGTTTGTGTCATTTTTTTCTGTTATGTGTGCATGTTAAGTACACGTCAAGTCACATCGAGTTGAAGCCACAGCCAAGCCGCCCAGGTGAGCGATAAAAAATCCTCTTTCTGACAGTTGTTTGGTGTTGGAATTGAAAATGACCATTTCTGATTTTCCCATGGTTCTGTTGGTACTGACCAAACGTTTGATTCTTTGTTTTTATTTCCCTAACTGTGTGTTTAGCCTCACTTTACATGAGACATTATGTGTGTTCAAGATGCACAAATCTCCACCTGGATTGCAGACGAAAGCAAGGAGATTCAACTTGAAGACTTCTTGTGCTCGAGAACAGTCTGGTCCCACAGAGTCACTGAGAGCTCTTGCGTTGAAGTGTTGAAGCTACCTACAACTCTGAAAGCATTTCTGTTTCCCTCACACATCACTAGAACAAAGAATGAAGAGCTCATCATAAAGTTTACACACTTGAACTCTGTGAGAAAGTGACTTTCAGCTCATTGAGATCATGTATTAATAATACTGTGTAATATACAATATCGTGGGTCTTTTCTAACTCATGTTAACCATGTTTAATGTTATAAAAGTTCATAGATAAGATAAAGACAGAGGAGGAGCTGCAGCGCGTCACGATTGATCAAAGCCAATCAGCTGTCACTACAGAACCATCATGCATCGAGCCTTTATAATCATCGAGGCGGTGAAGTCGGGCAGCAAGTCGGCTTTAGCTAGATTGATCTCTCGAGATTACCAGGGCTCACGTAGTGTCATTCCCCAATAGGAGTCACTTGCAGAAATTGAGTCAATCATGCTAGTTGTTAGCTTAACTAAATTTTCATTTTTTAAACTGCCAGAAATGGTTAAAAATGTCATCTGTTAGTTGTAATCTTAGATCACCTCATATGAGATTCAAAAAGTTAGTTAAGAATGTTTATTAACGTTTATTTTTGATAAAGTCACTTAAAATCTTGTACTTTTTACACTCAAAAATCATTTGAGTCAATCATCCGAGCTGTTTGCCGAAGCTTATTAACAGTTAAATATTGTGTTTTCATAAACGTTCAGTTCATATGTAACCTAAAATTAACATATTTAAATAGTAAATGATAAAGATAGCTTGTTCTGTGTTGCTTGTCCTCGTAGGTCTTGCCTTAGTCAGACACATTAATGCACCTGCGCACAAGCTTTTGGGCATGCGCACATTGACTTTTGACTCAAACTTGGCACTGACTCTGATTGGGGAATGACGCGTAGCGCTGTGGTCAGACCCGACCCCGGCTCCAGCCGCCTGGACCATCTTAACCATCTTGAACACAGCTATTGTGTTCAGAGTGATGTCTTCCACCAGTTGACCAAGCCAACCACCAGCAAGTGTGTGAGCCTGGAACAGCATTAGAATAGATACTTTACTATTTCTGACATCAGAAGGGGTAATGATGAGCCTTACTACATATTTGAAATAACCTGGTATTTTCATAGAACAACATAACTGCTTGTGTAGGTAGAAAATTTGACGAATAATCAATTTCACAATTTTCTTGGAGACAGATCATGATTTCGGTTTTAACACATTGTGCGTTTTCTGTTCAGAGCAGTAATGTTATTGTAATTTATGTCCTTGGCGTGTCTGAAGTCTCCTGCTTCATGTGTTTACTCCTGATGAAAGCGAACGCAGCCAGGACTTAAAGGGCATTAGAGCTGCTGTTTGTGGATCTGTTTGTCGCTGTGGGTTATCTGTGGCATTTTGTGACCTATTCTCTGGATACTTTTAAATAAGCATGTCTTAGTCCAGTACTTACTCCCCTAGAGAACTGCGGCGCGGTACAAAACGTGGTCCTTCATGCTTTACTGATCCACATGAGGTGACATTTTAGACTGTGCGAAGAGTAGATTGACAGAGACGTGGACATAACTGTTGAAAAGTACAGCTGCTGATGCTTGTTTTTAAGAGGTTAATTACTAAACGGTTAAGTAAATGGAGGTAAAGTTCTATCTATGGATGTAAAAATGTGTTATTTATGAATATTAACAAAACCCTAATTCTAATCTTAACCAACTCTAAGTTTATCCAGTTTTGTAACTTCAGACCTAAACTTAGTCGTTAAACCCCATAAAAGTGTCCTCATGTGGCTTCAGCTTCAGTCTATAACCGCTGTCGTACACTGAATGCAAGTTGGGTGCGGGACTTAGAAAGTGCTTCCAACCATTGTGCCCTTGTACACACACCCCAGTAACCTTGCGCAGCAAGATGAATTCTCGCGGTATTTGTGGGTTTACAAATCCACGAGAAACCATCTTGAAAGACTCCCGCCCTATGGTTTGAGCCGAGTATCGAATACTCGAACCAATCAGAAGGCTTCTCTACAGGAGGAGGCGGGATTTACAGATGTGAAATCAGCGAGTGCCAGGCTCCGGGAGGACCGGACCCGGAGCACACGAGAGAGATGCAGATAGACCGGACCCGGAGCACACGAGAGAGACGCAGATAGACCGGACCCGGAGCACACGAGAGAGACGCAGATAGACCGGACCCGGAGCACACGAGAGAGACGCAGATAGACCGGACCCGGAGCACACGAGAGAGACGCAGATAAATCAGCGAGTGCCAGGCGTCACGTGCTCACAGCAAAACAACAAACATGGCAACGCGGGCAGACGCAGGTACTGTTGCAAAGGCTATTGACTGAAGCACGCGCATGGAAGTACAATACATCCACAGGGCTCTCAACTTTTGATTTTGACTTGGAGTGAGATTTTTTGTGAGGGTGCATATCATTCGCAGGTTCTGGGGTGGAATGAGGCTCTGAAATCTACATGGAGAATTTGTAAAGCAGCGACCTAATTGGAAGTCTGTTTTTCAGTGGTTGATGGGCATCAGACGTATTTCAGCAGTGGGGAAATCATGTTGTACAGGGTGAAAAGAATGAGCGGGGGGTCTGGGGGTCCCCTCCCCAGAGATTTTTGAAAAAACAGACACATTTTGGTGCATTTTGAGACATTTTACAGGCTTCAAGTGGCTGGAAAAAGTGAGACAAAAATTGTCGTATTGGATAACACTTTCAATTACTCTGAGCTTATTTTATAAAAATAAAAAATTAAAACAGGTGTTCAAACAACCAAGTGAATAAAAGATAAATGGCAATTAGCCTTCTGTTCACGTGGCCCTGAGGGGTCAAATCTGGGAGTTCCCCAGGAGATTTTGGTCAAAATAGATGTAGTTTCCTGCAATCTGAAGTGTTTTTAACTAACAATCCTATTTTCTAGCAGATTTACACTGGCACAAAGTCAGCTGTGTGTTAGAAAATTTCACTCAAATTTCTACTTTTAGGCCTTACATGTCCAAATCCTGTGTCAGTGGTTCACAGTGGAGCCTAATCTCTTTGTTCTGTCCTGCTCAGTGGGAGACATGTCAGTGAGGGGCTTCAGACTGCAGCTCCTGGTTTTGCAGATGTTCAAACTGCAGGTCCTGAGACTGCAGCCTCCAGCTCTACCTCTGCTGGCTTTAGAGCTGCCTCTGTCTGTGAGCTGCTGATACTTCACAGTGGACAATGCACATAGGCACTTCCAACAACAGTTCTGCCTAAACCTTTTGTGCAGACACTTAGTGGACTTATGTTTGTTCTGTTGTTTTTTCTATTGAGGATAGGGATCAGGATTTTGGATCTGCTGTGCATGCTCCATTACCATAGTTTACTTTAACTTTCTGGAGGTGAAAAGTCATCCACACATTCAGTAGAATTAGAAAGTAAAACCACAGTTTGGGACATTCTAAATGGTGATAAATACGTTTTATGGCATACTATGAAAAAAACAACACTTTTTTTTTTTATCAAAACAAACATGCATGGGCCCTCCTCCTCCCGGGCAAATAACAGCCCATTTTGTGGCCATACAAGTCTGTTCAAAGTAAAATCACTGTTTTTTTTTAAATTATCTATTTGGTGTGACAAAGACATAAAAATGTCAGAAACATGAAAGTATTATAACATTGTATTATTAATTGGAAGTTTTTATGTTAGCTGCTGAGCCCCCACACCCCCTTTAAAGGTCCTTAAATCCCTTTCAAACGACCCTGCACTTCCCACCGGAGACCGTGGATACAGAGTCAGCCTTTACGCAGCAGTGACAGTGGAGCTGGGGCTGTAGAGGCTCTAAAACTCCACTGACTTTACAAACATGGATCAGGACATCTGAACTCACACTTAGTATCCCTTTTATGTGTCCTGTGTCCTGGGACAGTGAATGAAATTATCTGCATTGTCCAGGGCCGGAGTGGGACTCATTTTCAGCCCGGGAAAAATTTTAATGGACCAGCCCTCAGCAAATAAAAATGTAACAGTATGGGCTCTAGCTGTTTATCACCCTAGGCGAGATTTCAAATCACGCCCCCACCCTCTCGAAATAAATAATGTTATTTAAATTTACAGACAGACCCTTAGACCCATAAGACTGTAAGTACAAATATATTTAAATCTAACAATGTTCAGATGTAATCCAGGGGGTCTAGGGGAATTCTCCTACCTGGAGAATTTTTATAAAATCAATGCAATTTCCTGTATTTTGGTGAGTTTTAGATGTGATGATCCTGTTGTGTGGTGTCATTTTTATATAATTAAAAAGACATGAGGCAGTTAAATAAACAAAAATACAAATAGGGTCCCCCCATTGAGGCCAGATTTAGGGGGCCCAAGCCCCAAATGCCCTTAGCTCCGCCCCTGTAAAACTGGGCTTTAGGAGCGTCAGGCAGACTGACTCGGCCTGACAGGACTATCCTGTGTGATCAGAGCAGAGAAAACACGAGAGCTGCTGCTTTTGTAAGGTTAGTGTCTGTTTTATATCACAGTCAGGCAAAAGTAAAAGTTGTAAAGACCTCTTCAAACATTTCCGCGGTGCGCCGTTTTTCTCCGCTGTTATTTACACACGTTATCTTTCACTGTACATTTTGGGCATTTTCTCTGTGAATATAAGGCTGATTTACACAAACTATGGATCACTATGAAGCTCCAGTTTCACAGAATATCACTGGGAGTTTGAAATGCGTCTCAAAGAAACGATCTGTCTGTTAAATAGCTCTGATGTGACGCTGCCCTGACAGTCGCGCGCAGCTTCCCGAGAGAGAGAGAGGGAGAGAGACAGAAAGAGAGAGAGAGAGAGAAAGAAAGAGAGCGATCTTTAGACAGCGCATCTGAAATTCAGAGGCATTGCGCGACCGTTCTAGGTTCTATAGGCCTACATTTGAGACTATTTAATTTTGGTTTAAAAAAAAAAATTGTGTCTGATTTTCAGCGTGAGAAATGCCAGGTGTGGCGTGAGAGCGTGTGAAGGAGGTGAATTGCGTGTGTCACACGGTCATTGCGTGAGAGTTGAGAGCCCTGTACATTCATGAGCACGCAAGGGAAATACAGATAGCTAAACATGGAGAGGACCAGACCTGGAGCACACGAGAGAGACGCAGATAGACCGGACCCGCAGCTCACGAGAGAGACGCAGATAGACCGGACCCGCAGCTCACGAGAGAGACGCAGATAGACCGGACCCGGAGCGCGCAGGGAAAGCACAAATCGCCTGGAGATGGACACAACAACGGGAGGACAGCTGTAACAGACGCAGACGTACTGTTGCTCGCTGGCGGTGGAATATTGTTGTGAAGTGCTTCAAACTTTGTTTATATGAACACAATGATATCAGTGGATTAGTCTTCAGCATCTGGCGACGGAAGTTTGGAAGGTAAGAAACAAAGCGGTTTGTGGGATACGTCATTTTGATTATGTCTTGTGATTGGCTAAAATACCACTAAAGGGGGGTGGGCGCTTTGTCCAATCAGATTGAAGTATGTCGCGAGAAATCCCTCCCTTTCCCAACTGCTTTTGACGAGAGCCCTTCCAGATCGAATATGTGTAGAACTCAGTGCAGAGTGATACACATATCGATCTGGCGTGAGCCAGGTTAACACCCCAGAGCAGTGCGACTGTATGTTCGAAAGGCACGTGAGTGTAGAAAGAATCTGTTAATCTGAACGCAGTCTGATGTTAGACTTTCATGTCATAATAGGTACAATCTTGCGGAAAACTGTTTTTAAATTGCTTTTTCAAATTTTGAATATGGAAGATAACATTCTCTGTGGCTTCAAACAATAGATTTAGTGAGAGACGATGCAACACTTTTCTCTTTTACAAAATAATCCTGTGGACTTAGTTGTGTGATCACATTACATTTCTCTTCTCTCTGTCCAAAACATGTAAAAACAGCAGACCTGTATTTGCATAAAACAGGATCAAAGTCGAGAATGAAAAGCACAAAAGCTTCAAACACGGTTCAAACTCTGGCATCATCCAGTTAGAGAGCAAATCTGACAAGGAATTGGACAAAATCCAACAAAAAAAATAAATAACTCAAAGACGTAACACAACTTATGGAACATGTTTAAAGAGTAGAACAGCGCTGAGTGAGATGCAGGTTTGCAAGTTGTTTATTGTTTAAGCTTCTGCCCTGCTCCCAGCGACAATAAATTATGTTCAGTCAGATAACGTAGCATGATCAGAGTAAATCTATAAAATGCTTGTAATTAAAATATTTTATTGTATTTTAAAATCAACATGGTTTAAGCATTACTATATTGCAGAAGTGTGGACTTGCAAATTGTGACTTGGACTTGAAACAGTCACTATGGAGCTCAACAGTGACCGCCCACTTCCTGGTTCCTAAATCTCGAACCCCATGTTAAATTGCCATAGGGAATTCGATAAAAAATTATATTAAAAGTTTGAAAACGTCCTTGGGGCTAAGCAGCTATTTGGTGAGTCACGAGTATAAGACCTACATTTTTGTTTAAAAAACGTTTTTTCAGCTTTGTAAACTACGAAGTTGTTACGACATTTTGCGAATTTTAAGTTCTAGATGTGCTTTTTAGACTGAAAACAACCGCGCTGTGGATCTGAATTAGCACATAGCTGGATAGCCCGCGGTATGTCTTTAAACTCTTAATATTTGAATTTTTCGAAAAGCCTATGGCACTATAACATGGGGTAAAACTCTTCCGGAACCAGGGCGGTCTTTCACTGTGCAGCTCCATTTGGATGACTTGAGAGACTTGACTTGATCTTGAATGTCAGTGACTCCTGAAAAATTGAGCTGTGCATTTTTATTTAAAAAAACGGAAATATGTCCTTTGTCACTTAATATTTGTGACCATTTTTTCTTTTTTTTTAAATGGGGTTATTTATTAAAAAAAAAAAATGTTGAACCAGTAGATGCATTTGGTATTTAGATTTAAAGGCTTGACAAGACTTGTAAATAAAAGTAGAGGACTTGGACTCTACTTGGACTTGTGGGGCTCTGACTTGGAACTTAACTTGCTGTTTGTTTTCTGACTCTCGTTCATTCAGCTTAATGCATTCTAATTGCCAAAAAATTATGTAACATTTTAGTTCAAAATAGGCTTAAATGAAGAAAAACATTTACACCTCACATAATCACATAAAAAAATGTGTGAGGAAACTTGAAATCCCCCAAACTGACTGTTGTGTAGTGTAGAGCTGGATTTGTGCCCTGGATGCTTGTATCACATTCAACCCAACTACACGCTACATTAGCATGTCGAGCAGATTGAAATTATAACTGACTGATCATGTCTACATTTCAGTGTTGCCAAAGCAAAAAGTGCACAACAAGCTGGATTAAAAAATAAATAAATAAAACTTTCGAACAATCAGCTTCAATTACTTGTAATAGCATTACGTCTTTCAGTGAGTCTATCCAGACTGATATATTATGTAGAACTCATGAAGAGAGAAGGCTATACCCACTACCAAAATATGTTTGAAGAATTTGTTTGAAAATTATATTTTTTATCATGCTGAAAAGGGAAATGCATTGAAATGTTTATCTGCCGTGTCCTTATCAGAGCACAACTGCATTAAGAATAATTTTGCTTTTCATCATAGTAACATCAACATAGTCCTGTTCTATTTATGAATACAGATCCAAATAAACCGTATGTTAAAAATGCAGCTTTGATTATGTGGAATAACAAAAGGCAGAAAAGTGCTCTTAAAGTCTCACCTTGTAGTTTTTTACCATAAGATAGACCGTTTTTTATTTAGATGTTTTTCTAGATAAAATACATGACAGGGACTTCGGTCTTTACTTGGAGAAGGCTTGCATGGCCAAAAAAATCAACCCTTGAATGGCAAAGAAAAGGTCCTCCCTTGCATTCACATTGAAAAGTCTGTGTTGTCTCTATTCTTTCTGCCACATGATGCAACTGGGAGACAAAAAAAAAATGTGTGAGTATTCTTAATTCAGTGGCCTGTTCTTTGTCCTAAAAAATTATCTAATTATTCCAAAAGATCTTAAACTCCTAGTGTGCTGCCGGCTTTAATGTTAGAATAAAAGTGTTCAAGCAGTCCAAGTTAGTCAGTGTAAATCTCTGGAATTATTATTATTTTTTTGCCTAGTAGGTAACCCAAGGAGAAGAGACAAGGGATCAAGCTCAAAATTTATTTTAAGAATTTTCCTGATTTGAAAATGAATAGCCTCCCAGTGGCGCTGTATTTTAGGGCAAGACCAGAAACAATGCACCAGTGTGCCCTCCTGTTCGCCACACTTGGACATACTGAAGAACAACCAGGTTTAAATTTTGCCACCCTATTCGAAGCCAAATGAGCTCTATGAAGTATTTAGAGTTGTAAAGCCCAAGAACGATTGCATATAGTGATTTTTTTCGGCAGCACTCCAAATATTACTGCACATTTCTTCTGTTATGTCAATTGACCTTTCGCCGAGCCCCGCCCCAAAACGGCTCTTGTCCAATCAAACATGATAGCAACCGTTGCTATGTAAATATGGTCCGTCAAATCTTGAGCTCCAAGCAAGATGGTGAAGCGATGCGCCTATGGTTTTTGTAAACTGGACCGCAGATACCCGAAATATTGACCGGAGGAGTTGTGTTCTTTCCATTTCCAAAGCTTAAAACAACTGGAGCAGTGCCTACAATGGATTAAACAGTCCAGGCGGCTCGGGGCAGCTCCTCTACCAGCTACATATATCGAACAAATGTCTGCTCAAAGGTAAAACTAATGTTTAACTATAGCTACGGACTTGCTGTGTTGTTAGATCTAGAGGCAAAACACACACTAGACTGAAGTTATACCATGACGAGGATATAACTGCAGAAGTTACGCTCTAAGCTGCTACGTTTAGCGAGCCTCTTAGCTTTAGCTTAGCCAACACTGGTAGGTTTAGCTCGCTAACAACCCTCGTAAATGAACAATATTCTTGCAATAGAGAAAAATAGACCTTAACATATGAAAGTGAACTTACCCGGCAGTGCAAGGCTGTGCTTGTTGCATTTGAGGTAACGTTAAAAATTATGGGTGTCTCTGATTTAGCATGAATCCAGTAGCATTAGCCTCCATAGGAGTTATGTCCTGTCCGTTGCGTATTTTAATGTTTGAATAAATCCCTCCGCAGCATAGTGAACCCCTTTTGCCTCCATCTAGAGGATATCGCGGAAAAATTGCTTTAAAAAAGTCACTAACGTGAACAGGTGTACTTCCTTCTGTCATTGAAGTCTATGGCACGCTGTCATATTTGACGGACGTAGCAACAGTAACTAAGGGAGGCGGGGCTCGGCGAAAGGTCAATTCCCAATGTCTCTTCCCCAGGTTTGAGCGATAGCGGGAGAAACAACCTTAGAATAACCCTTTAGAGTTTTGTAGAACATGCTTAGTGACACTTCCTTAAAGCCAAAATGTCTGTCTTCAATGTCTGTAATATCAATGTCTAGAATTTTTAAATGTTGATTTTATGTGGGTTGAAGTGTCCTGATATGCTTTCAAAATGCGCATTTAAAAGAAATATGTCACAATGTATTGCAATACTGGAAAAATTCAGCCATGTGTCTGTATTTCTGTAACGCATTGAGTAAATGAATGGTGGAACAACGCTATATGAGCAAAAAACAACAACACTTAAATATATATAAACTCCGCAGCTTTTAACTCAAATAAAGCATGTACATTAAGCATCTTCCATCCCTCCTCCTCGTCTCTTCTACAGCGAGTGGAGCAGGTGCCAGGATCGCTCTGGGGATGCAGGCAGCAGAGCGGAGAGGTGCTGAACTCCGGGTGACTCTTCCCCGCGTTCGCTTCACTGCGCCCAGCCACGACACCGCCCCCACCACCTCCACCTAAATGCCCTTCTCTCACCCGGCCACTCCACTCCGCCATCTCCGCCGCGTCACATCACACGCATCCCCGAGCAGCGCCGGGCCGGAGTGGAAATAAAAACAGAGTCTCGGGCAGAGGTTGCATAACGGATTGACGGTAAAGATGTGCTTTATAAATGACGGCGCGGAGGGTCCTGCTTGAGTGGCGGAGGCAGTGACACGTGCAGTCGGTCCGAGCGGGGATACAGTGGATTAAAAACTCTACACGGCCATAGATACAGGTTCAGACCATGATGCGTTATATAGTAATCATGCCCGGATTATCACTTTATGGGCCCCTGGGCAAAAATGTTAATAGGCCCCTACTACTTTTTCGAGCCATAAGCCGCGACTTTAAAATACATGAATATATTGAAACAAAAAAAAAACTAAAAACATTTTTTAAAAGTATAATTCTGTGACTGAAGCTCTGAGTTGACAACATAACCCTCTCCACTTATTAAAACAGCAGCATTAATATTAAATACTTGGACAAGACAACATTAGGCTAATGATTAAATAAATATGCAAATATGGTATCATCCAGTAATACTCTTAATAATATTTAATATTTAATATACATACATCATTTCTAATCAAATATCTTCAATAGGAGATTGCATTTGGATTTGATAAGATAGTGAATTAATTCTAAATCTTTTTGGACTGTACTTGTAGAGCAAATCTTTATTTTCTCACTAAATTGTACTTTTCAGTGAAATTGTATTTAGCAAAACCTCAAGTATTATTTTTGCTTTATTACTTGCAGTGTTTGAATGGGTGACATAAACACAAAAGCCTATTTATGATCATTTATATCTGCTATATAAGTTGCCTTAAATTTCTTAACAAATCCATTTTCTAGTATTTGTAATCAACTTTATTGTAGTACATTCTTTTTACACGACAAGGTAAAAATACGACGCTCGGATTTGAACCCCAGTCTCCCAAGTGAAAGGCACATGTCTTACCAGGAGGACCAGGACGAGGCTTGGAGTGCGGATGCTCCAGGTGGAGAAGCTGTAGCCAGCGGGGCGGACAGGAGAGCCCTGTAACCAACCGCGGAGGGAGACGGCAACATCGCACCCGAGGGAGGTGCGGAGAGTGTGGGCGGAGGTCAGCGGGGCCGAGGTACTGAGGAGCGAGCGTTTAACTTAAAAATCGAAGAGAGAAATGGCCAGAAAGCATGTGGGGGCGGGAACTTTTTTTCATTTTAGCCTGTTTCATTTTATTGGCTGATTAGGTGTCACTCTAAAAAACTGACATAATATGGAACCAATAATACAAAACAGTAGCAGTTAAACGTTCAATAAAAATGTGTCCTGATTGGAAGGGCCCTGGGCAGGAGGCAGGGCCCCTGGGCCGGTGCACGATAGGCCCATTGGATAATCCGGGCTTGTCAGTAATGTGGCGGTAAAGTGACGAGTTTGTACTATTTGTATTTTTTCATTATATGTCTTTATTATAAGACCTAGCTGAAGTTATATTTTAGTGTATTTATTTAGACATGGACAATGCATATTAATGAACATCTAGACAAATGTAAATATGACAGGTTTTTGCCATTGGCTAATTTACTTCTGTTGTCACTGGGCAGGTTGATGGAGTGAATTTAAAGACACACAGAGTAAAGCACAACACAAGTAGGGCTGTAGTTCTTTAGTCGTTTAGTCGATTAATCGGTTGATGGAGTCTTGGTCGACCAAAATTTATTAGTCAACTAACACTTATTTTTAGATTATAAGGAATTTGTATTCAAAAGTAACAGAATCATTGGTCTGATCTGCCTTTTTCATGTAAACACACTGTTTTCTATTCATTTTCTGCATTAACTATAGTTTTTGCATGAACTACATCATATTATTAGTCCTTTTGAGCAAGGTTTCTTGCAGAGTTGTCACAATACTAACCTTTCTAACCTGATTTTAATACAAAAGAAAAAACTTGATTCTCGATACCACAATGAGAACTAGAACACAAAATCCAAGTTTATGATCAGACATTTTATTTCAAACCAGTTTTGATGAAACTCATTATTTTAAAACTTTTCAGAAAATGTGATTTTCTTTTTCTTTGCAGAAAATATCAGACTTTGTTCAAATGTTATCGGTATTTGTTCAAATGAGTATCTAGTTTCGACAGCAGTTTTAGCATTGATTTGCAATATTATTTTAGCTTCAGAGCCTTTGCCACGCCCCCTTTTTAGTCGATTAATCGGTCGATGGGACATGTTTTTAGTTGACCAAGAATTTCTTTGGTCGACCACAGCCCTAAACACAAGACTCACAAACTACCTTTTTTTTTTTTTTTTTAACAAAACATTGAGTTAATAATTGCTCTTGTAAATTAAAATAGTACAAATATAAATAGATGCACTGAGCTGAACTGCAGAGTGAAGGCAAAAGAATTCCAGAGTGTTAAGCATCTCTGGGAACTCCTTCAAGACTGTTGGAAGAGGATTTCAGGTGAAGCTCATCAAGAGTGTGCAAAGCAGGAATCAAAGCAAAAGGTGGTTTCTTTGAAGAAGCTTGAATATGACATATTTTCAGTTGTTATATTTGGTTATGTACCATACTTCCACATGTGATAATTCATAGTTTGGATGCTTCATAGTCATGAAAATAAAGAAGACTCTTTGAATGAGAAAGTGTGTCCAAACTTTAGGTCTGTACTGTACCTCAAAGCGCATTAAATAAGTTCATGTTCATTGTAAAACATGACATTGATCTAAGACAGTTTAGAGTTAACAACAGGTTCTTTACTTCCTGTTCAAAGCTGCTGATAAAACTAAAATAAAACTGATAAGCCCCACCTCTTCGTTGCGAAATTCAATTTTCTCAACAGAAAGACTAGGGCCGGTCTTCAACATAAACATACAAAAAATACTTAAAACCTTCAAAATGGTTTTCTGGAAAAATGATAACCTTAAATATTACTTTTTTATTCAGTAATACATTCATTTCTTTCAAGAACAGGCACGCTTTATTTCTTCAGAATTACTAGCTAGTGTGTGATTATCCTATTTTAGGTAAAACACAATATGTCATTCTTGATCTATTGGCAATTGTAGTTCAAGCCAATCAAAATCATCAAATCAAAACACTTGTGCCAGGTACATTTTCTTTTGTTTTCTGTTTTATATCATGAACATGAAACATATAAATGCAGCACTTTTGTTTTGCTTCCAAAATAACAATTTCTCAATATTTTATTGTTCGCAAATCTGTCTGAATCTGCAAAAGTGAGTACTTCTCCTTTGCTGACATAATCCAGTTCATACATTGTACAAATACTAATTGTAGCCAGTCAACGTCGGTTTGGCGAACATCTGTATTATGTGAACTCTAGCTTAGTGAGACTTCTTGTATGGGGTGTGACAATGTGGGTTGATTTTTTATTTGTTTGTGTGACATTAAATTGTACACCTAACTTCAGCGCCAGAAGGTGAGCTATGTCATTATATACTCGCTCAGTGCTGCTGATTCTAATGTGGAGTTCCAGATTCATCAACATTCGAAGAAACAATGGTGAGTTTTGCACAGACGGATGAGGCAGTTTTGCACCACAGACTGATGTCCTCCCAGCAGTCTGGCTTTGTCCTTGTGGATCATTAACTCACTAATTACATTTTAATTCATTTGGCCCATTGTTGTGTGTTGTTGTTGCTTCTCTTTTGATTGTCAATAAGTTTGAGCAGAAAGCAAATCCACATAACTGGGGTTTTAATATAGGATCAACGTCTGTATAAATGTAAAGGCTTGGAGCAGGAAATGTAGTATGTAAGTCAGTTCAGGGGTCTCATTTATAAAAGAGTGTGTAAATACAGTATCTACTTGGAAAAGCTACTGCGAAAAAACTGAGATTTGTCCTGAGTGAAAATGAGCCAGATTTATAAAACCTTCCGTAAGCGCTCTTTTCCTACTGAGCAGCAGAAATCTGCGGCCAGGATCCCGCCTCAGGCCACGCCCCCTTCACACTTCTGTCTCACCATAAATGGATATGCAAATGAGCGATTTAAATAAACATGAGCTGATAATGAGTGAGTTTGACTGACAGAGGGAGGAGCAGAGGAGAGACGCTGCAGCGGGACACATCACACAGAGTCAGAGGAAGATGATTCAAGAGTGATCTTTGCTTCTCTGAGACTTTTACACACTGTCATTGAAAACACCCTGTCATTTTAAACACGTTGGTACTTTATCTGAACCACTGCTTTGGTGGCAGCTGTAAAGATCGGTTAAACAGATGTGAAAGCGGGAAAAGTCATATCGCTTTTGTAAAGCCTGAAGCCACATGCTTGCAGGGGTTTCTGTGCGTAAAGGACATGTCCGCGCTGTGGTCCGAGGTTTGGGAAGAAGCAGCGACTTGAGGAAAAGACGGTGGGACGTGGGCTCGTGCGTGCGACGCGCGTGCTCCCTAAACGCGGGTCAGACTGTGTCTAGTGAACGTTTACTATAGAGACTAGATACTGCTGCTGCGGGGATCATTCAGCGTGAGGCGCACGTGCACGTAAGAGCGTGCACAAGAGCACACATCTTTCACTCACTTAAACTTTATGAGCGCTTTGAAAAACTATATAAAAAATAACAGAAAATATTGTTTATTTTTTTCTTTTTCTTCTTTTTTTTTTTTTTTTTTTTTTTACTAACGTCATATTTGCCCATTTCAAATGTTCCTCAAACATGCCGTCCTCTCGTCCTTTCCTCTCCCGTCTCTCCTGCCTCTGAGTCGTGTTTAGTGAAGTCTGTCTCACATACACAACGTCCAAAATGTGCGGAGAGATACGTAATGTTTCACATTCAAGATGTTTTTTATAAATCTCAAGTTTTATGCAAAAAGCTGCTCCGTACTTTTCGAGGCTCATTTTGTGCGTAAGTAGGCTTTATAAATGAGACCCCAGCTCAGTTATCCGTGTTCCCATGTATTTTTAATGATTTATGCATGTTAGAGTTTTTAGGCTTGAGCGCAGTAAGGAATCAGAAGCATTACCCCTGATGTACACTGAGTGCGAGTTCAGTGCGGGTCGCTGGTCCAGCAGGACTAGAAAGTACTTAAAACCAAAAGCCCTGGTCCACTGACCTCAGAGCAGTGCAGACACATGTTCAGGACTCGGGCCGAGTGTGCAGAAAGAATCCGTAGAGTCTATTTTTCCCAGGACCCATCCAAACAGTCTGATGCAACTTTCAAGTCATAACACAAGCATTCTCGCGGAATCTACGTGAGTCCGCGCAGCTTTGGACGAATACGGACCAAAGTGGACCGGAGCTGGTGCACAAGGCACTCATAAGAAACCTCTCAGTTAGTGTACAGGTTAGGTGAACTAATTAAAGCAATAAAATACAAAAAAAGGCTTCTTAAACTTACTCACTCACCTGAATGTAACGTGTATGAGACAAATTTCATTCACAAATGTTGATTTAGCAGCATAACTTTTCTTTTCTCATTAATAAAGTAAATAAACTAAGAAATGAAAAACTTAATCTGTCTAGAACCACAAAAAATGAAAAGCCTTCTATAAACCTTACAATGAATGCGACACATGCTGTAAGAGTCTATATTAGCTTTATCAACCTTATCAAAATGAGAAGTCGGCTACAAATGCAAAATGAGCTTTCATGATTACGGTTTTACCAAGTCGCTCTGGAGTGTAAGTCGCACAAGCTAAAATTAAATAAAACGGTGTATACAGCCTATGCTCGCACCGGACAACAAGTGGCATTTTTGGGGGAAACTAATTGCATAATTCGACACCACGAACAGAAGCGAGACACGCTTGTCAGTCCAGCTCCACTTCGAGCCTTTTTTTGACGCGGAGACAGAGGCCAAGGAACGCAGACATGAGGCAGCAGATCAAAACATGACTAAACTCTGCATAAATCAGCCCTTTGAAGTGTCACTAAATCATCTGCAATAAGTATTGTGTCCATTTGACGTTAAACAATGCACAATGTGACTGAAGCCCACACATCTCTTTCCGCTCAATCCAGCACAAACTTGTATAAACTCCACACGTTATTTCCATGTCTTCGTGCATAAAAAACAGTCATTCATTCCTCAGAAAAGTTTCCCTCCGCGCTGCTTCTGCTGTTGCTCTGTGAGTGCTCACCATCTGTGAACAGCTTTTCCCGCTTGTCTCCCTGGTTACAACAAAACATTCACATTTGCAGTGAAAGCGAATGAGTCGGCCCAAGAACAGTTAAATCACGTGTTCCATCTTTCTCTTTTCCCTTTGGATCCGTCTGTTTGTTTACAACAGCCCGCCTTCTATGACGTAAATCTTTGTTGACAGAAATGTTAAAATGAAATATTTATTCTGCCACATTTTTCAGCATTGGAAAACTGTTAAAAGTGTTTGACATATTTTTCCTCTTACGAAAATTCAATTAAAACAAAACGTATATTCACACACTTTTCATATTTTTTAACTGGCCTCCAGGGAGCCGCTAGCAGGAGTGGCGAACCCGAGGCTCTTGGCCAATCAGAGTGCGGCTCTTTGGCTCATTCAGAAACATTTGCACCTCCACACGCTCTCTCTCTTTCCCTCTCTCCCTCAATCGTTTGAAAGCAGCAACGTCGTTACAGTGTCAAAGCAGTGGTGTGAGATGTTGTTAATCACCTTCAGCTGCCCCATTCAGTCAGCAGACTTTCCTTCATTCTCACCACATTGTCTGTTCTGCGCCCCCAGACTCATATATGGGTCTGTCCCACTCCCAGCTCCTTATCACCTGACATCACTAAAGAGAAGCTAAACCCTAAAATAAGTTTTTTTGGGCTGTTAAACTATGTTATATGGTGTTTAAATAGCATTGTCTACTGTTCTAAGTCATTTTCAGTGCAAACTGATCAAATTAGCAGATTTCAGGTCAAAATAGTCACAAACTGGCTGTGTCTCTCATCTCAGCTCCAGGTTCCATGTGACCACAGCGGTGTACTTTCCACTCAAAATGAAGCACTAATTGCAGACACCTGCTGTCAATCCAATCACACTGCTGCTCTCCACTCTGAGCCCCTCCTTTCCCCTTTTCCCAATGCTTTTCAATGAGTTTGCTGTGTTTGAAATGTGTTTGTGGGTGGAGTTTAGGGGGTGAGCTTCTCTTTAACAGCGGACTCACACCAAAAGCGATAAGCCCGCCCACTTGAGCCCTGATCGCTGTCGCGCTGTCTCCAGCCCTCTAGGCGTAGTTTTCAGAGGGAGGGTAAATGGGAGCACTTTGAGTGCCTGGACCAATGCCTCGTTTGTGTCTGTCAAAAGGTGTTCACTGAGTTGGCTGATGCCTCGGCCGATGTCGCTCTGAATTTGCATAAAGTTAACTTCATCTCAACTTTGCCGCGCTCCACTCCCCTGGACCGCTCCGCTCGTCTCGTCACTTCCTCATGTCGCCTCTCTGCCGCTCGCCTGCATAGGGAATGAAAGGGAGCTGCTCTCTCATGTCGCTCCAGTCTCTTTTGGTGTGAGTCCGCTGTAAAGTGGGGCTAAAAGACTTCAGAGACTAACTCCGCCCACAACTGGAACCTCAAACAGGCCCTCACAAAAGTGAGATGGCCGGAGGCCTNTTCAAATATAACTTTGAGTAAACTAATGGTGAAGGAGGCCTGTGTCCACAAGAACACACTCTGCATGGGCCTGTGGCTGCTCAGGAACACCAGAAGTGTGTTTCTCTTATGAGTGCTAAAATGGTACAGTAAATGGTCTACTATATATAGTGCTTTTCTACCTTCCAGGCACTCAAAGCGCTTTACAATCTAGCATCCACTCACCCAGTGTAACAGACACTGAGGCAGTGTGGGTTAAGTGTCTTGCCCAAGGACACAACAATCTACTCCTGTCGTCCCACTGTGGCACCTGGTGTTCTAACGGTCTCCCATCCAAGTACTAACCAGGCCCTTTCTTGCTTAGCTTCTGAGATCTGACGGGACCAGGCTTTGACAAGCAGGTATGGCCAGCAAGTCTTAGCCCAGTTTTTGGACTTTACAATTGTTTGGTCTAAAGTTCAGATGTTGATGCTCTTCAGGACAACAGCTGGTCCATTGGTCCAAAAAAAGGGCAGAGTTTAGACCAAATCTAGGAAGTGACAGACATTTGATCAGGCATGAATGAACCAGAAAATGTGAGGACAACTGAGCCCAATGTGAGGTGATAAGAGAGTCACAGCTCTGGTTTGCCATAGTGGAAAAGTGCACAGCTCTTTGTTATACTGTTATTAATTTCTCCAAACAAAATTACTAATGAAGTATGATACCAAACTCTAGAGACCAAACTAAAATAATAGAACACTTCTGAATGTTTTAAGTCCAGAACTAACATTTATTAATCAGCCCAGTCTCCAGAGAAAACATATACAACAGAACGCCAAAAAACGTAGATGTTATGAAAAGGCCAAACTTAATATAACCACGAATTTTGGTTGAAGCCACGTGGCAACATTTACTTTGGGTTAACGGGTAAATTTTGACCCACCCTAAGCCTCAGCCCTAAACTTACCCATTTTACCCATATTCAAACCCAGAATACTGGTGGAGGGCCGGACTGCCAACATTGCTCTAACAGATTTTAATTGGAGCAAACATTTCTTTGACGGAATATAGAAGACCAGTACAAATAAGGTTTGCTCTACCATAATAAACATGAAACATTTCCAGAATAAGGTGATCATTTTATGAAAATTAAACTTGAGAAAGTTTTGATTTTACTAAAAAATAAAGTTGAAGCCAGAAAAAAGTCTGTTTTATGAATTAAATAGGCTTGGATGAGTCAAATGTTTGCATAAAAACACACAATAGATTTGTAAATTTGCAGCAATGTTCCATGATCCAAAGGACAAATTTAATCTTGAAAAGCTCAAGTTTAATATTGAAAATGTGTTTTTTTTTGGCTTTGACTTTTATGATGCTATAATGCTACGAGTTTGTTGTTTTTGTCACTTAAACTTCGTCGTGCATTTCTGTTTCTCAAAACATGCCAGGGGCCTGATTGAAACAGGTCAGGGGCCGCATTGGTCCTCGGGCCGCAATTTGCCCAGGTCTGCCATAAAGGTACAAACGTCTAGTTTTACTGTGTGTGAGATCAGAAGAAAGAAAGGTTTAAACTTTGCTGATGCATGCATTCATCTGTCAATCACACTGAACATAATGGCCAGACAATGCATTCAATCCCTGGATTTCCTGACCAACTTTAGGCACAAACAACACTGGACATTAAAAAAGAAGTCTCCATCAAGGAAAAAAACATCAGTGAAAATAGAATGTCTTAGAATAAAAGTATTTTTAAACTGCTTTACCTTTCCACAGGTTTTCTTCAGGCTACAAGGAATTCTATTATAACAAAATCCATGCATCTTATCCTCTCTTTCTCTCTCTCTTTCTCCTCTCTCTCGTACCTAGAAGTAAAGTTGCCCGCTAAAATGTTTTGGCTCACATCACGCCTGACAGATCTTTGAAGTTTCCCCGTTTCCTGCGGCAAAACAAAAGTCGAGAGCGCGATAACTTGTCTCTCCGCTCAAAGATTCCAGTTCGGCTTTGTTTCTTTGTCAATATTCCGCGCTCGCTGTGATGTTGTGAGAGGCAGGACGCGGTAGCGAGGGCCTGGGGGACGAGCCGGCGTGTCGTCAGTATGCACGATCGCGCTTCGTGGGGTCTCCGGGTTCGACTCCTGATCAAAGGAAGCGAGCGTGAACCGGAATGTGTTGCAGAGCCGTGGAAATGTGCGAAAACGACGCTGTTTACGGTGGATGTTTTCTGCTGTGATTGGTTTTGATTTGGGGCGTCACGTCGATAGCCCTTAATAAAATCTGACCAGAGCGAGAGAGCTAAAATCTGTTCTGATGAAAACAGCTTGAATGTGCAGTAATATTTGGTAGGTTATTAAGTCTTTGCATATCAGAGTGTATGAGCAGAAATGTTTTAGTTTGGAAATAATACATGATCCTAAACCTTATATTTTGAGGTTTCTTCATCAGAAAATTGTGATTCTTTTGTAAAATAAATCCCAGACAAGCAGAACTGTCAACTTCATGTTGTTATTTGAACGCGTTTGTGTCATTTTTTTTCTGTTATGTGTGCATGTTAAGTACACGTCCAAGTCACATCGAGTTGAAGCCACAGCCAAGCCGCCCAGGTGAGCGATAAAAAATCCTCTTTCTGACAGTTGTGTTGGTGTTGGAATTGAAAATGACCATTTCTGATTTTCCCATGGTTCTGTTGGTACTGACCAAATGTTTCATTCTTTGTTTTTATTTCTCTGACTGTGTGTTTAGTGTCACTTTACATGAGACATTATGTGTGTTCAAGATGTGAAAATCTACACCTGGATTGCAGACGAGAGCAAGGGAGGAGATTCAACTTGGAGACTCCATGCACTCAAGAACAGTCTGTCCCACAGAGTCACTGAGACAACACAACTCTTGCGTTAAAGTGTTGCACCTACAACTCTGTGAAAGCATTTCTGTTTCTGTCACACATCGCCAGAGCAAAGAATAAAGAGCTCATTATATAGTTTACACACTTGAGAAAGTGACTTTCAGCTCATCGAGATCATGTATTAATGATACTGTGTGTAATATACAATATCCTGGGTCTTTTCTAACTCATGTTAACCATGTTTAATGTTATAAAAGTTCATAGATAAGATAAAGACAGAGGGGGAGCTGCAGCGCGTCACGATTGATCAAAGCCAATCAGCTGTCACTACAGAACCATCATGCATCGAGGCTTTATAATCATCGAGGCGGTGAAGTCGGGCAGCAAGTCGGCTTTAGCTAGATTGATCTCTCGAGATTACCAGGGCTCACAGTGTCATTCCCCAATCAGAGTCACTTGCCGAAATTGAGTCAATCATGCTAGTTGTTAGCTTGACTGTATTTTCATTGTTTAAACTGCCAGAAACTGTTAAAAATGTCATCTGTTAGTTGTAATCTTAGATAGCCTCATATGAGATTAAAAAAGTTAGTTAAGAAAGTTTATTAGCGTTTATTTTTGATAAAGTCACTTAAAATCTTGCACTTTTTACACTCAAAAATCATTCAATTTAATATTAACGTTGGAGACCGCCGAAGTTTATTAACAGTTAAATATTGTGTTTTCATAAACGTTCAGCTCTTACTGTATGTAACCTAAAGTTAACATATTTAAATAGTAAATGATAAACATAGCTTGTTCTGTGTTGCTTGTCCTCGTAGGTCTTGCCTTAGTCAAACACATTTATGCGCCTGCGCAAAAGCTTTTGGGCATGGACACATTGACTTTTGACTCAAACTTGGCACTGACTCTGATTGGGGAATGACTAGGGCAGGGCTATTCAATTATATTTTCCAGCGGGCCAGATTTTTCAAAGAACTATGGTCTGTGGGCCGAACAACAGAACTGCCCCAAGAACTTATGTTTAGTAATTTGAAAATAAGTCTAAATGTCTCTGTCCTATGACAGGCTTACAAGCAGAGATACATCAAAACTAGTCAGAACAACAGATATATGACTAGACTAAACCTAGAGTTAATCCAACTCCATGTCTCTAGGTCTACATTTGTGCTTCTTCAGGGATGAACCACAATTTAGAACAGGACTAGAGCTTAATTTGTGAACCTGAACAAAACTGAGCAAAACAATTATCAGTGGCATTTTAGCTGATTAAGTTGATTTAAAAGTACTGCAGCCTACAGATCTAACCAAATGTGGCCCAGTCCCTGGCCCACTTTACTCTGATGGGCCAGTCTTTATTGCTTTGCATTATGTTGCTGTATACCCATCACTGTTCATTGTAAAGATACAGAGTGTTTCCCAGGCTTCTTTACAATGTGGCCCATTTTACCATGGTGGGCCACATCATTTTGCTTAGTGGGCCGCATTTGGCCCGCGGGCCGCTATTTGAATAGCCCTGGACTAGGGTGACCGCCTGTCCTGCTTTTAGTTGTACCGTCCTGCTTTTTAGGCTTGTGTCCCGCTTATCACGGCCGTGTCCCGCTTTTTCATTGGTGATCGAACATAGCGAATATAACACTTATAGCGCCGTGCTTAAACGGGAAGTCGGGCATCTGTCTGATCTCTGTTCGTGCGCGTCCGTGTGATAAGCAGCACCGCACGCCAATTAACAGTCTGCGCGCCGCTGGTCCCGCCCACCATTTACGAGGAAAACTCAACTTCAGTCTTAACGGCGACAGCAAAGGAGAAAGGCAAACGCATGTGAGGAGACAAACAGTTACCAGCGAAGCAAAGAAAAGGAGAGTTTGTCATGAGTCTGAACACTGAAGGAGACGCTGAAAGAGCGCAGTGCTGTGCAGTTTGTGTAAAATCAGCTTCTCCATCAACCACGGAGGGAAATCTGACTAAAACAACATGCCACACACAAAGCTCATCAAAAATAGGCTCAACAGCAAGAAACCTCTTAATCAATGCAAACAATCAGGCCAATCTTAAACCAAAAAAACACTACCTGTTCTACATAGCCTAATATTTCAACAAATACGACTATTATCTATGTAGGCTAATACTTTATTATTCACACTGCAAAAAAGAAAAATCTAATTTAGATAAAATGACTTAAATTAAGCATATTTATCTTAAGAGACCGAATTTAAGATGTTTTCACTTAATAAGACCAAGTTTTACTCAGATTATTTGACTTATTTTAAGATATTCTCTCCCGATTTACCTTATCTAGATATAAAAACTTTTTCTAAGCAAATTTGTATCTGTCTTAAGCTATAATTGCTTGAATCAAGAAAAGAATTGTTTAAAAATTCTGTTAAGAGAACTTAGTAAAATTTTCTTACTGCACTGACAAATTTTTTAACTTAAAATAAGCCATTTTACCTCAAAATAAGAAAACATTTCTTATTTTTTGAATAGCCTTTTTTGCAGTGCAGCAAACTTTTTATACATTTCAAAATACAGGATCCTATATGCATCTGTATATTATCTGTTTAGTTCAAAACAGGTTTAGTATAAAAAATTAGATCATTTGTCGAGTCCGTCCCACCAAATCCCCGAACCTGTCCCACTTTTTGGAGTTTTTTGAGGTGGTCACCCTATGAATGACGTGTAGCGCTGTGGTCTGACCCGACCCCGACACCGGCTCCAGCCGCCTGGACCATCTTAACCATCTTGAACACACCTATTGTGTTCAGAGTGATGTCTTCCACCAGTTGACCAAGCCAACCAACAGCAAGTGTGTGAGTCTGGAACAGCATTAGAATAGATACTTTACTATATCTGACATCAGAAGGGGTAATGATGAGCCTTACTACATATTTGAAATAACCTGGTATTTTCATAGAACAACATAACTGCTTGTTGTAGGTTGAAAATTTGACGAATAATCAATTTCACAATTTTCTTGGAGACAGATCATAATTTCGGTTTTAACACATTGTGCGTTTTCTGTTCAGAGCAGTAATGTTATTGTAATTTATGTCCTTGCCGTCTGAAGTCTCCTGCTTCATGTGTTTACTCCTGATGAAAGCGAACGCAGCCAGGACTTAAAGGGCATTAGAGCTGCTGTTTGTGGATCTGTTTGTCGCTGTGGGTTATCTGTGGCATTTTGTGACCTATTCTCTGGATACTTTTAAATAAGCATGTCTTAGTCCAGTACTTACTCCCCTAGAGAACTGCGGCGCAGTACAAAAGTGGTCCTTTATGCTTTACTGATCCACATGAGGTGACATTTTAGACTGTGCGAAGAGTAGATTGACAAAGACGTGGTCATAACTGTTGAAAGGTACAGCTGCTGATGCTTTTTTAAGAGTTTAGTTACTAAACAGTGAAGTAAATGGAGGGAAAGTTCTATCTATAACCTGGACCTGACTGTGACGTGTCTCCACCTGGATCTGACTGTGACGTGTCTCCACCTGGACCTGTGACGTGTCTCCAGAGTTCCCCGGAGTTCCCCTGGACCTGACTGTGACGTGTCTCCAGTGTTCACCTTGACCTGACTGTGACGTGTCTCCACCTGGACCTGTGACGTGTCTCCAGAGTTCCCCAGAGTTCCCCTGGACCTGACTGTAACGTGTCTCTAGAGTTCTCCTGGACCTGACTGTGACGTGTCTCCACCTGGACCTGACTGTGACGTGTCTCCATTGTTCACCTGGACCTGACTGTGACGTATGTCCACCTGGGCCTGACTGTGACGTGTCTTCACCTGGACCTGATTGTGACTTGTCTCCAGAGTTCACCTGGACCTGACTGTGACGTGTCTCCAGAGTTCACCTGGACCTGACTGTGACGTGTCTCCACCTGGACCTGACTGTGACACATCTCCACAACCCAATCTGACAGAATGCGAATTACAATACATACGCATACAATTTAATTTGTCCTTTTTTCATGCTATGATGGATGTAAAAATGTGTTATTTATGAATATTAATCTATCTATCTATCTATCTATCTATCTATCTATCTATCTATCTATCTATCTATCTATCTATCTATCTATCTATCTATCTATCTATCTACCAAGGCTGTGTCCCACCAACGTGGGGTAGCCAGGTGACTGGAGCCTATCCCAGTGACTTTAGGCCTTAGGCGGGAAACACCCTGGACGGTGGCCAACTCGTCACAGGGTTAGACAGACAACCATTCACTCTCTCATTTATTCACTAAGGGAAATTTGCAGTGATGCCCAATTAACCTAAACATGTATGTTTTTGGCGGTGGGAGGAAACCAGAGTACCCGGAGAAAACCCACGGTGACACAGGGAGAACATGCAAACTCCACCCAGAGAGATTGTGTGATGTTGATATGGTCTGACCCGGGAGTCGAACCCACGACCTCCTTATTGGGAAGCCAGAGCTCTAACCACTTGGCTACCATGCACCCATGAATATTAACAAAACCCTAATTCTAATCTCAACCATCTCTAAGTTTATCCAGTGGCTACACCCCTCTCTAGCGACAACCCGGAATGTCGACATTAAAGTGTAATTGTCGATGTTGCGGCTTTAGCATATTTTCTCTCCCATCCCGGTACTCCGACACCTAACATTTTTTAGGCGATATAGTTCTATTGTTCTCAGAAATGCCGCTTCTCCGACAAACTTTTGTGGGTGCTTCTATTAAATAATTATTTAAAAAATATATACATAGCGTTTTCTCGCGACTGTTTACTGATCCAAACATGACGCTAAGTATAAAAAACAGCACGTTTCTTCTTTCTGTTTATTCTTATTTCCGTTTTGTCAAACTCTGCTTCTAAGGCCCTTGTCCCGGCTTCTGTCCATGGTGCTGAAGTTAAAAGGAGATCGATCAATAACTAGATAAATAAGTAAATGGATAGATTGAAAGGATGATGTTTGAATTATTCATACAAAATCCTAAAATATCCTTCTTTTAGAGCCGCAGTCAGGCAGCGCTTTTTTACACTCAACAATCCCCGGCAGTTGTTGTGCGCCTTTCACGTTCCAGAGGAAACAATTAAAGTTCCCTACAACAAACTGTCAGAATGTTATAAAAAAAAAACGCCCTTCTATCATCTTTCTGATTGCTTATTCACCGCGCACACAGTGCGCCCTAGTCCGCTTTGAGAGCAGCCTGCACCGGCCTTGCCCAGCCTCACGCTGCTGCTCAGGCCCTCTTTTACAAATGTACATATTTAGGCGCTGTGGTGTCTAAATCACGAGAGTCTTAAACACTGTCTTTATTCAGGCCTAAACAAAAGTTTGTAAGAGAACGTTGTGAATGTGATCTCTTTTACTGGGGTGAAATGATGTTTAACTTTATCAATCTATTCTGAATATTGTTCATTAAAATGCATTATCATACTGGTTTATGTCCACATTTCACACATGAAATTTCTCAGTTACGACTGTAACCTTCATGCATCATACAACGTGAAACGATTGGTCTCTTTGATAAAACAGACTGTTGTTTTTAAAGCAAGAGACATAAAAAACACCATGGCCTACCTTTCTCTTGATTCTCGTCGTTCCCACGGAGCCTTCACATGACAATGTTCACAAAAATCCATGGTAATAAATCACAAAGTCTTCAAAGTGTAAAACATAATCCATAATCATGTGCAGAGGCTTCTGTCCGTGTGACTCTGCACATCCTTGTGCAATACATCCCGTTAAAGTGCATAGCGTTATGGAGAGGTTTATTACAGTCTGCCAGCTCAAAACCACAACGTATAAGGCCAAAAAACACGGACCTTTGAGGCTGTCTTCGGAGGTGGACTGAGGCGGAGCAGAGCTGCGTGTAGTGGGATGAGCGCGTTATGTTTTCCTCATCGCAGCAGCAGCAGCAGCGGCAGCTCTGATTCAGGAAGACGATATGGGCAAAGTCTACTGCTTTATTCAAGTCAGAAAAGCAAAAAATGTTTAGAAAAAAGGTGCTGCCAGTAGATAGAAGAAAAAGACGCCGTCAATACGTGGAAGCTTGGAAAATAATGTTAATTCCGAAATGAAATTCCGCCCGACTTTCGCTTAAGCGAGCGAGTCCAAGTCCAGACTCGAGATTCAGTCCAAGTCCCGGTCTGAGACCAGGTCTGCACGAACAATCGCATTGCTCTGGCCGTTTGGAGTGTTAAAGCAGAGGATAAAGTTTTAAAAGTATTCCGTATCCACGCCTGTCCAAAAAATACTTCTCTGTCTTACCGGGGGCAGCCTGTCAGAAAAGCAACGTGAATGAAGGACGCTTTGTAACCGAGAAATAAAAGTATCATTTTTAGCCTACTTAATGCGACAATAAAGTTGGCCACCACACATAGGCCTATTGTCATTATGACGTTCACTGTCTGAGCTTGTGTCGGAGGAGCGGCACCAATACATTCGGAGGACAGGGATGTCGTAACAGTGGGATTTAAAATAAAGACATTCGGAATAACGGCATGTCGATAGAAAGGCCTGTCGACAGAGAGGGCTGACCCCTTATCCAGTTTTGTAACTTCAGACCTAAACTTAGTTGTTAAACCCCAAAAAAGTGTCATGTGGCTTCAGCTTCAGTCTATAACCCGTCGTATACTGAATGCAAGTTGGGTGGGGGACTTAGAAAGTGCTTCAAACCATGTTCTTGTTCACAGACCCCAGAGCAGTTCATGTGCCTGTCCGAGAGATGTATTCATGTGGACAAAACTATGTTAAAAATGTTTTACAGTGCTTTTGTAGAGAGTGTCTTGACCTTTTGTATTATTTGCTGGTTTGGAGGAGCAACAGAAGCCCAAAAAAATTCACTCCGAAAAATAGTTCAAACTGCCGGCAAAACTCAGGGCATTACGTTGAACAGTCTACAAGATATTTACTTATCTCGTGCTAAAGACAAAGCTCATAAAATCCTTTCTGACCCTAAACATCCACTGTTCAGTGAGTTTGAGCTGCTTCCTTCAGGTCGAGCCCGGTCTCACAAGAAAGCGTACATTTACCACGACATTACACAACATGCAAATTACGTATGATTAGCACGAGTTCACAGCTGTTTTGCATAATTGAAGAACGCGTCACAGTCCCCATTCATTTCAATGGTGGTTGTTAAGACGTGTTCTTATTTACGAATATTCATGAAATCCTGATTCTAATCTTAACCTGCCTCAAGCCCCAACCCTAATGTTAACCATTTTAGTAACTTTATGGCTGAACTTACCCGTTTCACCTGAAGAAAACGTCCCCATGTGGCTGCAACCAAAACTCGTCCTATTTTAACGCTGTGAAATCTCGTGTCATTTTTACGCTTTTTCATATCGTGCTAAATGCACGGCGTAGCATAAGTACTTAAAATAGCTGTGAACTCGTGGTCAGAATACGCTGTTTTTGTGTCGTGGTAAAAGAACGCCATCTAGTGAGACTGTGTTGTCAGGTCGTAGGTTCAGATGCCCTGCCTTCACTAAAAACAGATCAAAACACTCATTTGTGCCTCAGGTGATTGGGCAGTTAAATATTGAATATCTTTTTAATTTTACTCAGCAGGACTAATCACAGTCTCTTTTTAATGTGTACCTTGTAGATGAAATGGTTTTTATTCATGGTTTCTGGTCAAGCCTGTTTTATTCTATGTTTTATGTGTAAATGTCTGTATGCTTCTGTCCGCTTAACGCGGGAGTCTTGTGTTTTGTTGAATGTCTTTTTTACTCACTGCAAACCAATTTTCTTACAATGACAATAAATGTACTACTACTATGTAGGAGTGTGCGCAAAGAATTCATAGAGACTATTTTTTCCAGAGGTCGCAGCAGTCTGATGAGACTTTCTAATCATAACAACAGTACAAAGACTGGACTCTGGTGGGAAATAGAACCTGAGCTCAACCTGTTTGGTAACTCTGCTTTCTTGTCACAGCTTCTGTGGACCAGGGCATGACTAGCAACTTCTGTTGAAATCGCCAAGCATTACATTATGTGTATGCTCACTCGTTTGGCGACTGGTGGTCATTTGGTTTGTATTTATGTGAATATTATTTCACATTGGTGTGCTCCAATGAGACTTGAACGGATGCTGTGTCACTTCAGCCTTCAGACAACGACTGGGGGTTGTGAAAGAAAATAGTGTCTCTATGTGAGGTATTAACAGCATGAAATAGAGACGTCCTATATTTAAACATGCAAAAAAAAAAAGGATGGTACCTTGGGGTGCCGTGACGTGAGTCCAGGGGTGCCGCGGGAAATTGTTGCGTTTGATAGAATTTTTCAAATAAAGGCTTTCGAACAGACCAGCAGTTGTGAACACCCAGAGCACTCTTTGTCTCACTCAAAAATGTATTTACGTTCCGACAGCGTTTCTTTTTCCTCTCTCTCATCCTCACTTAGAGAGGCTGGTTTTGTCTGTGTAATATCAGAGCTTATAGCAGCAGATTGTGTCTTAAAGAAGGGTTTGCCACATCCAGCGATATTCTACGAAATTGTAGCTTCGTATTGGTGCTTCATTTGTGCAAATCTGCCTTATATCTGCGTAGAAAAGGTCTGAAACAAATAGTGAAATAAAAAATACAGGATTAGAAACTCGATGCGGCGTGCAACAGCGCAACACGGAAATCATCAAAGTGATCTTTGGAGCTTTTGCATTTGCAAACAGAAGTCCTGTCCTGACAAAAGTTTGTGGAACAGCAACGTTTCCTCCGCTCTGATCACACAGGACAGTCTCGTCACCCTGAAGCTTCTGAACGCTGGTTTACAGGGGCGGAGCTAGACTGGGGCCTCATGAGAGCTTCTGATTAAAATGATTTTAAAACAAGCTATATACCTATTTAATAATAAAAATACATCATCCATTAGGAAAAATAATTTAAAATATTTCAGACTATAGACTATCACATTGAATTTATAAAATTTTCCTGTGGTGTTTGGTGGAGGTTTTTATTGGAAATTCGATTACATCTAAATAAGCTGTGACGTTTTCAAAAAATAAAAAAACACCCTATTTGAAGTAAAATACTACGCGAAATTGTAAGGGTGCCTCGGCTTAGGGGCAAGAGCGCTTAGGGGTGCCCCAGTGCTGAAAAGTTTGAGAACCTCTGCTGTAGATAAACTTAGCATGTTGACCTGACTGATGTAGTTCTTGTACCAAGCTTGTAGCTGTGAAACGTGCTTCTTAAAGGAACCGTATGTAATATCCACAACTAGTGGTTTTAGAAAGGTATAAACCAATCCACAAAATTAAACCATGGTGCCACGGTGTGAATGGCATACAGAGATAGAACACATCTGAAACACGAGAGCCAACTGCAGCGTAGTCCCATCCAAGGACATTCTTGACTATATCTAGCCCCTAATGACACTCAAATTGAACGGACATTCTGCAGGGTGTCTGATTAACTTAAGCAACTGGCGCAAGCGTTTGAAAACGTACTCTCTTTTTGAAATGGCGACGTTCGCACCTGGCCAGACTAGTTAGAGCTTCATAAGCGCTCTTGCCCCTAAGCCGAGCACCCCTTACAAATTTCGCGTAAGTATTTTACTTTCAAATAGGGTGTTTTTTTAACTTTTTGAAAACGTCAACCAGCTTATTAGAATGGTAATTCGCAATTTCCAATTAAAAACGCTCACCAAAACACACAGGAAAATTATGTTAAATCAATGTATAGTCATGAGTCTGAAAAGAAATAGGCGAAGAGAAGAAGAAATTGTTGGACCCCCCAAATTCTAGTACTCAGAGTGACAGGAATATTCCAAGAGCAGAGCCGGAGAAAAAAGAAGAGAAAAAAAGAAGATGAGAAGATGAAAGAAAGTATTAAAAGAAAGAAGAGAAGAACATCGATGCTTGAAGAACATAGAAGTAGAAAAGACACTTAGCATAGAGATTGAAACCTGACATAGAAATGAATAGAAAGTTCTAAGAAAGGAAAAGAAGAAGGTGTACCAGCTTGTGAGCAGTGAAGTGAACAACAAGAAAGTGCTTCTTAGAAAGGAGAAACCGTAATGTAATAATCCACAAAGGAAAGAACTTAATATGGTTTAGATAGAAAAGAGAGAGAAAGAAATAAGTAAAAGACAATCAAGCAAAATAGAACATGAAGGATTGCCCGAGAGAAGAGAGTGATAGGAAAGATGAGCTCATAACCAATTGAGAGATTAGAAAGCTAACTTATACTGAAATGTCAAAAAGAATTAACTTACTAGACATGAGTCTAAGAAAAAACTTAAAACAATAGGAGACAAACCTTATACGCCTCTTAGAGATTTGTTAATTAAATACATTTAACCAGGAAAATGAAATTTGAAATCTCATGGTTTAAAAGAACTAGCACAGGTCAAGTAGAGAGATTCGAACAGACTGGCTCAGTGTGAGGCTGTAATTGGATAACACTTTTCCAGCAATATTCGATTTTATATTGTGCAATATGAGAATGTTCACGCGTGAATCTTGTTAACTAAACCACCCAGTAAAAACATTACAGGAGTGATTAACAATTAAGCTAACCAATAGACCGATATAGTGTGGTTGTATCATTCGCCATGTAAAAATATCCCACATTGCACATAATATCTTTGGTAAAAAACATATACATTAAAGTAACTGTATGATATTATTATGGCGACTCTACATAGTCACCTAGAAAATCATGTCCCATACAAACACTTCTAGCCACATTTATAAACTCAGAAGCTGTCAAACTGTGTCACCATAACACGACAGTAGGGAACATTAATATGTCTATACTGCACTAGTGGTTGAATCACTCAACAGCTACAAGAACGACTATGGAAAAATTGTTATCTGTATTTTTTACCCAATCAGACTCATGTGTAAAAGCGAATTTGAGTTTATGGTTTGCACGAAACTGTTTTTCGCCTTTGTTTTTATTTTTTGTTTTCGTTTGTATTCACAGCAACTATGTGAGCCACCAATTTTTACTTACATAAAGTTACCTCATGTCCCCATTTTCTTTGCGGCACTCACGATATGACCAACAGAACACATATAATATGTTAAGTGTCATACACAATTTTTGAATAATTAAGCAGAGCGATCAGACAAATCATCCCTCTGGTATTGAACCTATTCAAGCAAAAGCTGAAGAGTGCTTATCGTTGTACTTTGAGCGCGAGTTTTAGGTCATAGAACTGTTTTTTTGAATATTTATAAATGGGAACAAATGACAGAGTATTTGCATTTGTGAGTTTCAAACAAGATCTTAATACCAAAATATTACGTGAAATAAAAATGCATTAAGTAAGTATTAAAAAAATTCCTTGTAAATGATTCATTAATTGTATATTAAAAAGCATTTTGTAGGCAGTCAGAAGACGAAATAGAACACTTTCGGAGAGACTTCGATAATCAAAGTGACTAACACCCTTTAATGAGAACTATGGAAAAAAGAAGTGAACTATGTGTGGCTTATGGATTTAGAATAATTAACTATGCTTGATCAGCAATAGACTAGGCCTTAGCCATTAACACATCACGCTCGATTAACCGTTTATGCACATATTTAACATGCTGTCATTTTTTGTTTGCACACTGGTTAAGTGTGTGTGTTAATTTGACGTCTACTCGGTGCGCAATCTTAATAAACATGCTATTTTTCTCTGTATTCTCACTTCTAAAGCTTCTATAATTATGAACAGAAGAAAAGCTCACCGGTAGAACACCTTATTGGACAAAAATGAAAAAATCTAGAACTATCCTAAGATTAGTTGCGAGTGCTATCAGATTACTCAACCTGGGCTACACAGAGAAATAAATTCTGTCGATACAAAAGTCCGGAGGGATGCAGGAAATCAACATCCAAAAAACAGTTCTTCATTATTGAATCGACATAGTGGATAAAGATAACTCGTGGTCTGTGACTTCTATTACAGACGGAAGATTCAGTAAATACCTGTGGACTCCATCTCCGCAGTGACTATTGTCGGCTTAAGACTTGAGCTAATAGCTCTAGAATACTATTGTGTAAAGTGGTTTAAAAGGGAATCAGATTTCGCTCATGACACAGGTGCATTTTATGAACAGTCGACTTTATGCGGCTGTACATGAGCACGTCTTCACACATACACCTTCTTGACACAAGTGAGTCTCTATATAGAAGCGCATGTTAATAAAAACAATAGGTGCAGAAGCCTATTGAATTTGTCAGCACCTGTCTATCTGCCAATAACAAAAGACGAAAGCCAGAAGGTATTATCCCGAAAAGACGCCCTGGACTCGCTCCTGAGCCACCACGCAGATCCGATACAACAATAGCAAGAAAGGAATTGGGACGACATTGACTTGTATTAGAGAGGTCTTGAAAATGAACGCTCAAACAAATCGACTAGGTAAATGTAATGCTGTCAACTATTTTTAAGAGGATGGTGACGATATGTTACAGTATTATTTATAAAGCGGACCATTAAAGGCAAGGGTATTTATATCATTCTGAGTATTTTATACCTCTTGATAAACACATAAAATATGGAGATGATGTGCGAAAACAATTTACCGTTTTAAATTACTTGATCATCCAGTACATCTAAAAATATCAAAAGTACTACGTGTATCGAACAGTAAGTAAACAAATTTGGCAATATTAGATTCTAAAAAAGATTTCGTCCATATGCACTTGTGACTAATCTGGAGTTCATTTACACAATCTATTGTCACAATCAGACAAATCCATAGTCCATCACAGATCACAAAGTCTACACTCAGTGAACATTAATACGGCAAACCATGATACTAATAACTCTCTGAGACATCAATTTAATCAGACATAGATGCCTGTGTTATTGACATTTTTGAAATTGAAAATGTTCAAGAGTATTAAAATGCACATGCTTTATTGTATGGCTTACAACAAATTTGAGTGATGGCATAGAATGTAATGATGGTTAACAACTTGATAAATAAAGTGAAACTTGTAGCGTCATTTGGAAAATCATTTTGTTAATAATGGCCCATACAATGAAGCATTAATTACAGTTTTAATGTATTTGAGCCTCTGTAGTGTTAGAATAGAGAAAAGAAGATATAATAGCCAATCAATAAACTACTAACAAGCCAATATGACAATGATTGTAGCATGTTCAATGCCACCCCTAAAAAGTTTCTCTGTGTCTTGCCATTCATTTTGTGATTAAAATTTATATTAGAGGTTGAGGAAAGTGAGCAACATGATTGTAAAGGCAGGCCGTTCAGGGTTTCTCTGCCTGCAGTGTTCAGATGGAGGGCTTGCGTGAGGCCGTTGAACAGCACGGGGAATGCTTTGGAAAAAGGCCACAGATGAAAAAGGATACCGAAGACAGAAACCAAAAAGCCAACAAGAGTGAACGTAAGAAGCAGCTATTCTCAGAGTCCTGGCAGGGGGGAAGTAGTGTGAATGAATCAGCTAGGGCAACGGGTCTTGCAAAACCAGTATGAATTCATATGTGGCACTAGGTAAAGTTAAGAGATCCATAAGTCTGTGCCACTGGCAGTGAGGCCTTAGAAGGCAGACCTTCAGCTGAGACCCACAGAACATGAGAAGCAGGCAGCCGCACCAGGCAGGCAGGAAGGAGAGACCACAGGGCAACGACAAGGTAACACAAAGAGCCCAGTTTGCACAAGTGTTGGTCCCACAGCCCAAACTAACAGAACGTGTCAGAGGCGAGAAGCCGTGAAAACGAACCACACCTGGCTTCAGCCATGATCAGAGTAAATCTAAAAATGCTGAATAAAAATTTTTATTGTATTTTAAAATCAAACATGGTTTAAGCATTACTACATCTGCAAGAAGTTGGACTTGCAAAATTGTGGACTTGGACTTGAAACAGACTTGAGTCACTATTTGGACGACTTGAGAGACTTGGCTTGATCTTGAATGTCAGTGACTCCTGAAAAATTGAGCTGTGCATTTTTATTTTAAAAAAACGGAATATGTCCTTTGTCACTTAATATTTGTGCACCCATTTTTTTTTTTTTTTAAATGGGGTCTATTGTATAATAAAAAATTAAATTAAATAAAATGGGTGACGTTAGCGGAGTGTGACTTAATATATGCCCAGCCTTTAGACATTGTCAGGAATCTAGGAATCAGATAATTCAGTAATCAGAATCAATAGATTTAAAAAATATGATTGCCCATTTGTCAACGAATTGAACACAACTCGAAAGAATAAAAGAAAGGACTTGGACTCTACTTGGAACTTATTCGACTAGAGACAGGAACGGTGCTTGCTGCTCGCACCTTGAGAACTGTGAATGCTAAGTCGTTGCGATTCATTGTTATACATCTCTAGATCTTCTACACAAGATAAAGTTACAGTTTAACAGATCTTGTAAAAAAATTAATCAGAGCAGGTAATCTTTATAGTAAAAATATTATAAAGACCATATAAATTTATAAAATCAAATGTTTAAAGCGAGAGTCATGGCAAAAATTAGGCCATTAAGTTACAACAAATTAAAGGACGGCTGGGCAATAAAAATATAAGCAAAAAACATTTAATTAATCAGAACCAAGTAGTGCATCTTTCAGTGACTAAGAGCGACATAAAATAAGTAAATGGATATATACAACATATATGGAATAAAGGAAAACTTATTTGAACGAAATCATGAAAAACGTCTGGCATAAACAGAGAAACAGACTTTGATGATGATGACTGTTTACTATGACTATGCTCAGTGTGAGATCAACATATTCGGTGCAGTTTTAGTAGGTGTTCTCATGAGTTCCTTACAGGCAGAGGGAAGGATAAACTTTCTTGTTGGCGTTGATAAGCTGGTTGTTTTATTTTTGTTTGTGTTCTCTCTTTGGTCCGGATGGACCGTTAGGCCTCCTGCCTTCCGACGCTGTATCTACATTCAACCCACTGCACGTACATTAGCATGTCGAGGCAGATTGAAAAATAAACTGACTGATCATGTCTAATTCAGTGTTGCCAAGCAAAAAGTGCACAACAAGCTGGATTTAAAAATAAATAAATAAAACTTTCGAACAATCAGCTTCAATTACTTGTAATAGCATTACGTCTTTCAGTGAGTCTATCCAGACTGATATATTATGTAGAACTCATGAAGAGAGAAGCTATACCCACTACCAAAATATGTTTGAAGAATTTGTTTGAAAATTGTTATAATTTTTTATCATGCTGAAAAGGGAAATGCATTGAAAGGTTTATCTGCCGTGTCCTTATCAGAGCACAACTGCTTTAAGAATAATTTTGCTTTTTCATCATAGTAACATCAACATAGTCCTGTTCTATTTATGAATACAGATCCACATAAACCCTGTTAAAATGCAGCTTTGATTATGTGGAATAACAAAGGCAGAAAAGGCTCTTAAAGGCTCACTTTGAAGCTTTTACCATAAGATAGACCTTGTAAACCTTGTTTTTTATTTAGACATTTTTCTGTATAAAATACATGACAGGGACTTCGGTCTTTACTTGGAGAAGGCTTGCATGGCCAAAAAATCAACCCTTGAATGGCAAAGAAAAGGTCCTCCTTTGCATTGACACTGAAAAGTCTGTGTCGTCTCTGTTCTTTCTGCCCAACACAGTCTCACTAGATGGCGTACTTTTTACCACGACACAAAAACAGCGTATTCTGACCACGACTTCACAGCTATTTTTAGTACTTATGTTACGCCGTGCATTTAGCACGATATGAAAAGCGTAAAAATGACACGAGATTTCACGGCGTTAAAATAGGACGAGTTTTAGTTGCAGCCACGTGAGGACGTTTCTTCTGGTGAAACGGGTAAGTTCAGGCATAAAGTTACTGAATGGTTAACATTAGGGTTGGGGCTTAGAGCAGGTTAAGATTAGAATCAGGATTTCATTAATATTCATAATAAATCACGTCTTAACTACCACCATTGAAATGAATGGGGACTGTGATGTGTACTATAATTACGCAAAACAGCTGTGAAGTCGTGCTAATTATACCTAATTTGCATGTTCTGTAATGTCGTGGTAAATGCACGCTTTCTTGTGAGACCGGGCTCTTCTGCCACATGATGCAACTGGGAGACAAAAAAAATGTGTGAGTATTCTTAATTCAGTGGCCTGTTCTTTGTCCAAAAAATTATCTAATTATTCCAAAAGATCTTAAACTCATGGTGTGCTGCCGGCTTTAATGTTAGAATAAAAGTGTTCAAGCAGTCCAAGTTAGTAAGTGTAAATCTCTGGAATTATTATTATTTTTTTGCCTAGTAGGTAACCCAAGGAGAAGAGACAAGGGATCAAGCTCAAAATTTATTTTAAGAATTTTCCTGATTTGAAAATGAATAGCCTCCCAGTAGCGCTGTATTTTAGGGCAAGACCAGAAACAATGCACCAGTGTGCCTCCTGTTCGCCACACTTAGGACATACTGAAGAACAACCAGGTTTAATTTGCCACCCTATTCGAAGCCAAATGAGCTCTATGAAGTATTTAGAGTTGTAAAGCCCAAGAACGATTGCATATAGTGATTTTTTCGGCAGCACTCCAAATATTACTGCACATTTCTTCTGTTATGTCAATTCCCAATGTCTCTTCCCCAGGTTTGAGCGATAGTGGGAGAAACAACCTTAGAATAACCCTTTAGAGTTTTGTAGAACATGCTTAGTGACACTTCCTTAAAGCCAAAATGTCTGTCTTCAATGTCTGTAATATCAATGTCTGGAATTAATATTTTTAAATGTTGATTTTATGTGGGTTGAAGTGTCCTGATATGCTTTCAAAAATGCGCATTTAAAAGAAATATGTCACAATGTATTGCAATACTGGAAAAATTCAGCCATGTGTCTGTATTTCTGTAACGCTTTGAGTAAATGAATGGCAAAAAAATAAATCTTAAATTATATATAAACTCCACAGCTTTTAACTCAAATAAAGCGTGCACATTAAGCATCTTCCATCCCTCCTACTCCTCGTCTCTTTACAGCGAGTGGAGCAGGTGCCAGGATCGCTCTGGGGATGCAGGCAGCAGAGCGGAGAGGTGCTGAACTCCGGGTGACTCTTCCCCGCGTTCGCTTCACTGCGCCCAGCCACGACACCGCCCCCACCACCTCCACCTAAATGCCCTTCTCTCACCCAGCCACTCCACTCCGCCATCTCCGCCGCGTCACATCACACGCATCCCCGAGCAGCGCCGGGCCGGAGTGGAAATAAAAACAGCGTCTCGGGCAGAGGTTGCATAACGGATTGACGGTAAAGATGTGCTTTATAAATGACGGCGGCGAGGGTCCTGCTTGAGTGGCGGAGGCAGTGACACGTGCAGCCGGTCCGAGCGGGGATACAGTAGATTAAAAACTCCACACGGCCATAGATACAGGTTCAGACCATGATGCGTTATATATCAGTAATGTGGCGGTAAAGTGACGAGTTTATATGTCTTTATTATAAAACCTAGCTTATGTTATATTTTATTGTATTATTTAGACATGGACAATGCATATTAATGAACATCTAGACATATGTAAATATGACAAGTTTTTGCCATTGGCTAATCTCCATCTGTCGTCACTGGGCAGGTTGATGGAGTGAATTTAAAAGACACAGAGTAAAGCACAACACAGCACTCACAAATCACCTTTTTTTTTTTTTTTTTTTTTTTTTTTTTTTACAAAACATTGAGCTAATAATTGCTATTGTAAATTAAATTTAAATAGTACAAATATAAGCAGATGTACTAAAGTGCTATGTCTATAGCACAAGTCCAAAATCTTGTGTGTATTGCACAAGTCTTTAATCAGGGGTGTCGAACTCTTGTTGACAAAGGGCCACATTGGCATCGGGTTTATCCTCCAAGGGCCAGTTGTAACCAAAATGAAACTTACTAATCTTCGATATACATTTTTAAAAATGTATTTAAGTGAAAATGACTGAATATACGTACATCTGTATTACATTTCATTAGGTTAAGACACCCAGATTTGGCACTAATATCAAATTAAAAACAACCTTAGCCATTATGCTAGTTTTGACTTTTTTAACCAATAATACAAGGAAATTCATTTCTTTCAAGAACAGGCACGCTTTATTTTCTTCAGAATTACTAGCTAGTGTGGGATCATTCTATTTTTGGTAAAACACAAATATTTTATTCTTGTTCTATTGGCAATTGTAGTTCAAGCCAATCAAAACACTTGTTTCTGTACTATACTGAACAAAAATATAAACGCAGCACTTTTGTTTATGCTTCCAAAATAACTATTTCTCAATATTTTATTGTTCACAAATCGGTCTGAATCTGCAAAAGTGAGTACTTCTCCTTTGCTGACATAATCCAGTTCATACACTGTACAAATACTAATTGTAGCCAGTCAATGTCGGTTTGGCGAACATCTGTATTATGTGAACTCTAGCTTAGTGAGACTTTCTTGTATGGGGTGTGACAATGTGGGTTGATTTTTTTATTTTTTTTTTATTTGTTTGTGTGACATTAAATTGTATACCTAACTTCAGCGCCAGAAGGTGAGCTATGTCATTATATACTCGCTCAGTGCTGCTGATTCTAATGTGGAGTTCCAGATTCATCAACATTCAAAGAAACACTAGTGAGTTTGCACAGACGGATGAGGCAGTTTTGCACCACAGACTGATGTCCTCCCAACAGTCTGGGCTTTGTCCTTGTGGATCATTAACTCACTAATTACATTTTAATTCATTTGGCCCACTGTTGTTGTTGTTGTTGCTTCTCTTTTGATTGTCAATAAGTTTGAGCAGAAAGCAAATCCACATAACAGGGGTTTTACTGTATGATCAACATCTGGCTGGAGCTGGAAATGTAGTTTTTAAGTCAGTTCCGGGGTCTCATTTATAAAAGAGTGTGTAAATATCTACTTGGAAAAGCTACTACGAAAAAAACTGAGATTTGTCCTGAGTGAAAAATTATCCTGATTTATAAAACCTTCCGTAAGTGCTCTTTTCCTACTGAGCAGCAGAAATCAGCGGCCAGGATCAGTAATATAAAGCTGGAGACTGGGAGACACCTGCAGATCTGAGCTGTTAATCTGAACTGCAGATATACACCTTTCTTCTTCTCTGCGGTTTATTTTTGCCGAGATAACGCCACAGCTGTTGAAAACGCCACCTGCTGTTGAAATGTATTAACTGGGGGTGAGTGCTTAGTGCATTAACTTGTTAAAAATAAATACATTTTGGTACATTTTAACTTAAATAATTTTAATAACTTTTCCCACAATGTGACTGGATGGTTCTCTGGCCAGCTAATGCTAGCTGATAGGACTTCCAGAGTGGATCATAGGTCTGGACTGTCCACCGGCCAGAGGCTCACAATAATGCGATGCTACCAGCCTGGATGTCCCCCGGCCCCTTCCAGCACACTCTTACAACTCTACCCAGTTAAGGGAGCATTTGAGTCGGGTGCCCTTCCACGTGGACAGCCTGCTGCATCTCCGCTTGTAAACTTGAGATCGGTCTCCACAAACACGGGCGCGCCCCGCAGCAGCCTTTGTGCCTCTGGTTCTGTCCGAGGCTGAGACCCGCGGCCAGTCCGGTGCCTGGCCTCTGAGCCACGGCAATACGCCGCCGGGATCATTGTGCTTGAGCTCGGGGCATAATGTTGAATTAAAGCAAGAGTGGGTTCAGGTATGATTAGGTTAGGGTGAGGAAAAGGGTTTAGGTAAAAGTTAAAATAAAAAAAAAAAAAATGTTTGTGTGTTTGTTATTTTAATAAAAAATTAAAAAAGAAGATTTAATAGCTTTATTTAAATTTGTTAATTAAGACAAAAACATAATAAACTTCGTTAAAAGCACACTGAGACTTCCGCATTCCGTTTTGCTTCATGGTGTGGATTTGCGGTTCAGACCTGCAGCTCAGATCTGCAGGTTCTCGTGGTTCTCCCGGTCTGCAGCTATACCCTTCTCGCCAGGATCCCGCCTCAGGCCACGCCCCCTTCACACTTCCGTCTCACCATAAACGGATACGCAAATGAGCGATTTCAATAAACATGAGCTGATAATGAGTGAGTCTGACTGACAGAGGGAGGAGCAGAGGAGACTCGCTGCAGCTGGACACATCACACAGAGTCAGAGGAAAGTGGATTCAAGAGTGATCTTTGCTTCTCTGAGACTTTTTACACACTGTCATTGAAAACACACTGTCATTTTAAACACGTTGGTACTTTATCTGAACCACTGCTTTGGTGCAGATGTAAAGATCGTTAAACAGATGTGAAAGCGGGAAAAGTCATATCACTTTTGTAAAGCCTGAAGCACATGCACGCAGGGGTTTCCATGCGTAAAAGGACGTGTCCGCGCTGTGGTCCGGGGTTTGGGAAGAAGCAGCGACTTGAGGAAAAGACGGTGGGACGTGGGTTTGTGCGTGTGACGCGTGTGCTCCTTAAACGCGAGTCAGACTGTGTCTAGTGAACGTTTATTATAGAGACTAGATACTGCTGCTGCGGGATCATTCAGCGTGAAGCGCACGTGCACGTAAGAGCGTGCACAAGAGCACACATCTTTCACTCACATAAACTTTGAGCGCTTTGAAAAAACTATATAAAAAATAACAGAAAGTATTGTTTATTTTTTCTTTTTTCTTCTTCTTTTTTTTTTTTTTTTTTTTTTACTAACGTCATATTTCCCATTTCAAATGTTCCTCAAACATGCCGTCCTCTCATCCTTTCCTCTCACGCGTCTCCTGCCTCTTAGCCGTGTTTAAGTGAAGTCTGTCTCACATACACAACATCCAAAATGTGCGGAGAAGATANAAACTTGAGATCGGTCTCCACAACACGGGCGCGCCCCGCAGCAGCCTTTGTGCCTCTGGTTCTGTCCGAGGCTGAACCCGCGGCAGTCCCGGTGCCTGGCCTCTGAGCCACGGCAATACGCCGCCGGGATCATTGTGCTTGAGCTCGGGGCATAATGTTGAATTAAAGCAAGAGTGGGTTCAGGATGATTAGGTTAGGGTGAGGAAAAGGGTTTAGGTAAAAGTTAAAATAAAATAAAAAAAAAATGTTTGTGTGTTTGTTATTTTAATAAAAAATTAAAAAAAGAAGATTTAATAGCTTTATTTAAATTTGTTAATTAAGACAAAAACATAATAAACTTCGTTAAAAGCACACTGAGACTTCCGCAATTCCGTTTTGCTTCATGGTGTGGATTTGCGGTTCAGACCTGCAGCTCAGATCTGCAGGTTCTCGTGGTTCTCCCGGTCTGCAGCTATACCCTTCTCGCCAGGATCCCGCCTCAGGCCACGCCCCCTTCACACTTCCGTCTCACCATAAACGGATACGCAAATGAGCGATTTCAATAAACATGAGCTGATAATGAGTGAGTCTGACTGACAGAGGGAGGAGCAGAGGAGACTCGCTGCAGCTGGACACATCACACAGAGTCAGAGGAAAGTGGATTCAAGAGTGATCTTTGCTTCTCTGAGACTTTTACACACTGTCATTGAAAACACACTGTCATTTTAAACACGTTGGTACTTTATCTGAACCACTGCTTTGGTGCAGATGTAAAGATCGTTAAACAGATGTGAAAGCGGGAAAAGTCATATCACTTTTGTAAAGCCTGAAGCCACATGCACGCAGGGGTTTCCATGCGTAAAAGGACGTGTCCGCGCTGTGGTCCGGGGTTTGGGAAGAAGCAGCGACTTGAGGAAAAGACGGTGGGACGTGGGTTTGTGCGTGTGACGCGTGTGCTCCTTAAACGCGAGTCAGACTGTGTCTAGTGAACGTTTATTATAGAGACTAGATACTGCTGCTGCGGGATCATTCAGCGTGAAGCGCACGTGCACGTAAGAGCGTGCACAAGAGCACACATCTTTCACTCACATAAACTTTATGAGCGCTTTGAAAAAACTATATAAAAAATAACAGAAAGTATTGTTTATTTTTTCTTTTTTCTTCTTCTTTTTTTTTTTTTTTTTTTTTACTAACGTCATATTTGCCCATTTCAAATGTTCCTCAAACATGCCGTCCTCTCATCCTTTCCTCTCACGCGTCTCCTGCCTCTTAGCCGTGTTTAAGTGAAGTCTGTCTCACATACACAACATCCAAAATGTGCGGAGAGATACTTAATGTTTCACATTCAAGATGTTTTTTATAAATCCCAGGTTTTACGTAAAAAGCTGCTCCGTACTTTTCGAGGCTCATTTTGTGCGTAAGTAGGCTTTATAAATGAGACCCAGATCATTATCTGTGTTCTCTTGTATTTTTAATGATTTATGCATGTTGGAGTTTTTAGGCTTGAGTGCAGTTAGGAATCAGAAGCATTACCCCTGATGTACACTGAGTGCGAGTTCAGTGCGGGTCGCTGGTCCAGCAGGACTTAGAAAGTGCTTAAAACCAATAAGCCCTGGTCCACTGACCTCAGAGCAGTGCAGACACATGTTCAGGACTCGGGCGAGTGTGCAGAAAGAATCCGTAGAGTCTATTTTTCCCAGGGACCCATCGAAACAGTCTGATGCAACTTTCAAGTCATAACACCAGCATTCTCGCAGGAATCTACGTGAGTCCGCGCAGCTTTGGACGAATACGGACCAAAGTAGACCGGAGCTGGTGTACAAGGCACTTCATAAGAAACCTCTCAGTTAGTCTACAGGTTAGGTGAACAAATTAAAGCAATAAAATACAAAAACAAGGCTTCTGAAACTTACTTACTCACCTTAATGTAACGTGTATGAGACAAATTTCATTCACAAATGTTGATTTAGCAGCATTACTTTTCTTTTCTCATTAATAAACTAATAAATGAAAAACTAAATCTGTCTAAAATCACAAAAAATTAAAAGTGTTCTATAAACCTTACAATGAATGCGACACATGCTGTAAGTGGTCTATATTAGCTTTATCAACCTGTTATCAAAATGAGAAGTCGGCTACAAATGCAAAATGAGCTTTCAAAAATTAAATATTTATTCTGCACATTTTTCAGCATTGAAAAACTGTAAAAGTGTTTGACATATTTTTCCTCTTACGAAAATTCAATTAAAACAAAACGTACATTCACACACTTTTTTCATATTTTTTAACTGGCCTCCAGGGAGCCGTTAGCAGGAGTGGCGAACCCGAGGCTCTTGGCCAATCAGAGTGCGGCTCTTTGGCTCATTCAGAAACATTTGGGCCTCTACATGCTCTCTCTCTTTCCCTTTCTCCTCAATCTTTCGAAAGCACGCAAACCTTCGGTGCAGTGTCAAAGCAGTGTGTGAGATGTTGTACAACACAATCACCTTCAGCTGCCCATGCAGTCAGCAGACTTTCCTTCATTCTCACCACTTTGTCTGTTCTGCGCCCCCAGACTCATATATGGGCCTGTCCCACTCCCAGCTTCTTATCACGCCTGACATCACTTAAATTATGACCCGCCATGAGGGAGAGAGAGTCGCATGTGCGTAAAGCTGCTGCTGTAACCTGGCTGATCCCACCTAATTAAGCTAAAACATAGAAATCCTGAGCCTTGTGAGTGTTTTGAAGTCCACAGCGACACTCTACTACTTTCAAGCTTTCAGCCGTTTTATTTCACGAAGATAGACCTCAGATTCACAGAGTTATGATTGTTTTTGCCTTTACTGAAAAATACCATTCTTTCAATGTTGCGTGTGTTTTCACAGAACACTGCGAAGCATTTCAATCACTGTCCTAGGACACAGGAGATGTAAAAGTGATACTGAACATGAGTTCAGACGTCCTGATCCAAGTTTGTGAAGTTTGTGTTGTTTTTAGAGCGTCTACAGCCCCAGCTCCACTGTCACTGCTGCGTAAAGACTCTTTGACTCTCCGGTCTGCGCTGGGAAGAGCAGGGCCGCTTTAAAGGAAAATAAAGGGGGGCTTATCTAACATGAACATTTTAAACTGATATTAGAAATTATATTGTTAATTAAACTGACTCATGTCTTTTAATTATAGTAAAATGACATCACATAATACGAATATCACATCTAAAACTCACCAAAAAGCAGGAAATTGCACCGATTTTTTAAAAATTCTCCTGGAGGAGAATTACCCCAGACCCCTTTGAATTACATCAAAACCATGTTATATTAAAAATATATATATTTAAAAAAGGGCTTACAGTGTCTGTGCCAAAATGTAATTCAATGAAAATGTATTTCACCCTCTGGTGGTGGCAGTAGGTCGATTTATGGTGTAGTTCTTCAAAGATGACAGCTGAAAATTACGGCTCTTGCGTCACACCTCTCCTACTCAAGACACACAACCAACTGACCCACAGTGAGTACTAGAGCTATAGAAGTGTCATCTCCGAGTGGGAAAAGTAGGTGAGACTGTGGACAAACAAGCAGGTCCTGTGGAAATATTCAACTTTGTTTTTGTTGTTGAAGCAATGTTAGAACTTGTAATAATAATGTCTTATAAGGTCATTATAGTTTGACTGCACATTTACCAGGAGCATGTTGTGTTTAAATATTAACCCAGAACAGGCTGTAAGGTTTTATGTGGAAGTACTTTCATAAATCCTGATTCTAATTGCAGCTCTGTTCCTTCAGGACCAATCACAGCCCTCCATTCCCCTCCATCATCAAACTGTACGTGAATTATTTAGACTGGTGCAGCGGAGTAAAACTGTGAAGTGGAGATTAGTGAGGCTTAGAATGAGCTGAAAACGTACAGTGTGTTCAGTAACGTCGTTTAGATCTGCAATAAATCCTCAGGGCTTTACTGTAGTACATTTACCACGACAATACGCAACATGTAACGCACAACTGTTTTGCATAATTGAAGAACGCGTCACAGTCCCCATTCATTTCAATGGTGGTTGTTAAGACGTGTTCTTATTTATATATATATATACTGTATATGAATATTAATGAAATCCTGATTCTAATCTTAACCTGCCCCAGACCTAATCTTATAACTTTATGCCTGAACTTACCCATTTCACCTGAAGAAAACGTCTCCACGTGCTTCAACCAAAACTCGTCCTATTTTGACGCTGTGAAATCTTGTGTCATTTTTACTCTTTTTCATATCGTACTAAATGCACGGCGTAACACAAGTACTAAAAACAGCTGTGAACTTGTGCTCAAAATACGCTTTTTTTGTGTTGTGGTAAATGTACGTCATCTACAGTGTTGTGCTGGTAGTTCAAATGACTCCAATACTGCAACTCGAGAAGTTATTTCAACAAATGTTAGGACAGCAGATGTACTGATTTTACTATGACAATAACTTGAATTTAAATAAAATTGAAAAATATATATCAGCAACATCAAAAATATATTTAGAGAAACAGAACAAGACTGATGGAAAGAGGAAAAAATCATTAAGTCTCATTTCACGTTGTGGTTTAACATGACATGATAAATACAACAAATTCTTATTGTTCCACTGTGCAGTTCCAGACCAGACTGTGCAGTTTGTTTTTTGTCAAGAGCTAAAGATGGAAGCAACCATGCTAAATCTGCTGCAGCCATTTTTCTTAATGAACCTTCACATTGTCCTTTAATAATTGAAGAATTAAATTAAAATAGAGCAGGGCTATTCAAGTGTATTTACCAGTTGTCCAAAGAGCCCGATCTCACAAGAAAGCGTACATTTACCACGACATTACACAATATGTAAATGAGGTATGATTAGCACAAGTTCACAGCTGTTTCGCGTAATTATAGTACGCATCACAGTCCCCATTCATTTCAATGGTGGTTGTTAAGACGTGTTCTTATTTATGAATATTAATGAAATCCTGATTCTAATCTTAACCTGCCCCAAGCCCCAGATCTAATCTTACCAATTTTAGTAACTTTATGCCTGAACTTACCTGTTATGTGGCTTCAATCAAAACTCGTGTTTTTTTTTAATGCTGTGAAATCTCATGTCATTTTTACTCTTTTTCATATCGTGCTAAATGCACGGCGTAACATAAGTACTAAAAACAGCTGTGAACTCGTGCTCAAAATACACTGTTTTGTGTCTGGTAAATGTACGCCCTCTAGTGAGACTGTGTTGGACCAAAGGACTGTGGTCTGAGAGCTGCACTAAAAAAACTGAACTGCAAATATGTTCTACATTGAAAATCCACAAACAATTCAAAATATTACAATTTAATAGAAATGTAGTATAAATACAAGAAAAGTGCATTTTGAGGCTGTATTCTGTGGTAAATGGCAATGATTTAAAGGTGGGTAACTAACTTTTTTAGTTGTAAATTGATAAACTTTGTGCTTTCCACTAAAAAGTATATGCAGCACTTTGTGAAAAATATAGACCTCAGAGTAGTGTCTGAACTGAATAATAAGAATTTCAGTTCTAATTAGGAGCAGAATGCTGCGTTCTGATTGGCTGAGCTGGGTGCTCCTATAAGCCATAACTGCAACCAAACATGTGTTAAAGCATTTATGAGCGGAAGTTGTCAGATTTAAAACCTAAATCGTGTTTGCAGCGATTATGCTATTTTACTGTCCCGGCACTTTCACTTTATATTATACTTTGTTATAATTAGCTCTTGAGTACTGTGAGGATAGAACCTGTTAGCTAAGGAAAGCTAAAGCTGCTAATGCTGCTAACTGGAGTGTGGGACAATGGTGATATCATTCAGACACAGGCTCTGCTCACCTGGGCCATCAAACACCATCTGTGGACTCGCTCTTTTCTCTCCCATTTGTCTTTTTGGATCTTGCACACTCTCCTCTTTCTCCTCCCTCTCCAGTTTTCTCTGTTTCTTTTTCTTCCCTCCATGTGTTACATTGCCTCGCTTTCTCTCTCTCTCTTCATTCTTCTCTCTCTTTTTCTCCACTGTATCTTTTTCCTACTCTCTCTACATCCTCCACCTTTCTCTTTCTCTTCATCCTCTTTCACCCTCCCTTTCTTCCCTTCTCCATTCATCTTTAACTCTCTCTCTCTCTCTGCCTCTCTCTTGTTCTCTCACTTATACTTCTAGTCAACCTTCTTCTTCTTTCTGACTCCCCCTGCCACCCACTCCCCTCTTTTCTTGTCCTCCTGTCTCTCTTTGTCCTCTCTCTCTCTACCCATCCTTGCCTTCACCTCTGTCTCTCTCTTCTTCCTCCCTTTATCTCTTATTTCTCTCTGTCTCGCTCTCTCCTACTTCCCCTTCTCATTTGTCTGTCACTCTCTCCTTTCTCCCTTTAACCTTCGTCTCTCTCTCTCTCTTTCCCCCCTCTCAGACTCTCCTTCCTCTTTCTCCCTTTCTGTCTTTCTCCTTCCTCCCTTCACCTCTCTCTCCCTCTCTCTCTCTCCCTACTCTCTCTCCATCCTTCCTTTAACCTCTCCCTCGTTCTCTCTTTCTCCCTCTCTCTCTACCGCTTCTGTCTCCTTCCTCCCCTTCACCTCTCTTCCCTCTCTCTCCATCCTCTACTTACCCCTCTCTCTCCCTCTCTTTTTCCCTTTCCATCTTCCCCTTCACCTCTTTCTCTCTCTCTCTATCGTCCCCCTCACCTCTCTTCTCTCTCGCTCTCTCCCCCTCCCTCTCTCGCTTTTCTCTTCCTCTCTCTCCATCTTTCCCTTTACCCCCCTCTCTTTCTTTCTTATCTCCCCCCTTCTCTCCTCTCTCTCCCTCTCTTTCTCTCTCCATCCTCCCCTTACCCCCCTCTCTTTCTTCTCTCTCTCCCTCTCTCTTTTTCTCCCTCTTTCTCTCTCCCTCTCTCCCCATCCTTCTGTTCTCCCTCTCTTTCTCCTCCTCTCTCTCCATCTTCCCCTTTACCCCCTCTCTTTCTTATCTCTCTCTCCCCCTTTCTCTCCCCTCTCCTCTCTTTCCATCATCCATTCACCTCCACCTCTCTTTCTTCTCTCTCTCACTCTCTCTCTCCCTCCCTCTCTCCATCTTTCCCCTCACCTCACTCTTTCTCCCTCTCTCTCCATCCTCCTGTTTTCTCTCTCTCTCTCCCTCTCTTTATCCCTCTTTCTCTCTCTCTCCTCTTCCCCTCACCTCTCTCTTCTTTCTCCTTTCCTCCTCCCATTCACTCTCCCTCCCTCTCCCTCTATCCTCCTGTTTTCCTTCTCCCTCTCTCTCTTTCTCTCTTCCCCTCCATCCTCCCCCTGACCTCTCTTTCACTCTCCCTCCTCCATCCTCCCGTTCACTCTCCCTCTCTCCATCCTCCTGTTCTCTCTCTCTCCCTCACTCTCTCCATCCTCCCCCTCACCTCTCTCTCTCCTTCTCCTCCCTCTCTCCATCCTCCCGTTATCTTTCTCTCTCTCCATCCTCCCCCTCACCTCTCTCTCTTCCTCTTTCTCTCTCTCCCTCCCTCTCTCTCTCTCCTCCTTCCTCTCTCTCTCCATCCTCCACTGAGCTGAGCCTGAGCTGCAGTGGAAATGCCCAGTTCACAGCCCATTTAGCCCAGTATTAACATAAATCGTTGCCAGAGCTGGTTTCTGTGGAGCGTTCAGTGGCCTCAAACTCTCCAAATCCAGCTCCAGAAAGAAAAGCATTTGCTGTTTGTAACTTTATTCATATTAAACTTTACAACAAATGAAGTGTAGCGCCGCTTTAGGCAGTGAACCAGATTCTTCACCAAGGTTTTCTCACAACGGCCTCCAGGTTTAGACACTTTGTTGTTGCTACTTCAACAAGATAAGCACTGCACAAGTTTTAGTCTCAGTGGAAATAACTAAGTGAAAGTGATTAGTGAAGTATTTATGTTTATATTTTCATTTTTTACTAATTTTAATCTTCTTACATCAGTTAACATGTCCTTATTTATTCAGAGCATTCTGAACCGCTAAATGGTGCGTCTTTTTTTCCCCACAACACGTTATGCCACGAGCTGATTAGCATACTTTCCCCTTAAGTTTAACCAAACTGAGCCGTGCTCTGCTCCTCATTTCACACAAATCCTTCGAAGGCTTCAGAGCTCTACATTTAGTGATTATTTTATTTTAGTTTATCGACCCTCGCCTAAAGAAGACATATATTTGTTGAAACAATGCAATCTTCGCTATTTTTGTTTAAAAAATACAATTTAGATTTATTTGAACTTTTTCAATTTTATTTTTATTATTTTGTATATACTTTTTTGATAATTTATGAAAAAAAATAATATATATATTTCTTATATATATTGTATATATTGCGTGCCTTTCTGAGTCACTACCGCCGCGAATTGCCTTGCTTCAGTATAAACTATTAATACCTGTTTAAACTAAACTGAGCAACAAGGAAGCATTTCTGTTAATTACCTTGAAATTAGACACGTGCTTTCAACACTATTTACAGGTCATTACAAAGGATTACAAAGGATACGAGCATGGTAAACCTGTAAAAGAAGCATATGATTATTAATTATTTATTTATAGAAATACAGAATTATTCCATTGAGTCATCATTGAGGATTGACAGTAACATATACACAGACATTGCCAAATTATTATACATAAATGCAATATTACATGACAAAATCTTTTGTAATTACCTGTAAATAGTGTTGAAAGCATGTCTTATTTCAAGGTAATTAACAGAAATGCTTCCTGTTGCTCATTATGACGCAGACACATGGAAACTGCAAACTGTTACTAAGAAAATTTGTATATTGTCTTGTAACAGCAATGTAACAACACATGAAATACATGGTAATTACTTTGTTATTGATATTATTACCTTGTTATTACCATATTATTACATCTTATGTTCATGCTATTACATAAATATTACCATGTTATTACGAGCCATAATGTAAAGTGCTACCACTTGTTTAAAAAAAGGCCTCATATGTCTGAATTAACAATTTAAAACATCAAAACAAAGGAAAAAAAATCAATTAGTGGCATTTAACAATTATTCTCCATAATTTTTTTCAGCTCTTTTTCAACTGGTTCGCCAGAGCCTGTGTTTTCTCTTGCCTAAAGGGAGGAGGCTCCAGGCTCACAAAAGCCAAAAGCAGCTCACTTGTATCTAGCGACGGGCGGCTATGAGTCATGAGCCAGATTCTTGACCGTTCTGCTTTTGACACGTCTAAAATCACAAAAGATCCTAAACTCCACTAGTGTGCAGTTGGTTGGTTGAGGAAATGTGGATGTTCTTAGGAGGGTGGAATTTCAAAGACAACACAGGCCAGGATCTGTGACTGCATCTTAGTGATTATCATTTGTGTTGGTTATCAAACCCAGAGTTCAAAGTATTTGCAGCTGGAGACCTTTCCAAAAATGTATGATAGCCCTTGCCACCTTTGGAGAGCCAAGTTTGGAACATTTTGGCCTCTAGCCCATGGACTATACGGAAACAGGGTTATAGACAGCTACAGTCCAATCTTACTTTCCGTCTCCGTTCCGTTCCCAGCCTTAGATGTCACAGTACCTTGACGATCCTTCCACTTTTCCTCCAGGCCTTTTTCCTCTGAGCAACAACAGCTCCCTTCAGTGTGAAAGAGTCCCAGGTTTAATCACCTCCTACACGCAATCAGCATTTACTCTCAATCCATCTGACCCGAGCGGAAGACATTCTGCATGAAATATTTAGCAGACAGGCTTCTCTCACTGCAAACATACAGCCAGCTCCAACATGTACGACCTTGACTACATTCAAACAAGCATACATTACCATAACTTATGCATGGAGCGTAAGTATATGCATAAAATAACAATGCCTCCCATTGTGTGGGCTTTATTGCTGCTACACATGTATTTACAATGGACAATGGTAATATGCAGTAAAGAGAGTCTGTGTTTTTTCTATATAGGAGGCTATTCTTTTGGCTGAAGTGTGAATAATGAATGTACACGGAGGAGGTTGCGCAGACAGACCATATGTGCATGTTTTAAGTCGAGCATGTTCAAGAAAAGTCACATTTTCACACCTTCTGACCAGGAATCTTTTACCGACATGATGACAGATGATGTTCCGAGGGCAATGTCCATGTCTGCAAGTGACAAATCAGCTAAATAAATCATAGATGTGTGAAATATGGAATAGAAAGGGTTATCTTCAGGTTTGTCACTTCTGATGTAAAAAAAACACACCCACCCGACTCGTAAGAGGTTTGTGCGTAGATGACTTATGGTTGTACTCTAGAATCGACTTGGACTTAAAGGTCAGATACTATTTTCCTAAAAACAAAACAAAAAAATATGTCATTTAAGTTTTTTACACAGCAAGATGCCCATGCTCACTTGGTAGCACTTTATATTAACTACACCTTGATTAGCCTTAATAAACTCTTAATAAAGCATGCATAATGAGTTAATTGATCACGAACAAATGAAAAATGTATGGACGAAAGTATTTACTAAGGCTTAGTAACCACTTAATTACTACAAGTCAAACCCCTCAACCTAAATCCTAATCTTAGCTCCTTAAGTGAGCAGTAACTAAGCCTTAATACACTTTTTCATCCATTAATTGATGATTTATTGATGGCTTATTAACTCTTTATTCGTGCATTATTTAGGCTTTACCAAGACTTTTACTCGGCTTTACCGGAGTTTTATATGGACAAGTTGGCCACTGATCAGGATGTTCCTCAGCCTAAAGCCTTCTGCACACTACAGGAGTTTTGGCACGATTTTTAAGCCCGATATGTTCCTCTAAGAGTTTGGGGAGGCGTGGCCATGAGTAAGTATTTTCGTAAGAGATTTTGGTGGTTTCTTGTGGTTCATTATGTTATGACTTTGTCAGGCGCATCATACAAGCGTAGCCTTTGGTCTAGGCAAGATGTCAGTGCTGAATACAAACGATAAGCTTCATCCTCGCAAAGGATTTTGTGAAAATATCTATACTATAGACTGAATATTTTGTCATGACAAATAGCCTCATGTTTTATGAGGATTATACTGCTGTGGTAGTTTGAATGATTAAATCTGCGTGAAAGTGCTGTCGTAAAAGTTCATCAGCGATTAGTGGTCACAACTCAGTGAATATGTGTCCGGCAAATTAAAACTGGCTAATAGCTTATTAGTGGACGAACTTTATTTTCATATTGTTAGGGCTTCAATTTGTGCCCTTACAACTAAATGGTGCCCTAGGCTACTGCCTAGTTCGCCTATGCCCATGCCCATGGCATATGGGCATGACGGTGACTCCTAAAAATATATATATTAAAAATAATAAAGAAACCTCATCATCTGTAAATACTAACTCTTTGTGATCGTAGTTTAAGTGCATATTCCCCTATATTTCAACACAGTCTCCAAAGAAAACAGATATACAAACAAAATGTCTAAAATGTACAATAAACATGTTTTCACACTTTTTTTTTTTTAAGTCAATATGTTACGAAAAGCCAAACATATAATAACCACATATTTTAGTTGACATTTTCTTTGGGTGTAACAGGAAAGTTTAGGCTTCAAGTCAGCTTAGAACTGGGGCTTTGGTAGGTGGCCTGTTCTTTTTTATGCGTCTAAAAAACACAAAAGATCTTAAATCCTGTAGTGTGCAGCCAGCTTAATGCTCAAGTAGGCTCCAGTCACCTGCAAGAACTACAAAAGTGGTAGAAAATAATGAATGTAAAATACAAGAATTATTTGATAATTTTATTTAAGACTTAAGACTTTAATTACTTGGACTCGACTCTATTTTGAGATTGGACTCAGACTCAAGGCCAAAGACTTGAGACTTGCAAAACAGTGACTTGGTCCCATTTCGTGTGTCTATATTGAACAGTAAACTAAAGATTGCTTGCATCTCTAAAGTAAATGTAGCATTAAAGAAGTTATCTTAGCTCCTGATTGGCCGCTGTGTTGCACATCTTTGGATTCCCAGAAGCTTTTATTAGATTGTTTCAAATCTCCCAGAAAAGCTATCATCCTTTGACAGAAACCTTTTATTACAATCAAATAAAATCTTATTTTTGTCTCAACCTATAACTGAAAACAAACAAACAAAAACATAGATTCTCTTCACTAATCAATCAGGTTTGGAATGTGCTGCAAAACAATCAATCAACTTGTTACAGTGACATTATTACCTCTTTTACTGCCAGTCCTGCTCTTGCTTTGATCCTCCTTCCCTTCCAGGCCTTTTGTATTTGGTTTCAGGTCTGAAACCAAATTTGTGTTGCACATTCCAGTGAGATCAGGTTGGTTTTGTTTACTTTTTTCATGTAGCTAATGTAATCAGTGGCGTCGGACTGGGGGGGTAAATGGTGCTAGTTTCCTTGGGGCCCAGGCCATTAAGGGGGCCCCCAAAAGCAGGTCATTTTGGCTTGTGAGATGAATTGTTCTTAAATGTATTATTATTTGTGATTTCAGACAGCTGCAAATGAACATTGTGCAAAAAAAATAGCTGAATATAGAGGCATATTAACTGGCTAAATGTTTGCGTCAAATATTATCAATAAATCATAACTTCTCATTCAGCAACATTATAATGTGTCGAAAAAAGTCACTGGGGGTTTTTAACTTGGTTTTTGGCCAAATGTAGACAAGTTTATGTTTATTTATGCGAGTGAATTAAGTGTTCCAATCCACTTATTTTGTCGCCCAAAATGCATAAATATCAAGTTCTGTCGTCAGATATGAATCCTGCAAAAACTGTGTGGATTGTAGAATTTAATTGAATGTAGGAACTAACCCAAATGAATTGAAATATTATAAGACTGGACTAAATAATTAAAACACAAGATTACGTATGAGGGGCCCATCACAAAGCTTGTACAAGGGCCAGAATTTGGTACTACGCCCCTGAATGTAATGCTATGGAAATTGCAAACAAAGACGGCAAATTTGTCATTATTTCCATTGTAACTATTGTTGTTGTTTTTTTTTTTTGCATGAATCAATCCAAATACACCTTTGAGTAAACCACAAAACCATCATGATTAAAAACTCAGAAACGTGGATTTTACAGAACAGAACCCGTTTCTATCTTGAGCTGAAATCTGGCACTACTGTATTGCACCACAGAAACATAGAAGTATAAAAAATGAATGTGCAGTGATTGTGTGTGAAGAGGACGACTGCTTTGGGAGATCTGTGCCTCTGGGGCCCATGCACGTTTAATATCCAGCACACTTCTGCTCACCGAGGCTGACGGAGCTGTGAAAGTCTGCACTTAACTTACAGCGCCATTACACGGACACAAATGCTTCTCAACAATGCAATAAAACCTAATATCCGCCGTCTTAGCTCTGGGCCACGTCGAGAGCTGCTAGACGAGATTTCAGGCTGTCGAACGTGAAGCAGAAGGAAGTGTTTTTGGTCAGAAATAGAGAAATGAGTCAGAATGTTGTAAAAATAACTCGGCGCATGCAGTCAAGTAGTTATTAAACCTTCCCACGAAAAAAGCAACGCAAGATCACAATCCTTTACACAAGCGTTATTAACCTTCTGACTGCAACATTAAGACTGTCGGGCTGAAAATGAGATGTGTTGATTATACAGTTGAAGCAAGAGCATTGTTAACTTGTAATTTCAATGTCATTTGTTTATTTAGGTTGACTTCTAACCCTCTCTTCAAGACTTGTAATGTATCAAGCATCGAATATCAGAACATATTGTGTTGTGGAGTCTGTAAACAGATTTGTATTGAATCCCAGCGTATTGTCGAAAACGAGAATACTTGGATTAGTGCTGCCTTCAGGGGTTTACAACATTTTGAACAGTGAGTTGACTGAGCACGACAGGTTTTAAAGGGACTGTACCTGACTTTTGCATCCTTAAAAATGTAAACAAACAGAAATAATTCATTTTAAACTTCTTACTTCAGTCTACATGATTTGCTCACTTAGCTAATGCATTCTGAGCTTCAGAATTGTTCATCATGATGAGTTTAAAGGGACTGTACCAGAGGCCTGTACTACGAACGTCGCTGAACTTATCCTGGATAAGTTTCTCTAACCGGGTTGACTAACCCAGACATGAGCCTCTGTGGATAAGCTGTCCTACGAAACGAGTTCACAACTGGATCTGTTAACCCTGGATTTTCTCAATGAAGCCGTGCGCGTTCACGGAGCAGAGGCGGGGTTAACGCAAACTGACCAATCAGAACAATCGAGCTGCGGACTTCAAACGTGAGGAAACGTCAATCATGAAGCGAAATATACGAGTGTTAAAGTCTAAGCAAAGGAAACGCGCTGCAGCTTCAAATGAAGTCTGCGCTTAATCAGCAATCACAGACAAAGAAGTTACGCTACAGAGTTCATTTAAATGTCATGCATCGATATAACAGACTAAAACACAAATGTGCAAACATCACAAACATTTACTAATAGATCGACCGTTTAGTCTGAATGAGCTGTGTCCTTTATCTGAGTTAAAGTGATGCGTAAAAATCCACAGCCAAATGTGCACAAAGTGCAGTCATTCATTATTTCTTGACAATGAAAGAATTTATTATTCATCACACAGATCAAACGGAATTCTTCAGTCACTGTTAAGATCTCATCCTCCTCTTAATGTTACGTACGTGTCGTGCGTATCGCATTGATATAAAAGAAAACGCCGTAACTTTCACATTTCCTCATTTCTCCGCTGCCCTCTCATCTCTCTCTCCCCTCTCTTCACAAACGGCTTAATTCTCGTCTCTGATTGGCCAGCGCCTCGTCTTTTTAACTTATTCGGGAACTTATCCTGGTCCAGAGCAGGTTATGAGTTTGCTGCATGTTGCCATAGAAACCTACCCGATAGGACGTGATCCAGTTTCGTAGGACCGCCAGACCAGGTTTAACCCCGAACTTACCTCGCTAAACCCCAAATCTAGCTTCGTAGTACAGGGCTCTGATTTTTGCATCCTAAAAATGTAAACAAACAGAAATAATTAATTTTAACCTTTTTCCTTCAGGCTACATGATTTCCTTACGTAGCTAATACATTCTGAGCTTCAGAATTGTTCATCATGATGAGTTTTAATGTTTTTTCACAGCTTTTAGCAGCGAGGTGAGTCACTATGCTAACAACAATTAGCCACAATGCTAAAACAAAAACAGAAAAGCTGCACACAAACGGGATTTTATTAGACATAAACAGGACTTTGGGACTAATTTCCACCTGAATAGATACATTAACAATCGGACGGTTTTAACGTTGCCTCGGACGGGAACAGGCGGTCAGGCCAAAACAATAAGGGCCTGATTTATCAAGCCAGGTGCTAAATTGCAGGTGGAAACTGGAAAAAAAAAAAAACATGTTATTTGCGAGCAATTTATGGAAACTTTAATATTGGAGGATGTACATAAAACATATTACACAAAACGGATATGCACCAACTCAAATTCAGCATTTTTAGAGTCTGTGTTAAAGGAAAATGGTCGTTTTTTTGTTTTTTTTTTTGTTTTTGCTCCCCCTAACCTGTTTGCGCATGAGCAAATGCTTGATAAATCTGGCCCTAAGTGTCTTAAAAATATTACGTAGCGAGAAAACACATACTGCTTTATGCGCGCTGCTGTTCAACAGAGAGACACTGACCAACGTATTCTCATGGATTGCGTGTAAATACCACACCATGACAAAGTGTATGTCATGGCGACGCCCTCTGCCTGTTTTGATGTGGTCTGGACACGTGATGTGGTTGAGGACAAACAGGAGGTTTTTTTTGTGGTTTAACGGCTAAGTTTAGGTCTGAAGTTGCAAAAAGGGTAAGTTTAGGTCCTAGGCTTGGAGTTGGTTAAGTTTAGGATTAGGATTGTGTTAGCCTTGATGAATAATAACACGTCTTTGCATTCATCAGGGTTAGGGTTAGGTTAGGGTTAGGTAGGGTGACCAGACGTCCTCATTTTCCCGGACATGTCCTCCTTTTGAGACCTAAAAAAACGTCCGGGAGGAATTTTGAAAATTAGACGAAATGTCCGGGATTTTCATATTGTCCCTCTCCACTACATTTGTCAGTCAGGCAGCGCCGTCATTTAGTCCTCATGCCTGTTAATAAACGCCTCTTTTTTAACCTGCAAGCGTTTAAACCTTAAATACACAGAGGAAGAGCGACGTGGGCACGCGCTACGTACATTGAGTGCCTTTCTCCGCTACCTCACATCTCTCTCTCTCTCCCCCTTTCTCCTTTTCCCCCCGCGCACGTAACGAGTGTTGAAGCGTGAAGTGCGCGCTTTCTCTCGCTCGTCTTTCTCCCTCCCATCCTCCACGGCGCGCAGCAAACGCACCTTCCCTTCTCACGCCGTAGAGTTGGCGACTTCAAACAATAGCCTACTTTAGCCGCAGTTCGCTCTGACGCAGCTGTCAGTCATCTGCCGAGCGCACATGTTCAGTGCGGCTCTGAGTCTTGACCCGGACTCGGCCCACGCCTGGGCCTGGCTGGGTCCGGGCTCGGGTCCAGAATCCAAACTCTTGTACCACAGCACGCATGCATTCACGTACACCACGCATTACAAATCAAAACATAAAACGAGCTACATTTACAGAAGATTTGTTGAAAAAATATCCCAGTTTCTGTCCAGAGGCAGAATGTCTGGTGTGCAAAGTAACTCAAGTTTAGCATAATTAAACAAACTGCATTGATGTTTTATTAACAGAATCAAAACAACTTTGTCAATGAAACTGTGGCACAGAAGAGTTTTTATAAACATTATTTGTTTGTTTTTTATAGAAAAGCTGTTCCTTTAGCTAAATCTTTGAAGGCTTTAAACATATTTATCCTCATTCAGAGGATAACATGGTTTTACTTTCCATTTCTACTGAACAGTGTCATTGACTTTTCATCCCCACAAAGTTACAGAGTACACCTTTAACATCATTTAATTCAATTATTAAATGTTAAACATAACAGCTCAATAAGTTTTATTTTTACAGAGTGAAATATATGTTTAAAAACATATAAAAGTGTTCGATCCGTGGTTATTCTGTGTGTCCTCCTTTTTGATCATCCAAATCTGGTCACCCTAGGTTAGGGTTCATATGACACGCTGTTTCAAAATGTAAGGCATTGACACGCTTATCTGAGGGAACCGTGTTCTCATGGATTTTGTAAAATAGCACGCCATGACTAATTGCGTGACGACGCCCTCTGCCCGTTTTGGCGTGCAATTACACGCTTGTTTTTTTCTGGCGTGGTCTGGACATGTGATGTGGTTGACGACAAACACAAGGTTTTTCAAGGAATTAACGGCTAAATTTAAGTCTGAAGTTACAAAAATGGGTAAGTTTAGCTCTTTGGCTTGGAGTTGGTTAAGTTTAAGATTAGGATTGTGTTAGTTTTCATGAATAATAACACGTCTTAACATTCACCACTGAAATGAACCAGAGCCCTGTACTACGAAGCTAGATTTGGGGTTTAGCGAGGTAAGTTCTGGGTTAAACCTGGTCTGGCGGTCCTACGAAACTGGATCACGTCCTATCGGGGTAGATCTCTATGGCAACATGAGACAAACTCATAACCTGCTCCGGACCAGGATAAGTTCTGAATAAGTTAAAAAGACGAGGCGCTGGCCAATCAGAGACGAGAATTAAGCCGTTTGTAAAGAGGGGGAGAGAGAGATGAGAGAGATGAGAGAGGGCAGCGGAGAAATGAGGAAATGTGAAAGTTACGGCGTTTTCTTTTATATCAATGCGATGCGCACGACACGTAACCTATTAAGAGGAGGATGAGATCTTAACAGTGACTGAAGAATCCCGTTTAATCTGTGTGATGATTAATAAATTCTTTCATTGTCAAGAAATAATGAATGACTGCACTTTGTGCACATTTGGCTGTGGATTTTTACGCATCACTTTGACTCAGATAAAGGACACAGCTCATTCAGACTAAACGGTCGATCTATTAAATGTTTGTCATCATGTCTGCACATTTGTGTTTTAGTCTGTTATATCGATGCAGGACATTTAAATGAACTCTGTAGTGTAACTTCTGTGTCTGTGATTGGTTGATTAAGCTCAGACTTCATTTGAAGCTGCAGCGCGTTTCCTTCGCTTAGATTTTAACACTCGTATTTCGCTTCATGATTGACGTTTCCTCACGTTTGAAGTCCGCTACTCGGTTGTTCTGATTGGTCAGTTTGCGTTAACCCCGCCTCTGCTCCGTGAACGCGCACGGCTTCATTGAGAAAATCCAGGGTTAACAGATCCAGTTGTGAACTCGTTTCGTAGGACAGCTTATCCAGAGAGGCTCATGTCTGGGTTAGTCAACCCGGGTTAGAGAAACTTATCCAGAATAAGTTCAGCGACGTTCGTAGTACAGGCCTCAGGACAGAAACGCGTCAAATACACACGCATAAAATAGAAGTAGCGTTCATATGACACATTGTTTACAAAAGCGTGGTATTCACACGCTTATCCATGAGAACAGGCTCGAGGGAACAGGCGAGGTACAAATGCTTGTGCTTGATTGACGTTATGTTTATAAATGTGCGGACCTGGAGACTGCAGTCTCATGCACCACACCCACGCTACAAACAGGACTTCAAGTGACTAAAATAACAGCACCGACAGTATTGTTTCTGTCTGATTACTAGAGGATTACAGTTCTTTTGACCATGATCTCTTAAGACAAGCAATGATGGTTATTCAGAGCATCAGGCGTTTGGCATGCATTTCAGCTGTGAGCCCTGGCAACAGCAGCTGCAGCACATTCGAAACCTTTAAATGAAGGACTGGCTTTCACGCACAGGGAGATGGAAATAATACAGGTGCAAGGAACTTTGTGCTTCAAATAAGAAATACACACACATCAGTCGCGTTATGATTGAATGCCTTATCAAATGGACACTTACACAGAGGTCCTAGTGCTTGTGACTGTGAAGTCAACTGTGTAATCAGATGCTTTCTTTTCAAACACATTACAGGCAAAGCATCTTGGTCTAAGAACATTGTTGAGAAAGTTTGAAGCAGGTATTTGATTTTTAAAATGTAGAAAAGCCTGATGCTGCTTAAGACAGCGAGAAGAAAGGAATACAAACTTTACTTTACATTTACTTGTGAATATGTTATTATTAACTCGCTTTTGCTGGACTAGAGTTGCTTTTGTGGACTTTTTGTCCAAGGCGTGGTTGCTTATAGCTCTAAAAAATCTGCAGCTCTGGTCAAAGGCATAATAAATATAGGAAATAATGGTATTTTGTAGAAAAATTGAATGATTAACATGATGACATTTTAACTACGATAAAATTTCAAACTTTTAATGCTTCAACTATGAGTATTTTGTTTGTTTTTAGAGCTGTGACGTCAACGACAAAAAATGTGTTTTAGCATATTTCTGTTGGATTGAAACAACAGTCTGAATATTGTTTTCGATATCTGCCAAAAAAATATAGATATTTGTTTTTATCAATATCGCTCAGCCATACTCTTCCCCTGAAACCATTTTCCACACACCTGCATAAACATGGCCACAACATGCATTTAGAGCTGTGAATAATTCATGGTTTAAAGTCTTATCCACGGACACTTCACATGGAGCAAAGGAGCATTTCTGTCCAGTCAAGGTCCTGTACGCCTGAGCTGTTTCCACTGCTGAATCCCAACAAGAACCAGGACTTACGCTTAAAGAAAAAGAGGTTTTCTAGTGGGAAGTGCAATGTTTAGATCAGAGAGGCCAAGGCAACGAGGCTGAAATATGTTTAATTTAGAACTTGTTTAGCATACGCTCGAAAGTCGGTGCTGTACCCAACCTTGAGAATAATTACAGACGATTGGATTTGATGAAGTGAGGAAATGGCTACGGGGAAATAGAGGAAACAGCCTTTAACAAGCTACGCGGAGAGTGCTTTACTTCAAAAACATGTCGATAGTTCTCAGACAAGGCTAATTCGTGGCATTTTCAACGAGGCAAGCTTAGAGAAGACAAAATAAATCATGCTTTGTAGGCTTTGGTAATGAGCTTAAAAGTATAGACAATTATTTAGGATTTTGTTCAATGAAAAATCAACCTAGAGTTATATATGTATTTGGTTTGGATGCAAAAACAAAAGCTTAGGCGTGAATTTGGCAAGTCTTAACTCTTTCAACCTTGTTCTACAAACTCATGTCTGTTCTACTTTTTGGTGAAAGAATAAGCGCCACTACAATGAAATAATGTCTTTAGTATAGACTGTCCAATCTCTTTGGGCGCACTGAAGTAAAAGAACATTCGTACAAACACGATACAAACAGCCACCAGTTGCCAAACAAATGCTGTGTGAGCATGTGTGTGATGTAATTCTTCACAAAAATGACGAAACATAAGGTTTCTAATCCTACCTCATGGATTAAGCTCAACTTCTCTTTCCCACTACAGTCCAGCTTTTGTACTTCGGTCGCTGCAACTCCTCAGTCTTTGTTTTCCTCGTGACCAAATTGGACCATTCTCCTTCATAGTTACATCCCGTTTGATGGGATGTAACTATGAAGGACAATCTATGCTCAGCTAATTACCGTTTTTCCGTCAGTGTCATTTTCGGTTTTCCTCGCAATTTTCCTGCTCACTAATTCAGCTGCATATGCGGCAACTGACGACGCAGACTCTACAAGCAAGACTTCAAAACCCCGGCTCCATGACCTGCTTCTCTCCTCTGACCCCCGAAAGCCTCATTCACACCAAACACAAGAGCCGCCTGTAGGCAAAGTTGCCAGGCTGATTCCGACGGGCAACCCTCGACTTGGTGTGAAACACCCTTTAGAGGAAATTTCGACATATGTCACACTGATCATGTGGCGCTTCTGATGAAGAAGTCACTATCGAAACTTGTAAAAGTATTTACACTACTTCGGCCTTTGTCTGATGTATAAAAAAGTGGAACTCCAGGTACGGCCTATGCATTAGTATGTTAACCAGTTTACATACACAAAACAAAACTGCTTCTTTAAAATAAACACATACTGTAACTAGAATAAAATAGCAATGAAGGTTCTTAAAACTATGTTGCTCCTCATTCTCAATCAAATCTCAAGAGTTGTAGTGTTGTCCTTAAAGAGTTGCTCTTGAGCCGTGGTTGCAGACCCCTGGCCTGGGCATAAAACCCAATTGAAAAAAAAAAAAAAAAAAAAAAAAAAAAACAGGCGCTAAACATGTATGACGAAAAAGTTAAATTTTCTCTGAACAAGGATCAAAAGCCTAACCAACTTAAGAAAACACTTTCTATGTGTGGATAATGTCACTTCCTCGTCTAGCAAAAATGTGCAAGTCAGGACTTGGAGATTCATCTGCCAAAAACAGAACCATTACCGCCCTCAAGATTTAGCTCATTTGGATATGTTTTGTATTTTCTGTGAGCGTCTTTAAACAGCAGAGGGAAAGAGATATTGCACCACAATGACAAACAAATCTCCTGCGAATGACTAAAGCACTTGGAAGCAGACAGCATCTTGTTACCACTGCAATTATCACTCTCATTCAAAGGCATTTGGCATTTAAGACAATGAAAGTGTAGTGAGATCCAGCCTTCAAACGACTGAGAAAAGTTCAGCAAAATACATGAAAATCACCCAGCTCTGACAAACAAACAACACAGAAATGAAGGCACAAGCTGTGGGCCGGTTTCTGCTTAAAACACATTATTCACTTTAAATGTCAGCAGATGCACGATTCAGCTAAGAGCAAAGAAATGATCAGGAAATCATGCAGGCGCTGTCAGACAGATTTAGATGTATGGTGAAGGGAAAAGCCTCAGTAGACCTTCAGACCATTATAGTTCTGTGCAAAAAGAAGCAGAAAAACAATGCATTTAAATAATGTAGATTCTATTCATCTCTATGATCTGTTGTGGACAAAAAAGAGAGGAAATAGGACTCTGGCAAGAGGCTGGTTCATGTTTAGTCTTGGCTCTGGCATCAGCAGGAGGCCGGCCGGTCCCTGAGGTGCTCAGAGTGGTCGTAAGACACTAACATTTCAGAGATGTACTTTGGTGTTAGTTCATGGAGAGACTTTAATACAAACAGAGCTGTTGTAATGTCTATTCTCTGAGCCACAAACGCCAGTGCAAACCTAAGCACAGGACTAATGTGATGGTACTTCCTGCTTCTAATCAGGACTAAAGGCTGATATACTTAGGGCTTCAAAAAATGAACTGCTCAACTGCTTTTTTTTTTTTTTTTTTTTTTAGAAAGTTCCTTCTTCAGTCGATGTCTCAACCTGTGACCTGTTAAATAATAATTTAATTACAACATTGAGTATCTTCACTAAACAGTTTCTAGCCATTTTTAACATTAATAATGACTTTTAGACATGAAAATATGCTAAAGTCCATTATATTTTAAATCAGATCTGGAAAAAAAGTTAAATCCACCTCTTTTATAACTTGAAAGTGCAGCCCAAAAAAACACAACCCTCAAAATTCATAAGAGACAAAAAAAAAAAGTCCAATGTTGCTATAAAGAAGCATACTTGGCAACTCTGAGGCTAAAAAAGTAGGTTGAAGAAAAATGTAAACAGATGGATTAAATAGAGAAATGGGAAATCCTGATATGACGATTTTATGAAAAAAGCAGATTGTCACAGGAATTAGCTCATGATTCGATTTTTATCACGATATTGCCCAGCCCTATGTATACTTCTTTGTTACGTTAAGGCACAGAGTGCCACTGTTTCTTCTGTCGATTTTAATTTTTTTTCTCCAGGACGTCTGGTAGTCAATCAGAAAGCTTGCAACAACATTTGCGCCATGTTCGTGTCATTCTCGAGCACCTGCGCACAAAAGTCACTTAGCGTAAAGACGCACAGCTGATCTGTGATCTGGTTGTGATTGGTTTAATAACTAGACGCACCTGGAACCTGATTATCTCTGAAGAGAAGCTCCAATGACAGCCTATGTGAGGACCTGCAAACGTGACTCTAGCATAAATCAGCCTTAAAGTGTTGTAGTTCCTGGTTCAAGTCATTACTAATGTCATAGTTTTTCTTGGTTCTCAAATTTAATGTGATGGTACTTCCTAGTTCTAGTCAGGACTAATGTGATGGTACTTCCTGGTTCTGGTCAGGACTAATGTGATGGTACTTCCTGGTTCTGGTCAGGACTAATGTGATGGTACTTCCTGGTTCTGGTCCGGACTAATGTGATGGTACTTCCTAGTTCTAGTCAGGACTAATGTGATGGTACTTCCTGGTTCTGGTCAGGACTAATGTGATGGTACTTCCTGGTTCTGGTCAGGACTAATGTGATGATACTTCCTGGTTCTGGTCAGGACTAATGTGATCGTACTTCCTGGTTCTGGTCAGGACAAATGTGATGGTACTTCCTGGTTCTGGGAGAGAAATATTCCTCAAAACACTTTAACTTGTTCCTTGATGTCATGTTTTCATCTTTGTGAAAATTGTATTTACTTAATTATGTTTTATTCACACTTATGATTTTTTTTCAAGTCACACTAGTGTTCCCCGGTACACTGGTTGAAAATCACTGGTCAAATGGTGCGTTCTAGACAACTGGAATATTTCCCACTTCCAACTTGTAAAAATGCGCTGGAACTCCACTCGAACTGGTAAATACAACTTGTAAACTGGGACCTGGTCGAGGAAGCCCCACTTCACACACGAGCTCAACAATCACCACAATAAATTTATTTGGAGGGTTTAACTGACATAAAAACTGTGTAAACATTGGTTACAGTTATTCACCGTAACTTTTGTTTAGCTTAAAGGTTAGCATTAGCCATAATGTTTACTTTTGAGTTGATTAGGTTGGAACACTTTGAACTGGGAATTGGTATTTTTCAAGTGAGAAATGTCTCAATTCCAGTTGCCTGGACCTACTGGAGACAAATGCATGGTCAAGTCTCTCCAAGTCAGCTTTGACACTAAACCTTTGATTTTGACAATGTTTTTTCGATGGTAAAAAGCTGCTGATGTATTGACTTATGTGGATGTTAAAGTTCAAGTCTGAGTCCATTATTACTCTCCACATTTCTAACTTGAATTAAAGGTCTCAACATGTGGACCAAGTGTGCACACATCAACACTCTTTATTCTGTATTTTATTTTGCTGTCTGTATGAGCCAGTGTTGATTCTGAAGCAGACGAGAAGAGCTGCTGAATCAATGTCTGATTAATATAATTATTGGCGTTTGTCTTATTGTTAAATCAGAAGATGAAACACGCTGTTTGATACTTCAGGCAATCACAGAGACACTCATTGCACATGTTGATCTATGTATTCGAATAATTCTTGAGAAAATATTTTGAACTTTTACACAAATTTGAATCAATTGTATTTCAATATAAACACACACAAAACCCTTCAGACTGCTGATGTGTGCACGCTTTGACCATTTCTTTCATCCTATAAGTGCACACCTGGGCACATTAGAATACTTTGATCACACAATCCCAGCTCTTACCAGTTTGTTTCGTATCACTTTGCATGTCTGCTGTTCTGCGTTTCCTCCAAATCAATTCAATACTTATTAGTGGTTTAAAAATCGTATGATGAGCCAATATGTAAGTTTCCCCTCAAAGAATCAAATTTGCTTTTTTTAATTGACTAAAGATTGTAAAAAACAAAACAAAACAAAAGTAAAAAAAATATCAATAAAATAAATAAATAAGACAGGAGTATCAAATTCATTTTACAAGGGCCTTGTCCTTGAAGGGTCAGTTGTAACTAAAATTGACCATACTAATCTTTGACAGTAGAGCTGGGCAATATATCGGATTTTAGATAAGTATAGTGAAGATATGCAAAAATGGAATATCGAGTACAGTGGTCCCTCGCTCTATTGCGGTTCACATTTCGCGGCTTCGCTTTTTTTTTTTGTGTGCAATTTTGCTTTTTTTTTTTTTTTTACAGTGTGCGGTCCTATATGTGCGCTGTAAGCATGCTTTTCTCTCAAACGCACTGTTTAGGGGTCGTGTGGCATCGCAGCATTCACAGGCAACAACACAGAGGCTCTTTTAGAAAACTCCAGGTGAGGATTTGACTCTTTGAGCTCGTAGTTACGATGATAAGTTTGTTCACGCTGGAAGGTCATTTGTGTAGTTCAGAGATGTGTTTGAGGAGCGTGTTGTGACTTCACTAGAGTCCGGATGTGTTTCGTGGCTCTGGAGCCCGTGTGATCCGTGGCTCTGCGGTCGGCTGTGGAGCGCAGCGGGACGGGCAACGTGTCAAAAGCAGAGCAGGCAAACGCGCACAGCATCGTCCCTCTTTATGGCCAGTGCAGACAGGACGCGATGAGTGGCAAATGTCGCTTGAAATCCCATTCATGTGTATGTGTCTGTCAGCGGAGGAGCGCCCTGAGGTGCCGCTGACAGCCACATGCACATGAATGGGATTTCAAGCGACATTTACGCTCATCCTGTCTGCACGAGCCTTTAAGCGTCACATAAACGACTCGCGCTGTTGTATCTCGCAATTAATCATGTGTTCAGCGCATTATTACCTCTTCAAAAGACACTACACACCATAACCAGGCAGGTTCTCAACGGAAATTACTGGTAAAAAATGAAGATCACCACTTCACGGGTTTCGCCTATCACGGGGGTTATTAACCCCCTCGAAAAACGAGGGACGACTGTATATCGCTTATAGTAAAAAAACATGCTTCAAAAATAGTTCTTCAAAGATACAAATGAAAAAAGTTAATATCCATATTGGCCTGTTCTTAAATAATATGTTGAAGTAAAGAAGCTTTTCCTCAAGACCTTAGACACCTGAAATAGTCTTCATTTATCTATTATAAGTTTTATTACAGCTCCACGCTAATAAGGCTCCATCACAGTTCCTTTTGAAACTGAAAAGAATCACTGTATGTGCCATTGTAGCTACAGTCCATCTCAATTACTCCATCACTGAACATGACATATCTGGTCTTCATTTCAGCCTTGACATAACCGCTACAGAGATGTTCTTACAGTTTTGACACAGCAGCGCTAAAGCTTATGCCACATCCAATAATATCTCCGCTCTTTTTAAAAAAACAAGCGCGTTCTGATGCCGAGTAAAAATAACCCAGGAGGAAAGGGCTGGAGCGGACAAGCCGGAGAGTGTTGCCAAATATTGGGTCATTTTTAGTGGAAGCGCGGAGCCTGAATGCCATCGGACCATCTGCTCAAATTGCCATTGGCAGCAGGGTCCGGCGTGCGGAGGGAAAGAGGAGAGAGAGAGCCGTATTGTGGCGATGCGCTCCTCTGTAAATGAGACAGCTGACGGCCCGAGCTCCAGCCACTGTCCAAACCGCTCAGCGACTCTGACAGTGACGAGACAAACACTTTCTATAGCCAGAGTAAAGAAGAGTATCATATTGTAGGTTCATTGTTTTTATGCTTTTCCCACCTCTCTCTCTCTCTCTCTGGGATTAGCTTGTCCTGGTTCTGCTATGAGTTGTTTACTTCTGCTAATGGGTTCTGGATCTACAGACTTTAAAATCTGCAAATAAATGAGTGTCAGTTGTCATCACATCTACAGGTCATTGATGTGAGAAAGCATTGGTGCTGTTGACCATTAATAACAGAAAAATACATTACATAAGAGTTTTACAGTGACTTAAAATACTGATTGGCACACTGTGCTATTAGCCTGTCACGATAATTACTATATAGTTATCGTGCGATATATAAAAACATCCACGGTAGCATTTTGAGACTCGATAAATGCACGTGCGCATACACGGCGCAAAAGCAATTCAGCTGCAGCAAAACATCACGCAGAATCCAAACAACTAATCACCATAAACACCACACATTCGGCTTAAGGAGAGAGAGAGGACCGGGGTGCACGGAGGTCAAGGGAAAAAGTCAACGCGGCTCAAATTCAATAGAGGAACGAACTGAAATGAGTTTTTTTTTTTACGCGCGCGTGTTGACCACGAAGACACAAACAAACAGAAGAGGCCAGTGCAGGTGTTTGTGTGGAGCCCAATCTCACAAGAAAGCGTACATTTACCACGACATCACGCAACGAGTTCACAGCTCTTTTGCGTAATTATAGTACGCGTCACAGTCCCCATTCATTTCAATGGTGGTTGTTAAAACGTGTTCTTATTTATGGAAATTAACAAAATCCTACATCTAATCTTAACCTGCCCCAAGCCCCAACCCTAATCTTACCCGTTTTAGTAACTTTAGCCTGAACTTACCCATTTCACTTGAAGAAAACGTCCCCACGTGGCCTAAACCAAAACTCGTGGCATTTTTGCTTTTTCATATCGTGCTATATGACAGTAACATAAGTACGCAAAAAATATATGTGCAAATACGCTATTTTGTGTTGTGCTATATGTAAGCCCTTATCACAGCGCATAGAAGAGAAAACACAGGCCATCAAAGTATCAGCGGCTCGTTCATGTATTTCCTCGTGTTCGTCTCACTTTGTGAGCGCTAACCTTCCTCGTGCACTTGCACTGCGATGTGAAGAACTCACTTTCCGTTTATCTGGAAATCAAGCTTTTATAAAGACGTGATCAGAGACGTCCGTGACTTAAAACAAAGGCACCTGCTTCTCCAAACTCTTCATCCACGACAGGTTTTACGCGCAGAGGCTGGTAAAATAAAGGTAAAATAATGATTAGAATGCTCTTAAAACACAGGATTACATTGATGACCAACTTTTCTATGACAGGGGTTTGCAAAAGGGAAGAGGAATTACTGCAGGGACACAATCAGAAGAATCACGGGCGGACTTGGACGGCACAGTAACTGGATGCCAGGTATGTAGAAGAAACAGCAATGGAAAGACAATTTTGTGTAATTACAATATTATATATATATATATATATTTATATATATATATATATATATATATATATGATTAACCTTACCTGACCAATAATAAGTGGACAGTTTCTTGGATTATTCACGTGTGTAGACACTCAGTGTTGTTGCTGTTCTGAGGTGTGTAGTGTAGATTGACGCTTCTGAAAATATGTGCGCATGTCACTTTCGCCTATTTTACGCGCTGCTGCAGATTCTGGTGTAAATTCCGGGTCACAACTGAATTTTTCTGAAGAGAAGCATCAAGTTATCCCATCAAGTAAAGTCCCAAGTCTTAGTCCATTTTATCAAAGTCATCAAAATCTAACTTGAGCTGCAAGTCTATTATTAGCATTAAATAAAATCATACTGGGACATGAGAGCACATTTATATAAAGTATAGGTGAAGTGTAGTCTTGCTCTGTCATTAAACAAATTATCTTTTCACTGGAGTCTATCAAAGCAGCTAAAGGTTTTATGATTCGAGCTGCACATCTGTCACAAAGCCCCTTCCAAATTAAAAACGTCCAAAGTAGCTGCGTCCACATTTAATGAAAGCGCCAGAAGGAAGTTATTAAAACAGTTTTCCCCAAATACTTTAAATACAGCCTTTTTACTGATCTCTGTTTTATGATTTTTCCATCAGACAATTCCACAAGCCCTCTCGAGTCAAATTAATTACCTATGGGATTTTAACGACTCCAGACGCAATTTAATCAAGACGAATTCAAAGCAAACATTTGTTTTCTTGTGGAGCTATTTGCAAAACGTGCTCGGAAAGGCTTCGTATGAGACAGATTACAAATATTTCTCTTGAAGAACAGCGTGATAAAATTAGAAGTGATCTAATTGACGGCGGACTTCAAAACGTCTGTCCGATTGCGAGACAAAGATGTAATTAAACCGTTTGCTTTTCTCAGACGCGTTAAATGAAGTCGTAATAGACAGTTGGAGCTGTTAAGTCCTTCGTGTCGCACATTAAGATCAGACAGAGGCCGCTGAAAGGGTTAGCGGCAGTTAGCTTTATCTACAGACAGAGATGATTACATTACATTGGCTCTAATAGCATCAGCCTCCTCCATCACTTAATAATGAGTCTTAATAATGGATTACACTGGCGCTGGAGAATAAAACGGATCTGCGCTGGATTGAGAAGACTGAAAATGTTATAGAAATAAATCAGACTGTTTGTCCAAGTTTTAAGAGTAGTGAATAAAAAGATTTCTATTTAAAAAAAAGTAAGAGACACATTATGCAAATCAGCTTTAATGAGCTTGTTACACAGTGGTGTTTTCTTGCCATCCTACTCAAAATGAAATTTAGATTCCTAATTGTTTTGGCAATCCTATATTGCTCAGAAAAGTCAAGTTTTCAGCTACATTCTAGCCCAACATTCTGCTCAATACGTCGATCGCGAGCAACACAACACAGATTAGCAGCTGGAACAGGGCTCAGAGCTTTTTTTATTGTTGATTTTAGTTAATTCAAGCCTGTTTAAGCAGCTCATTTGTTGCTTACCCCGGTTTAAAATCCAATAATCAAACACAAAATACTATACTTAAAGGTTGTATGGAGGATTGTTCAAATCCAAAAACTGTTTGATGTTTTTCAAATGATGCACATGTGTTTCCTCCCAGGGCCACGCCCTTCACTGCTACTGGGCTAATGAGTTACTTAAGAGGGTTTGCTTGACAGATAAACAGGCCAATAGATAAAGAGGTACCTCGTTTTCTATTGGTCAACGTTTTACTGGCCTCATTATGTCCACAGTTTATATATTTTTATAAATATTTTTTGTTTAGCGTAAGTACAACTAATCTATGCAACTGTTTTGGACCAAGACTGACAACAAACTATTTTGAAAATCCTCCATACAACCTTTAATCGTATTTGCAATATTACACACAAAGCAATCCCTAAGTAATCCCTGCCGCATTCATGTAGTCCTTGGAAACTTGGAAACAAAGGATACGGAAGTGGTTATGCCGGGTGCAAAGCGTCATCACTGTGACATGGACACGAAAATAAACATGATATATAATAATGATTCGTTCCCTCCAGACTACAGAGTCTGCTGTGAATGACGAATGCAAAAATGTGAAGCGTTTTGAGTGTCATAAAAAGTCAGTAAAAATACACTTTTGTCTTGAGTATACCAGCATAAACATGAAATGTGTGTGCAGTGCATTGGACCGTGAAATGAGCGTCAAAATGAATTCATTATGATGCGTATGATGACTCTAATCATGTGGTAAATGAGTATTTGTTAGAGTTAATAAAGTTTTGGGGATTCTAACTGGATGCATTGCAGCATACAAGGTGTGCACTGGGTTCAAAGGGACAAAAATATGGTTTGCAGATTTGGAAATTACACATTTTTCTCGAAAATCTAAAAAGGAAAAATAAGAAGTCACCAGACAACAAATTACTGAAAGCCTCTTCCTCCTCTGTGATTGGCCCAGTGCTTCAGGCCCAATCAAAAGCTCAGAATCTGTCCAGAAAAGCAGACGGTAAACACCAGAAAAAAAAAAAAAATCCTGCAAAAAGGCAATTAAGCTATAGCTATGCTGTTGAAGCGCTATAAACAAAACAATGACACCGATGTGATGTATTTCGCTGCAGTCAGAAATTAATCATTAAATCCTTCATTAATTAATTTAACATCTGGCGCTTGAGCTAACACAAAAACAAAGTAAGTTTAGGAAGAGCCGCCCCGAGCAGTCAAGTAAAAAATTACACAGGGTTTTGTCGGTATCAATTGATAAAAAACTGTCAGAGCAAAGCTGAATTTGGGACGGAAAACATACGGAGCCGTAATGAGCTGTGGTTCATGGCTGACTGGAGCAGACGGGGCAGGCAGGTGCAGACAGGAGCAGGCAGGTGTAGACAGGGGCTGACAGGAGCAGGCTGAAGCAGAGAGGAGCAGGCAGGTACAGATAGAAGCAGGCAGGAGAAGTCAGAAGTAAACAGGAGCAGAGAGGAGTAGTGCTATGGAATCTCTACATTTTTTTTTAATTCCTATGTCGGACCAGTGGTTGTTTATTTGTAGAGATCGACCGATATATATATATATTTTTTTCTTACCATGTTGTCAGCCGATGCCGATTATTATTATTATTTTTTTTTTGCATGCTGTCAGCCGATGCCGATCTCGATGACCGATTTCTGAGGCCGATTTTCTTATTTTAGTTTTTAAAACCCCTTATGAGGTGGACGGCCCGCCCATGGGCCCGCCCACTTTTTCTTAATTAATTCATTTTTTCCTACCATCTAATAAAAATCAACTCTTAAGCTCTCTGAAATGTTATAAATAAAAATCTAATGGAAACCCTCTTTTTTACAGTCAAATCAACCATTCTGGGATGGATCAGAATCAGTTTTTACTCTAAACTTACAAATAAAAAAATATCTAAACAATTCTTCATAATTTAATAGGAATTTTTAATGAGCTCCGCCTAAATTTTTTTAAGTTAATACAGGTCCCTAAAACAATTTTTTTTGTGAAAATAGCATCAGCTTTTGAAGAGGAATTGTCCAAACCCAAAATATGTCAAACCTAGTGTCATTCTGTCCATAGCTAATGACACGAGCTATAATGATTCTTACATTTACCCAAAAAATTTTAGGCGGACTTTAAAACTTGATGTTCTTTTGTGCAGAGCTTCTTCTCACTTAAAACTAGAGTCAGTCAGACATCAGAGGCTAAAACTACAGAGCCTCAGCTTCACAAAGAGTCCAGCCAATTGTTTGTGCTCCAAAGGATTCAGAAACAGTTTCAATTTGAATTTTAGACAATTTTAGTCAGGCGTTTTAACAAAAATGGCCCCCCCTCTTAAGGGGTTAAAAATATAGCTGAGATGAGATAGTCTATCCAAAAAAAGTTAAATCTAAACTATTATTTTGTCTAATTGTTTAATGAATCCAACATGTTTATCCACATTGCAGAAGATTTTAAAGAGTCATTCATGAAAGTACTCCTTTTCAAAACACAGCAAATGAAGATATATAAAACAAACTGTATAATTTCTCCCCAAAACTAGTTTGGAGGTCAGCTGATCACTGTGAGTGCAGCTCTACTATGCAGACGACTGTTCAAACAAATGCCTATTCAAATATCGGCCAAAATAAGGCTGATATGATGGGCGGATATCGGTCCGATGTATCAGCCGGCCGATATACCTGTCTCTATTTGTTTGTCATACTTTTACATGCCTGTCTGCAGTCATTTTCAGAAGTGTGACTGTGACGTGTCTTGTCGGCTGATTTACTGAGTCTTTGGCGCCATTTTCCGGCGACAGCGCCCTCTGACTTCTTTAAAACAGTATCCCAAGTATGAGAAAGTAAGAAAGCCCCCTCATCCAACTAGTGTAGTGGGGGCACGTTTCCGGATTTCTATTGCCTCTTTTATCCAGCGTTTATGTTTGTTGTTCTCTGTGTGCTTTTCGAGACTGGTTCCTTAACGGTTCTTTTTTCGGTTCTTACCTTTTGTCAAATGTTAATTACAAGCCCAAAACTATTTTTTCCAGTCTTTAACAATGTTACATTTGTCAAACTATATTTTAAAACACACTTTTAGTTTGTTCAGTTACGACTCTAAACAAAGTGCATGCAAATGAATCAGCTGTTTCTCACTGGACTGCCACATGGAGCCAGTTAAGTTTCACTTTCACAAGGAACTGAAAAATGGCACCGAAAGTGCATCATGTTTTCGGTTCCAGTATTTCCTCAACATTTTTTGGTCAGTTCCAAATATCATCAAATCAATTTATTTTTGTATAGCCCAGTCGTCTCTGAGGACTTCCCAAGATTATTAATTTTGCAAACATGAACAGTAGGAATAAAAATAAACAATATACATTCAATGAACAATAAACATTCAGAATCAGGACAGGCCAATCCTGGATCCAAATAGGAACCATTTTTCGGTGCCCAGCCCTAGCCTCTGTCCCAATCCACAACATGGTTTTCTCTTTACAGTGGGCATACATAAATGTTCATTCATCCTTTATGTTACTTGGTCCTGTGATTTATTTAAAAAAGCCACAAGGGAAACCCAGAGACAGTAGGACACTGTTATGAAAGCTCTAAATGCTTATGTTACTCCCACCTTGTGTCACCAGACCTTTGTCTTATTTGAATGAGTCAAATGAGCAGGCTCGATTAGGAACCAAGTTGCAACATTGTATCTTTCTATAACAGGCTCGGTTCGCGTTCACAATAATTTTTTTTTTACTAATCGATTCAGCGCAATCTGTTCCTCGCTGTAGAGGCACTGTATCAAAAGTTGCGGAAGAACCAACAAACAAGGTGCTACTTGAGGACTGGATTTGGTCGGTGAGAGCTACGCCACGGCCTGCATCTTGCAACACAAAGTAGCCAGAGCTGCGCTGCGTTACAAACCGGAACAGCCGTTAGGGTCTTTCGAACGTTATTCACACTGAGGTGAATGAAAATGCACCTCAGTGTGGACCATCAGGTGGTTCAGTGTTTGGGTTTATTTTCTTTCTTTTCAATGTGTGTCAAACACAGACCTTTGAGCAACGGTCTCATTGTGAGAGGCTTGAGCGGTAGCGAAACATAGGAATCCTCCTTCATGTCATCTGGAGAAGACGGATTCTGAACAGAGACAGGGACAACTACATACAGCTGCTGTTGGAGCTAAACAGACGTCAGCTGAGGTATGCCGTCCGATTAACATTAAAATAGCTACAACTAACGCTAGTTTTGGGTTTATACGCTAGATAGGTGGATACTAGAATTAACTAGCTACTTAAATAGTTACCTGTTTGTTTGTAACGGTTAACCTTCTCAGGGCAGGCGAGGCAGATTTGCAACAGCTAATTGCCATTTACCTAATGACTCCACATCCATATTTTCAGAGCTTTTTCATTCAGAATTAACACTGCAGGACTTTGTTGTTCATTAGCAACAGTTTTCCACTAGCTCACTAGATGGCAGTGCTGTCTCACTTCCAACATGTCTATTTATAATTTATATGCAATAAAAATTGCTCATTTAAAGCAGAGATAACATTGTTTGAAGTTTTTCCATTGACGTATGAAAAATTATCAGCCACACCTTCCTTCAGAGCATGGTGTATTTGGTGCCCCTTCATAACATAAGTATAAATTAGAACAATGAGGAGACCTCAAATTTAGATAGGAGTAGAATAGTAAAATAGTTTTGTAACAACAAAAATGTAAAATGTAAACATTAGTCTAAACCAGAGGACCATTAAACAATATGATTTTGCTTGCTGCTACAATCCTTCTGTGGTAAATATTGATGAGTTTTACAACAGTAAAGTTAAAGTTTGTGATGAAAATTTGACAAAAGCTGAAAATTACAGTAATGGAGCGGAGTTCTGTTATCAAAAAGAAACAATCAAAAATGCATAAACAATTTGCACTTAACAGCTTACTTTAATAAATATTGCACAATCAGATGCACTTGAACTGTTTTAATTAAATGAATAAATAGCTTAACAATATGAACAAAGGAAAAAATATTCCAATTATAAATCAAAAAAGTCTCTGTGGCATTCACTGAGAATGGAAGATGCAGATTGAGAGTTGTTATGTAAATTTGATGAGGGTGGTGGTGGTGTAGGGCTATGGCTTTCCTGAGCTTGCTGTTGGCTGAAGCAAGGAAGTGTAGGAGGAACTGCAGGCCCCCACTGCTGATAGGTTGGATTTGAGGCACCACAGAACTTAGAAAACGTCCCATCATTTGCAGCCACACTTCATTATTTGCCTTTTGTTGATCCTGACAAGACTGACACCTCCATTGTTCAGCCTCTTCCTGTGACTTTAACATTTTCTCCAAAGAGGCTGATTCTTCTTTAATCAACGTGTGCAGGTCTTCATCCATTTTTTTTCTCACTTAAGTAGTCCTTAAGAGCTCTTTACATGTTGTCAGAATTTTTGCCTTTTCCTTTTCTGACTTCTTATAGATTGGCTCCCGTCTTCCTCCAGAGGTGCTGAGCTAGTGGAAGGTCTTTCCTCTTCTTCTGTTGAAAAAGAAACATTATAATATAATAAAAACATGTAGAACTTTAGGTAAATGAATGCTAAATGCACAGCTTACAGATGATTACTTACCCTATGATCAGTCTCACCATCAGGCACAGATGGCTCCTGTTGATGTGACTCGATGACATGACGAGGGCTGCTAGTGGGTCTGCTGCCTAGTATTACGTTTACATCTTCAAAATACAGAACTTGTCCTTCTCTTCTGAGGAACTACCGCTTTTCCGTAACAGGTCGGGTTTTTATATACTGCTGTGGCAGTTTTTTAACCTTAGTGCGTCACTGGTCGAAACCCGAGCGCCTTCATTTTTTCACTTATTATTTTGTAACATCGTTGTTTTTATGTGTTGTTGCCAGTAGTTCGCTAATGGTCTCATCTGACCAAATAGTGATCAATGTTTTTACCTCATCGTCCGCACAGTCTGACCTTGAGCCGTTTTTGTTCCCTTTTGACAAGTTATGACTTTTGTTTTGTTTTGTTTTGTGTTTACCGGCGGTATACCAGAATTCCCGTGCTATACTCCTACAACTTCCGTTTCTGTTTTCTTGTTTTGATCAGCGTTCAGCTCTGGTCCAGGTATGAGTGCGTCGATGCAGGGCTGCGGAGATCCGCGTAAAATTCAGCGGAGACGCAACCAGCTTGCTTGAATGGAATAAGGAGTTTCTAAATCAGGAATGTTCAGACTCAGATTCAAGGAAAGCAGACGAGGACGTGATACAAAACCTGTCTACACAGTGGTATGTTCTTACTGTATATTTTGTATCTTGTTAGGCATAGAGGCTTATTGTTATAAATAATAATATGAAAGTAATCTGAAAGGTGAAAGAATTCAGAAGTTGTTCTCCTTTTTCACATGTTTTTGCGTGCTATCAGCGCCAGTATCTATCTCACACATTGTTGTGATTCTGAGCCTCACGTGTGTCTTAGTCTGGATCACGTCACTGTTCACTTCCCGGTTTTTTCGCTCCCGGGCGCTTGCGTTCACAAAACAAACGAACCGCTCCAGAGCTCGATTCAACCGAGCCGAGACCGACCTCTCCAACGAACCAGATTTTGAGATTTTGAACCTGATCAGAATTTCTTTTGCGTTCACAATTACCCAATCGATCGAACTATCCAGGCAAACAAATCCTGAATTGTGAATGCACCCTAAAACTCATGACCTGAGAGTTGGAACATAGCTTGATCAGTAAATTTAGAACTTAGCGTATTGACTCCACTTTTTCTTCACCACGACGTCTCACAAACACAACAACGCCTGTGTATGTTGAATTTTAATATCAGACAATTAAGTTATTTGAAGCGGGAAAAAATATATATTTAATTGACTTTGGTTTAAGTAAAACTCGACAATATCTTTGTATGTTTAATGCACATGTTCCTTTTGTGAGATGAGCTTTTGTTGGTTGTGTGTCTGTTCCTCGTCTTGTTCGTCTATAAAGAAGCAGGAAGGTAAATATTTGAGTTTTGGACTTTCGGCACTGTTTATAGAGGATTAGGTGCAGGAGACCAAACATCCCACAGTGTCAGAGCTGGCCTTTTCCACACGCTCCATCCATCACTATCAACAAGAAAAAAAAATCTGTACATTGTGACTTTAATAACATTTTCAGATAATTGTTGATCAAACAGTGGAGTCTCATGTGAAATATACAAGTATCAATAAATGTGACTTGATAAAAGTAAAAGTATTCATATTCTACACCAGGAGGGAAATCTTTCTCCCTGCATCAAACCACAATAAAATAAATATGCAACAAATAAATAAACAATCACGAATAAATAAATAAGATGTTTACAATCAAGTAAAACCTATATGTGACCTGTACGACCTGCTACGACCTCTCTGCGAACGATTTTTTTCTCATTTTCTATGTTATTTTTGAGGTGTTTTTATGAAAAAAACAGTGCTTATAGCTCGTGCAGAAGTTCAGAGCCAGGTCGATGGTCTTGTCAAAAATTTTCTACGACAAGTCTACGAACTCAGAACAGGAAAGTGAAAGTGGAACAGAGCAGCTCTAAGGTCCAAACGAGGGATCTGTGTAGAAGACCACGAACCTGGAGTGGTGGTGGTGTGGTTGGTTGGATTGCTTGAAACACTTGTAGGACCGTGGACCTGGAGCGTACATGGAAAGCGCAGATCACATGGAGTTGGACACGTACGGGGAGGGCAGCTTGCTATAACAGCACAGTATCAATCAAACAGTCTTTCTTTCCGAGTAGAGTCTGTCTGCAGTCTGCAAGATGGAGGCATATCGTTAGATATAGGCGTGTCGTTAGAAAGGCGTGTCGTTAGAAATAGGCGTGTCGTTAGAAATAGGCGTGTCGTGAGCAGTCTTTGCACTAGGTGCTGATATTCACATCAACGAGGAGCTAAAGTTATTTCCTGTTTAGTAAATAAGAGCGAGATTAAGAAGAGTCTGACTAGTTCCACTTTAATTTTTACGATAAAGACGCCAGAGACAATCCAAAATTTTAAACCTCGGTGAATATACAAACTCTGTAGATGGAAAGTTGAATAATTTAATTATTATTTGTACTTTGGGGGCATTTTCACCCAAATTACGTTTAGTTTTATTTAATAATAATGGCGGAATTATTCAAATTTGACTTAATAAATACATGTCTTTGTTTATAGTTGTTTTATTAATTGCATACTTTTTTATTTTGTCTGATTTTACGTGTTTTCCAATGGTTAGTGCTGATAGTCAGGTCCGGAGGGACAGAAGCGAGGTGGTTGCCATGGTGATGAGTTTATAACTGTCGCTAAACGGGCCTAAACTGTTATATTTTTTATCTTAACCTTTACCCAAACCTTTTTCCTAACCTTAGCCATCACCCTAACCCTTCTCCTAAACTTACCCGTTCTCCTAAACTTAATCGTCGTCCCTCTGGTCCCGACTATAACGTTTTTCTAGCTATGTCACTACTGTCGTAAGGGGGCGTGTCGTTAGAAATAGGCGTGTCTGGGGCGTGTGGTTAGAAGTAGGCGTGTCGTGAGGGGTGTGTCATTAGAAAACGGGCGTGCCGTTAGTTCTGTGGGCTGCAGACAGACATTCTTGTTCTTTCCTCTTGATGTGAGAGGCGAAAACAGCAGCATGTCACTACGTCACAGGAGAGTAGTGTCTGATTGGTGGACGCGGGCGTTCAAGCGTTGGAAGCTCAGCAGTGCCCTACTCGAGTGTTGACGCCGAAAGACGCCAAAACGTCCACCGCAGGTTGGAGCGGCAAGACGCGGCGTTAGCAAAATCCTGATCAAGCAGATTTCACAGCCTGGAAGCAAATTCGTTGGACACTTCAAGATGTGAATTTACATTGACTTAACCTGTAATCTGGATGCATTAGACGCTCCAATGTGGCTCGATCTGAATGCAACAACAAAGATTATTGTCATTTTAGTAACAAATTATTTCCTAACCTCATAGTGTTGTCATATTTTTGTGAACTAGTCATTTTTTGTAAACATCTAACTAACATTTGTCCAACCAAAATTACACTTTCAGCCATGAACAGTGTAGTGATGTCATTACAATCTTTAGTAGGTTTATGAACTGTTAAATGCATGCTGGCAATGATACATAATTACATTGTATTATTTACAGCACAACTCACTCTCATTTCTCACAGCTTGAATGTCAAAGGCGAGTCATCTACAGGCCAATTAAAACAGCACGGCAAATGTAACTCAAAAACTCCAGGATGCTTTGAATGTGAACATGTGTTGTGACCCGTTTACACTCCACGTCATTAACCTGTGGCCCAGAGATCAACAGTTCAACAGGAGGTTTCACTCTAATGAGCACAGGCGCAGGTTAACAGCAACTTTAACGTGTCTGCAGTTCATTAAAGGCGTCTCGTTAGCGGTGCAGTTATTAAGACATCCAAGGACTCAGAAGGTCAGGTCTATTCACGGAAGAACTTTTACAATCTGTGAAATGAACTTGTCAAAACTGTTCAGAATTGTGATTTTCAGGTGTGGTTTGAAGCTTTTGTCATTTATTCATTTAGCTGATTCTTCAAAGGTTTAAGAATTTAATCGTTGTTTTAATTGATTTATTTATTTTTTCTCCTTCTAAATTTATCAAATAAATGATGTGAGGTTAACAGTGTATTAAGTAGATAATTGCTTTGCCTGTATAATTTATGAATTTTTTTGCTTCTTTATTAAGTGTGTGTGATGTTGAACTTGCAATGCTAAATATGCTGCATAAACACTGACAAATGAATTAATAGTTTTGTACTGTGAGATGTGGGAGAACAACATTTGAATGACATGAGATTGGGTTAACAAGAACAAAACAAGATTTTGACAGAATCAAGTTGATACTTTTAAGAATTTTTTATTTTTTTTTTTCAAAACAATGACTTCTCAAAAGGTAATTTACCAATAAGACTTCACACGTTTGAGCAGTGCAAGTGCATGTCCGAGAGTCGTGCAAGTGTGCGGAAAGAAATTGTGGTTTATTCCAGAGGGCATGTTAGGGGAGAATTTGATTTCTCTCGGACATTAATCCAAATTTGATAAACTCAAAAGATTCAAATTAGAATAAGATTTACTTTGAATTCAAAGGGAAAACACGTAATGTTACAAAAACATGTCCTTCTTGATCTAAACCCTACAACGTCTCCATCTTGATCTTGTCCCATTATTTGACGTCCTCACGTTGTCGTAGCCACTGCGTGCTCACAAAGAACCAGAGTCTCTCCTTTATCAGTTCCAAAAGTCTCCTTTTGGAAAGGCTACTTTGATTAGTCTTTCAGTCTTCGCTTCTCGCCATTTTTGGTTGTCACTGAACCTTCTCAAAATGTAGACTCGATTACTTCATCCTGACAGACTCAGACTTGGTGCCTGTCTCAACTTGACTTGCAGAAACCTATAGCAAGATCATCAGTCTGACAGTTCAGAGGTCAACTGTAAACCAGTCCTTTGAAATGTTTGTTTGTGCACTAACCCTTAGCTTAATCTTTTTCACAAATACATTTTACATTATTTAAACGTTTGAATGATTACAACTTATCACACATAGAAAATATTTTTTTCTGACAGGGCCCAGCAGTCTGCGGTTTTCAAGTCATAATAGGAGCATTCTCATGGGAATCCATAGAGTTTAGATTCTGGACATGAGCCCGAACCCGGGTTTAGGTCAAGACACAGAGCTCCACTGAACACGTGCTGACTGAAAGCCGCTTCAGAACACAGCGCAAAACCACTGTGGTGACAAAATGCGAATGTTTAAAGTTGCCAACTATAGAGTGTGAGAAGGGACAGGATGACTTGTGTATAAGTGGCACACGCCAAATAAGTAAAAGAGGAGGAAGAAAGAGAGAAGGAAGGCACGTCTTTAATCACGCAGACAAAGGAAAAGAGGAGAAAGAGCGCAAGTATGTGTACAAACAAGATGAGGAAAATAGAAAAAGCACGTGTCTTTAAGTGCAATTCTGTTCTATGACTTCTATGACTAGCACAAGCTTTTTAGGTGCTTGTTTGTTTGTCACGATGAACAATATGAATGACTTTCATGAATGTTTCTTGGGCCAAAATACAATCAAGCGTCATTACAGTCTGTCAAAGAGATGCACATGTATCGGGGTGAATAATAGTTTAGGTTGAAGGTATCTCACCCCAACTGTGCTTTGAAAACTAAAACAAGAAAATCAGCTTTAGAAATCAGCTTAAAAAGTCATAAATATTGTCATCAGCCAAAGAAAAACCCATATCGGTCAATCTCTAATACTAACGTGGTAACTTAACAAGTTACTTTTGAAAGTAATCATACCCAACACTGATGGAATATTTTCTATTCTATATGTTCTATTGCACTATAACATTTTTTGTATTTTGGAGAATACAGCCTTTTCAAGCTTTCCACTAAATCGGATTACATGTCTTTACTCATAAACAAATGGAGCTTAAGCGGATGTTCAACCTGGGAGACTTACCTGCAGCTTCACCGCATCGCCTTCATACCTTCAGCCCCCCTTCTCCTCGCTGCAGCGGCTCCTCCTTCAGCTCCCCCCTCGTAGCAATCAAGCCCAGCCGGTCTATTTAAAATCCTTGTTGCAGTTGTGGCCCAGCAACTCAGTTCGGCACGCTCGTTGTATGTCCTGCTGCTCCGCTATGTCCGATTTCGACTCCGACGAGGACCTGCTCCAGTCCCTGACTTCGTTTTCCATCAGCCCTGCAGCTGCCTCGCGCAGGAGCATGCGCCTCGCCGCGCTGCCCGCTTCCCAACTGGCTTTCCCTGGCACAGGCTCGGCTCAGCTATCCCAGCTCGCGGCGCTTCTCCCCGGCTCCTCTCCTCCTCGTCCCGAGTCTCCTCCTCCGGCCGTCCGCCCGGGTGGAAAGAGGACACGGAAATCCACCGTTCCTCCCGCTGCCAAGCGCCGCCGCACAACCGTGCCTTCTGAGGCGCGTGCCGCGCCCGGTCCGTCTTCTTCTCTGCTCCCAGCTCCGGCCGCTGCTTCGGATCCCGCTTTGGCTCCTCCCCCGGCTCCCGTCCCGGCTGCTGTTCCCGCTCCGCCCCAGCTGTCGGCTGGCTTTCCGGGCTCTGACCCTGCTCTCCTTTCGGCGTCCTTCCTCTCTGCTGTCCAGTCCCTGCACCGCTCCGTCGAGACGCTGACTGACCGCCTCCCGGGGCCCGCTCCAGCCGCCGCCCCGCTCCAGCCGCCGCCAGGGCGGGTTGCTCCTCCTCCAGTTCTCACCACGCCGTCTGCTTTCTCCCTGGACTCCGCCCTCCCCGGTCATCAGTTGGGTAGGCCGTACACTCCATGTCATGCAAATGTCTCTCCCAGGCTGCGATCAAAAATCCTCCTTGGCCGCTATGTCAATCTCGTGTCCCTAATTCTCCCGTCCCCGGAGGCTGATAGGAGGGTGGCCTATTCTGCTGAGCTCACAGCGGTGCTCAAGTCCTCTGACCCACGTCTCTCCAGGACCTCTCCATTGGAGAATTTCTCGTCGCTTTCAGCACTTATCGGGATGTCATCTGCTCGGTTTTTCCTGAGCGTAGGGCCGAATCGGACACCTATTTGGCTCTCATAGGGGATCTGTATCTTCAGTACGGGCGCACTGTCTTTTACGGCTATCATCGCGCTTTCGCTACTAAAGCCGCTGCTGCCATCTCTCAGTCGAACGTTCGCCTGGACTGGTCCGTCCTTGACACCGAGGTCCTCATCATGCTCACTCAGGCAACGCCATGCACCTTGTGCGGTTCCGTCGGGCACTCTCGCTCTCTCTGCCCCTCTCTGCCATTTCAGCCTGACTCTGTTTCCGAGCCGGGTCCCCCGCGAGGCGCCGCCACAGTCTTTCCCTCTCCTCTATCTGCCGTCGACCGCCATGGACGGAAAATAGAGCTGTACAACGACACACCCATTTGCAATAACTTTAACGAGTCACTTTGCACATATTCCAACTGTCGTTTCCTTCATGTCTGCAGCACGTGCAACGACGCACACCCAAAATCCGTGTGTCCTCGTCGCTCCTCTCTCACCGGAGTGGGTCGTCGTACTTTCAGGCATTGATGCTTCGCCTCCTGCCTGGCCCATCGCCGTCTCTCCTACTTTGACTTTGTTATCCTCTTCGCCCTGACCGAGTTTTGGTTATTCCTTCTTGTCTGGTAGTCTGGGCTTTCTCAGGGTTTTAGGTTCCATGCCCACTTCTTCCTATGTTGTAAATGTACATTGTTTTATTTAATTGTCCTTAACTGAATAAACTTCCATCTTTTGCCAGGTCGTCATCCGTCTCTGACTCCATGCGTTTTCATCAGGTTTTGGGGGGTATCTGATAGGTAGTCTGTAGAGCTATGCCCTGCCGCCTTTCCTCATTTCAAAGCATCTCGGCTTCGTATATTATTCCCTCGCTGCAACCCATAGGGCCATCTCAGGAAAGCAAACACTGATTGGTCTTCAGTCCATCTAGCCTGCTAAATTCTCACTCTTTCTGGTAAGTTTCATGCATCTACTGGTGGTGGTCTCATTTGCTTGCCCAGTCTTCTGTATACAAGTCCCGCCCATGTCCGGCTACGCATCGATCACATCAGCCGCCCATGTCCGGCTACGCATCGGTCTCATCCGCCGCCCATGTCCGGCTACGCATCGGTCACATCAGCCGCCCATGTCCGGCTACGCATCGGTCGATTCAGCAGCCCACGTCCGGCCCACAGCATTAGTTGCATCAGTCATTCATGTCCAGCTCAGCGCTCGTCTGCTCTAATCTGTCTTTAACTAGAATGTCAATGCTAAGGCTCGTTCCTTTACCATAATATACAAGTAGTAATTCACATCTCCACCATCACCTTCATCACGGTGAGTTGCAACATTTTTATCCTACCAACTTGGCCCTGACCCTGGCCTCCCCTTCTTGGGGGGAAGACCTTTCCTATCTGCACATCCACTCCAATTTGCCGATCAGCACTGAGGTCTTCGCCAGGGTCTGCGCGCCAAACCTTATACCTCAATTAAGTTTTCTCATAACATGCTTTTGTCTGTTTGAGTCTCTCCAGGTTGAAATGGAGCTTAAGCGGATGTTCAACCTGGGAGACTTAACTGCAGCTTCACCGCATCGCCTTCATACCTTCAGCCCCCCTTCTCCTCGCTGCAGCGGCTCCTCCTTCAGCTCCCCCCTCGTAGCAATCAAGCCCAGCCGGTCTATTTAAAATCCTTGTTGCAGCTGTGGCCCAGCAACTCAGTTCGGCACGCCCCACCTCCACCCCATCTCCTCCCTCTTCATCTAGCAGTCTGTCTCTCTCCAGTCTGGGACCACCACCAGGTTGCAGGCCCGGGAGGGGGAAGACCTTTCCTATCCGCACATCCACTCCAATTTGCCGATCAGCACTGAGGTCTTCGCCAGGGTCTGCGCACCAAACCTTATACCTCAATAAAGTTTTCTCATAACATGCTTTTGTCTGTTTGAGTCTCTCCAGGTTGAAATAAGTTTATAATAACACGTCAGTACAATTACATTCAGCAGAATGGCAAAGATGCTTGTATCAGATTCTAGCTTTGCAAACAATTTCCACTTTTTTTGTGTGTGTGTTAGGGGAAACTGGAGGACCCGGAAGAAACTTACGCAGGCACGGGCGGAACATGCATAGGCAGTCTTCTTCTGGCTATAGCCAGTTTACTGCTGCATAGCTGTATCTCGGTTTGACAATTGTCCGTTGATTTAAAGTTCTAATTGCATCAGGATACATGTCAGTCCTGCTCACACCTGCAGCCTGTCCATCCACGGGAGTAGATCTCTCCTTCACTGTGGTGAAGAAATTTTGCCTTGGAAGAGATTAATAATCTGTTCTGTCCTTGAAAAAGAAAATCTCAATAGGACTTTCCTGGTTAAAAAAAGGTTTAAAAAAATAATAATCTGCATAATGACTGTTTCTGATTTCCCAGTGCTTCTGTTGTTATTGACCAAATGTTTCATTCATTGATTTTCTGACCAATGTTTGCTAAATCAGCAAACATATGAAGTCCTCTGAGATTACTGTTGTTGTGATTTGGGGTTATGCAAATAAATTGAATTGAAAATTGAATTTAACACAGATTTTGTCCTACCTCGTCCCATAAAAGTATTTTGCAACCAATCGTTACCTCCATGATAATTGCACGTTGGGACTCTAAACACCAGTGGTTGAGGCCGTGGCTGACCAATCACAGTGTAGCATTGTGATTAGACTGAAGCTCAAGATACGAACCAAGCCAAACAGTGTAGAGATGGACATTCTATGGCCTAATGTATTTTAGCAGACATATGAACTATAGGACAGGAAAAATGTGTGCGACTCACTGCTCCTGACAGGTGCTCCAGCAGTACTGAAGAATGGATCAAATACAGAGAATGGATTTCCATCAAGACAGAATAATAACCTTAACTTAGATAGATAACTGCGAAGACTGTGAAACTTTCTGAAGAGAACTTTTTTTTTTATAGCAGCTCCACGAAGACAAGCAGATGGCAAGCACTCCACTAGAAAAGCTACACCTTAAACTGAAGTCTAATTGAAGTAGACGCACATAAAGCTGACTAAGGACAAACTTCCAAACTGCAGCTTTGTGAACAGCTGTAAAACAACAGGAGCTGGTGTGATCGCTGCGTTTCTCTCGGCGGATAAAGTCTTCCACAACAGGACTATTTTTCAGCAGAGCTCCTATCGACTTGAGCCCTGCCTCTTCGTATGATCAATAGCCATGCGTAACGGCTCCTCTCCAGCACTCTTAATAATGAGCCTTGTATACAGCCAAATGCTCATTCGGTTTGGCTTTGAAAGAATAACAAGGTTGTTAGTTACAAAGGTTCCATTGATTAATACGGGGCTCGCTGCATTGGCGGCTGAGTGATTCTTGGTAATGGAACATGCGCCGCGCAAAGAATCGATAGGGATTTATGCTGAAAAACGATAGGACTGAAATGAATTAGAGGCAGATCTCACAGGGCCTGTGACACATGTTTAACTGAGCAGCAGCATATAAGAGGCATGACCACTGATGGCATCTCTAAGGGTCAACGTGTTAATGCAAAAGTTAGTGTCAATATTTTTTCCATCTGTAGTCCTCCCCAGGACTACAGATGGAAACTAGCTGTAAAGCTAGAATCTGGTACAAGCATCTCTGCCTTTGTGCTTAGTGTAATTGTACATTGTCCTTAATAAACCAAGCCAAGCCACTTTACATGTATTTATATAGCACATTTAAAACAACAAAGATGTTGCACCAAAGTGCTTTACATAGACATTTAAAGCACAGAAACAAAATATAAAAGCATCATTTAGACACATTTTTAAAAATATATTTTAATTAGCCACTGTTAGTTAAGATTTAAAAGCTATATTTAAAAAGTGAGTTTTTAAGTTAGTTTTAAAATATTCAATTGAGGGGGAAAGTCTAATACAGTATAAAGAGGGAGTGCATTCCAGAGTTTAGGATCTGCAACAGAGAAAGCCCGATCACCTCTACTTCTGAGACGTGTAGAAGGTACAGAGAGCAGATACTGAGGGCGTTTACATGCACACGAATAACCCGGTTATTATCAGGGTTTTTAAATATTCTGGTAATGTGAGTGTCCATGTAAACACCATAACCTGATTTTAATAACCTGGTTATGAGAAACCAGGTTATTCTCACTGGAGTTGTCTGATAATAACCAGAATATTGTTCCATGTAAACACCATAACCTGGTTTCTCGCTGATGGAACCAAACTGAGCATGTGCAAACTAAAGGACCTGATCTGGCAGAAGCAGTAAATTTCCTAAAATGACTCAAAATTATTATTTTCTTTTTCTTATATTCATTTTAAAGCACTTTTTCTCATTTGGGTTCAGAGCATATGACACGTATTTATTCATTTTTTAGTTGTATTGTGTCATCATTATAAAACTATAAAGTAACTTGTAACACAACACAGCTATTACTCGGAGCCGACTCATCAGAATTCAGACATTTTTCCACTGTTAAAATCACTTTTCCCAAAGCTCTGACTGTGACCTACATGATGTTCTTATTTAATCGTATTTTGTCAGTTTGTTGCTGTAAACATGTTTTAAACCCATAAGTTAGCAAAGTTCTGTACATGCTTAGTTCCTGCCATATCTGTGTCACTGTTGCCATAGTTACCAGTCTGAATATCCAGGATACTCCCAGTGCTCATGTAAACAGGAACATGAATAACCAGGTTTCTCTGAGCGCATGTAAACACTATATCCAGATTATTGTCATAACCAGGATACTGCTAATAACCGGGTTATTCGTGCACATGTAAACGCACTCACTGAGTATTTAGCCTGAGAGAGCGAGGAGCAGCGTAGGGTGTAAGAAGGTCTGATATATACGCTGGGGCAGTGTCCTGGAGGGCTTTAAACACAAACAGCAAGACTTTAAAATCAACCCTATATTTTATTGGCAGCCAATGAAGTTGAGCCAAGACTGGGGTGATATGTTCGCTCTTTTTAGTGTTTGTCAAGAACCGCGCAGCTTCATTTTGGACCAATTGCAGCCTATTTATGGAAGATTGTGGCAGCCCAAGGTATAATGTAATTGTAATGAAAGCATGGATCACAATTTCTAGATTTTTCTGTGTTAGAATTGACTTTAGACTTGCAATAGCTTTTAATTGGTAATAGCTTCCCTTTACTACATTTGCAATCTGTTTACCAAAATTAAAATTGGTATCGATAAACACAGGTTTTTTACTGAATTTTGCAAATGTACTGACAGGGGCCCCAAGGCTTCATTTAGGGAATCAGTGTTTGGCCCAAAAACAATTACCTCAGTTTTATTGCAGAAAGTTTCTAGACGTCCATGATTTCACTTCAGCGAGACATCAATGGTGGTCAAAGAGTTTTGCCCAAGAGATTAAATTGGTAAATACAACTGCGTGTCGTCTGCAAACATATGGTACTGAACATTGTATTTCTCCAAAACTAAGCTCAGGGGGAGCATGTAAAGAGAGAACAAAAGAGAAGCTAAAATTGAAACTTGCGGTAGGCCACAGGTTAGGGAGGCAGATGAGGATACAAAATTGCCCATTTTGACGACGAAAGCTCTTCCACTTAGGTAGGAAGTAAACCATTTTAGGACTGTTCCACGTAAGACAATTTAACGTAATGTTTATAAACCAAAAAACCTCGGTATCTGATGTCCATTTTGGGAATGACAACTGTGTCACTATGGCAACTACGTTACCAGATGGTACCAACCTATGGTCAATCTGAGTGCATACCTTCTATTCTATATAATATTAAACTTTTAAGAATTAACATACAACAACAATATATTTTTCTCTAAAAATTAGGTAACTGCAAGTATTAAAGGGACTATACTCTTTTTTTTTTTCTTCTATTTTTAGCAACAATAAACACTTAAGAACAATTTCCCCCTAGCACTGATATTCAGTTGGAAATTAGTTTGCAAAGTCCTGTCTGTGTCTAATAAAATCCCGTTGTGTGCAGCTTTTTCTGTTTTTGTTTTTAGCATTGTGGCTAACTGTTGTTAGCATACAGACTCACCTCAGAGCTAACAGCTGTGACAAAACATTAAAACACATCATGAGGAACCATTCTGAAGCTCAGAATGCATTAGCTAAGTTAACAAATCATGTAGACTGAAGTAAGAAGTTTAAAATTAAATATTTTAGTTTGTTTACATTTTAAGGATGCAAAAATCAGGTCTAGTCCCTTTAAGAGAACCCAAGGAAGACTAACGGCTAATAAATTGGCAGCTAACACAGGTCCTAATTAAACAATAAAGCATGTACTTGGAGACAGCATAGGGGAAAGTAGGGTGATTTGTGCCAGTGGGGAAGTTGTGCCACCCCCTGTTTCTAAAAAAACATTGAAGAAATTAGTCATGTGACCACACATTATTGAAGATTTAGCCATTTAAGTCACCTGATTGCAGGAGAAATAAGAGCATTTAAGTAAAAAAAAAATAGTTTATGCCCTTCAAAGTGAAATTTCTATGATCAAGGTTTTTTGATTGTTGCGTCTGAACAGTTATAGGCAAATTTGTAATATATCACCCATGTGTTAGTGCTTTGGTAAGCTACATTTTGAATCTATATAGTATGATGTTAACTCAAAATTGAGAAACTATGCATTTTTTCCAAACTGATGTGGTTAGGGTGATTTGTGCCAAAGAGTCTGGGTTAAGTTGTGCCACTGGCATCCCATTAATGAGTAATTGTAAATATATATATTTTTTTATGGTAGTTGTGTCATTTTATCACTAAAACAATCAAATTCTTCATTTTACACCAAACACAGATAGAAAATTTAAGAAATACAACTTACCAATCAATCAAGTTTGGCCTGGACAGATGCTATGTCTGGCTTTGTTTATTCTTTACTTAAGTTTAACTTAAAATTCAAGAAGAAAATGTATACTGAGTTGTTTAACTTATATAAATCATCTTTTTCTGTGATTAAAATATACTTTTTTACTTGAATAATAATTGGCACAATTTACCCCAGTGCAATCTCTCCAAAGGCACAACTTTCCCCTAAAGTACTGGGGGCAAGTTGTGCCACAAGACAACTTTTTTTCAGAAAGCTCTATTTCTTACATCATATATTTCAGATTAAAAACGACAATCTCCAGAGATGCACAACATCCCGAAATATTAGTTCATATTGTAGTTGAACAATTACTCTCATGGTCTAGCGCTAAAGTCATGTTCAGTAAAAACTGGCACATCTCACCCCAGATTCCCCTATCGTGCATCAGAAACATTCTGTGGTGCATCTGTGTTGCATTATTCTTCTTACACAACTCCGTTCTGTCCAATCTCTGTTATTTATAAGGCACATTTTTCCTGTTTACTCCCATGCCTTTGCAGAGACACCTCCATCCTTCATACATTTACACATTCACCTGATCTGCTTCTCAGATGTGCTGCCGGCTCACACACAACACACCATATGCTCCCAGTTACACTTGTTTTTCTGTCAAACCAATGTTATTTACACAGCAGCAGCGACGCAGAGACAGGCGAGGTGGAGGCAGAGCAGCAGAGCACACAGGACAACAGCAAATGTCCCTATTAGATTATCAGCAGCCTCCTGTTCTACAAATATGTGTGTGGGTGGCTTGGTGTCACAGCACTCAACCATGTTTTATACTGGGAGGAAGGCCATGTTTACAGCAAGAAAATACCTCCAGGTTTTAAGGCCAGATACGACAGGTGAACTGGAAAACAGATCTTACATTTAATGAATATTTGATAGCATGTTGCACACCAAAAAAAAACCCAAAACAAAATGTGTAACAAGCTTTGTGTAGAAGTAAGGCATTTTATGTCTAGAAACGCCCAAAGTTGGAAGCCTAGTCTCTGAAGAAAACGTAGCTATACAAGAAAATGTAACATGCTTTCTAACCTGTAGTGCACGGATGCTCACACTTTTCCAGCTTGCGAGTCAAAGCCCAAAGCTTATCTTTTCTTTTTTTTTATTATTATTATTATTTTAACAGCAGCTGTGAGTCTAGTGTAGTCTTTTTACTTTATATTCATCAGAACAATTTAATTAACACGTAGGATTTTTAAACCTGTAAATTCATCTGGAAGGAAAAAACAATGTTGACAACATCAAAACAGCAAATTATTCTGACAAATCTATTTATGGACGCAATCAAATAAGTATTTAACATTATTCTAACCTCGATTATGTCTTCTAATATATCTGTTTTGGTGATAACCATGGTAATGTTAAAGGGTAGAGACTTGAGAGTAGGGCTGTCACTAACAATTATTTTATTAGTTGATTAGTCAGCGATTATGTTTCGATTAGTCGATTAGTCGACTAGTCAACGATTTTTTTTTTGTACGTGATCTACTAAACACATTTTTGCTTACATCATGCTTTAAACCATTCTCAAATGTTCAAACTCGAATACCGCCGAAATCTTACTCCAGGCTTTGGTGAAAAGTTGGCAACCCTGAGAAAAGCAATGACCGCGCGTATTTAAGTTAGTTCTAGATGCAGAATTAATTGCACAATGAAAACGCTACAGAAAACATTATCTCGTTCATGCTTTGTGAAAAAGTTAAAGTTACCTGGAGGCGATGACGGCGAGGACGACGCCAAAACACCGGGATACTTGCGTTTAAGGTGTTTGTGCATAACCGCCGTGCTGCCGTGAAAACATGAGTTTGGCTTTGCAAGTTTACAGGTCACGGATCTTGCCGTCTTATTTTCATCGAAGGGCTGCCACACTTTTGAATGTTTAAGTCTATTTTTTTATCTCCGGTAAATCCGTGTCTTGTTGCTGTTCCGTCATGTTTGTTTTTATTTGGCTCCTGCTCATGTCTTCTTCTCAGGTAGAGGCAGGTAGAATACTGCCCCCCGAAGTTCCTGTGGTGCTATGTCAGACAAAAATGATCCGCTCCATTGAAACAATGACTCCGTGGTGGTTTATTATTGTAAAATGGAATGAAGCGACGCGTCGACAATAGCAAATCTGTGTCGAAGATTTTTTATAGTCGGCGTCGTCGACTAATCGTGACAGCCCTACTTGAGAGTTTACGCTCACAAATAAAAAAACAAACTCCTTAGTCAAGATTTGTTATGGCTCTACTTGTTTCCTCCTCGGCTTTTCTTTCTCCCTGTTTCAAGTGCATGTTCTCTGTGTCTCCGCTGTTAGCTGTGGAACTTGTGAGCTTGTCCGTGCGCTTTGGAGCATGTGCTTCGTTTCGGCGCTGTAGGCTGAGAAGCGCACATATACTGCATCTGTCTGGTTTAAGCTCTTATAGACTATAGTTCACCACTGCACAGCCACATAAAGCGTGTTGTGACTTTGCTAGAGTTCGAGTTTAACAGGTAAATCATAACCTACCCCAAGATTCTCAGTTGATTTTTTTTTTTTTTTTTGCCAAGCGCACACGTGAGCTGTATGTTCTGTCATGTCATCAAGTCCACTTGTTCCAAAACTCCAAAAGCTGAGAACAAGCTTGTGAACTCCTCAAGTCTGTTCTTCAAGTCTGCTCCCCCAAGTCCGTATACAAGTACAGAGTCTGTAGACAGAGAATTAAGAAATGGTCCGGCTACTGCGACTTTTACACACCCAAACGTATAAGGTCTCACCGGTGATTTTCCTTGCAATCTCTCTATGGTCTTCTCTCATGTCACATTCCTTTCTTCTGCCTTTGTCTTGACGTCTCAATATTAGCTCAGGATCTGGCCCACAGATCACTTTAATGCCACCACACAGAAGCAGCGGATCGATGAGATGATGGAACGTGTGCTCTGGTCGGCCATGACACTTCACTATTATACTGTTCATTACCCTGGCCGCAATACATAAAACCTGGAGCTATGATGAACAAGTCGTACAAATGTGAAATCTACTAATGGTTTTGATGTACATTCACCAGGTCTGTTCTGTATTAGAAACATATTGAGATACATTGGCTGTGGTGGGTTTTGGCCAATGTGCAAAGCTTTAGTTTGAGAATAAACTGAAGAATATGTTCACAGATGAACTGAGGTTATAGGTAAAGGTATATAGTGCAGTAAAGTAGAGAGGGGGTGAAAGGGACAGAGAGAGAAAGAGAGAGAGGGAGAAAGGCTGAAAGAGAGAGTGAGGAAAGAAAGGGAGAGAGATTGAGGGAGAAAAGAGGGAAGGAGAGAAGAGAGAAAACAGGAGAGATAGACAGTGAGTAGAGAGGGAGAGATAAAGAGATAGCGAGACAATAGAGGGGAGAGAAGAGAGAGGGAGAGACTGAAAGAGACTGAGGAGAAAGAGAGCAAAAGAGCGATAGAGAGAAGAGGGAGGATGGGAGAGAGACAGAGAAAGAGAGAGGGAAGTGGGGGCAATAAGAGATAGAGCTGGAGAGAAGGATAAAGAGTGAGAAGAGAGGGAGAGAGAGTGAACAAAGAGAAAGAAGGGAGAAAGAGGGAGTGAGGAGAAAGATGCAGAGTGAAAGAGAGAGAGAAAGGAGGAGGACTGAAAGAGAGTGAGGAGAGAGATAGAGTGAAGAGAGAGATACAGAGAGAGAGGAAGAGATGGAGAGTGAGCAGAGAGAGGAAGAGAGACAGAGAAATGGATAGAGGAGAAATTCAGAGAGAGACTGAGCAAAAGAGAGGAGAGAGGGAGCAAAATGAAAGAGAGAGAAAAAGCAAGGGAGAGAGAGGGAGTGAGGAAAGAGAGAGAAAGAGAAAGAGGGACAGATAAAGCACAGACAGTCAGAGAGAGAGAGAGTGATCAGGAGAGAGGGAAGCAGAAAGGACAGAAACCATGAGAGAGAGAGGCAGTGAGAGAGGAAAGAAAGAGAGAAGGCAAGAAAGAGAGGGGGGATGGAAAAGAAGAGAAAGTGAGAGGAGAGAGGAATACAGAGAGAGAGAAAGAGTAAGCAAAAGAAAGCAGAGAAAGAAACAGAGAGGAGAAAGAGAGAGAGGAAGAGGAGAAAAAGGGGACAGAGTGGAGAGAAAGTGGGGAGAGAGGAAAGAGAGAGAGAATAAAAACAACTCACATACTGTACATGAGTTTAACTGCCATAAAACTAAGGTAACCCTATTCTCTTTTACAGTGTTCATTTTCACTATTTGCAACGCGAACGAAAGAATACTTTGCGAGCTTCCTCCAGTTTTAGCACGTCTGACAATCAAATTAACATCTATCAGCAGCCATCTGTGCCTAATTGTTTTCGTCACTGCTGTAAACTGATACAAGAGTTCTGGCGTCGGTTTAGAGGTTGAGACAAATTTTACATGATTGCAAAGCACAGTTTTGTGTTGGCTGGAAAATGCAGACTGAGCTATGTATTTTGATATAGTTGATATAGAGTTTGAAGAGACAAATAGATTTGCCAACGGAGGAGGTACAGTGTCTATTAAAACTAACATGTTGGAGCTTTATCTCTCAGCCATCTTTACAGTTTCTGTGAGGTAAACATACAACTGTATCCAGTTCAAAGTTGTATTTGACTTGAGGTCAAAGTAGAAAGTATTCAAGATTGATTGCCTTAGCTGCTTGTGCAGCCCGATCTCACAAGAAAGCGTACATTTACCACGACATTACACAATATGTAAATTAGGTATGATTAGCACGTGTTCACAGCCGTCCTGCGTAATTATAGTACGCGTCACAGTCCCCATTCATTTTAATGGTGGTTGTTAAGACATGTTCTTATTTATGATATTCATGAAATCCTGATTCTAATCTTAACCTGCCCAAGCCCCAGACCTAATCTTACCAATTTTAGTAACTTTATGCCTGAACTTACCCGTTTCACTTGAAGAAAACGTTCCCACGTGGCTTCAATTAAAACTCGTTGTTTTTTTGACGCTGCAATCTCGTGTCATTTTTACTCTTTTTCATATCGTGCTAAATGCACGGCGTAACATAAGTACCAAAATAGCTGTGAACTCGTATCCAAATACGCTGTTTTTGTGTCGTGTAAAAGTACGCCATCTAGTGAGACTGTGTTGGCTTGTGAGGCTGTTTTATGTTGCTGTTTATTCTATGTGTATACGTATGTATATATGTGTGTGTACATGTATGTACGGGTATGTATATCTCTGCCATTGTGCTTAATGTATTCTACATTGTCCTTAATAAAGATTACCTTACCTTATGTATGGTATGTATGTAGGTGGGTACGCAACACAGTCTCACAGGAAGGCGTACATATAGCACGACACAAAAATAGCGTATTTTTAGCACGATATCAGTCCTTTTTTACGTACTTATGTTACGCCGTACATATAGCACGAGATTTCACCGCGTAAAAATGCCACGAGTTTTGGTTGCAGCCACGTGGGGACGTTTTCTGAGTGAAACGGGTAAGTTAGGCATATAGTTACCAAAATGGGTAAGATTAGGGTTGGGCTTGGGCAGGTTAAGATTAGATGTAGGATTATGTTAATTTTCATAAATAAGAACACATCTTAACAACCACATTGAAATGAACGGGGACTGTGACGTGTACTATAATTACGCAAAAGAGCCGTAAACTCGTGCTAATCATACGTAATTTACATGTTGCGTTATGTCGTGGTAAATGTACACTTTCTTGTGAGATCGGGGCTGGCGTATGTAGGTGTGTATGCATATGTCCATGTATGTATATATTTTATTATCCTTTTATTTTATTTTTTTTTTCTGTTGTATGATTTCTGCGTTTAAAAAAATGTGTTGAAGCATGCTTTTGACATGCTTCAATCAATAAATATATCAAAAGTATAAGAAAGTATTCAATTGAGCTTTGCGGAAGTTTTACGCTGAAGTTGAAATCTCTTTTTTAGAAGAGAGATGGGGAGCACTAATGGACATGTTTTCACTGCAAAAACTATATCTAAACTAGCCTAAAGTGACTTGGATTCAGAATTTTTATTTGGATTTGAGTCATTCTAACTGGAGAAGATATAACTGCGTATGTAACGTAGAATATTTCACTTGTTTTAAGGAGTTTCTGACAGGTTCTAAGAGAATGTGCTTAAAATAAAAAGAAATCAGTCATAAATAGAGCATAAATATGTCAAAATGCTTAAAATTGGGGTTAAATGTTAGAATCAAGCAGTTTTACCTGGTCTTGAAATTCACTTTTTGCAGTGTAAGAGGTGGTTGGAACAAGAACACCTGGAGGAAACCTACGTAGACACGAGGAGAACATGCAAACGCTACATAAAAAGAATCTGGGCCGCCCAGGAGTCAGTACCAGTAATGTCTCTTTATGAGACCGTGCCACGTGGCTCAACTTGACCTGGTTCTGGACATGTTCTTGTTTCCTGATTGTACTTTCTGTTGATGTTCTGGTTACTCTAGTCTAGAAGTTTCGGTCCGAAGCAACAGTGATTCATTTTAGGTGAATAGGTAAGTTTAGTAAAAGGGTTTGGTTTGGGTAAAGCAGAGGTGTCAAACTCAAATGGAGCTTGGGCCAGAGTTGGTCGAGGGCCACATTTAAATTATAGTTTCTTCTGTTTTACATTCAAATATGGCAATTTGGATTATAATGCTAATATAACATTTCAGATGCTGAATGTTCAGAATTATATTGTGTCAAACTACATTAAGTTACATTATATTGCATTAAACATACTGTCGCTCTAATAAATCATTGGATAAATTGTATTCCAGTACTTTTTAGCCAGGCTGTTGCCACCTAGTGCCTCCACTAAATTTCATGTCACTCCAGCAACTATAGGTATCACAGGACTGCAGATAATTCCCAAGAAACAAGATGTACGGTCATCCAGCATGTAGTGGAGTGGAGTGTTCACGAGGGTCTGGCTGCAGACCTCCATGAGGAGGCTCCTCCACCGTGAGGACCGGAAGTAATGCAAAACAAACCTAATTTTGAGACACTTGAAAGAGATGCTGGATCAAGTATAGTTTTTATGACAACCGATAACTTTCACGAGACATGAATGTGACGAACTAACAATAAAGTTTTTAAACAAAAACGTTTTTATTTACATAACATAATTGTATCAACAGGCCTTGAAATGCTAATTGTCAGGACGGAGGGACGGTTATAAGTTTAGTAGAACGGGTAAGTTTAGGAAAAAGGTTTGGGTAAAGGTTACGATTAAAAATATGAATGTTTAGGCCCATTTGGCAACAGTAAAATGTTCATTACTATGGCAACCAGCTCACTTATCCTGTAGTACTATCTCATTGAAGACTTGAGGGGGTGCGGGAATCGAACTTAAAATATTTGATCATAAGACCATGGCACTGCCCCACTCAACCACCAAACCAACCGGTCCACCAAGCCCTGCCGTCTTGTACTGTATTTGTTACACGGAAGTAGGTTATAACAGTTATGGTTTGTTAATGCACAGTGACAAAATCCCCTAACTCCTTTTATTTCTTCAACGTTATTTGCGGGCCGCTATGTTTTAAGCGCAATATAGCGCCCCTTAATGTACCATGGTATCGTAAACATATTATGGGTGAACATCCGGGCTTTAGGGTCCTCTGGATGGAGGTAAGTCACGTGAGGGTCCCCCTCATGGAGGTCTGCGAGGCAGGGTCCTCCTCATGGAGGTCTGCAGCCAGATGCCTCTCGGAGTGTTTGCCAGAACCAACTCGAGTGTCAAATCTTAACTTTTAATTTGCAAGTTTACCACATAGAAACGGCAACAATCACTGACACAAACAAATCATAATGACGCAATGTCAGACAGTTTCCATGGACTGAAATGAATGCATCAGGCTAGTGTATTTAAGGTTTTATAGTCATACATCAGCAATATAAGCCTTTACATTATCCATTCTAGCCTGAGTAGCTCCTCTCACCAGCGCTGAGCTGCAGTATATTCTGGGGCCTATAGTTTAACTTTTTGCATGTTTTTTTTATCTGCCACTATCAATAATCATCAGAAATCATCCTGGTGGTCACATTAAATCATATTGGGGGCTGCATTTTGTTCCTGGACCACCAGTTTGACACTCTTCTGAGATAAAGAGCAAACACACCCACTTTTGGCCAATTTAGCAACAAAGATAAACTCATTACTATGGCAACTGCTTCACTTCCGTCCCTCCTGATCCGACTATCAACCGCTAACCTTCCTAGCCTGGCTACTAGTTTTTCAGGTAGACTTCAATTTTCTTTTGATATGGAAAATGTTAAGAAAACCCATGTTAATTTGGCTTTATTTAACTTCATTTCCCTGCTGCATGTTCACAACTTTACTGTACAAACCCGCTTGACGTTGTAGCTCTCTGTAGTGTAGAGAAAGCAATATATCTGAGGCCGAAGTGTGGGGATATGATTAAAGTCTTCCTGGCTGGTGTTATTGTCCTTTGAGCGCTAACAGTCGGAAAGATGAAGCAAAGTAGATTATCTCTTCTTGCTATAATGTCGCCTGGAGCCGGAGAGGAGGGCTCCGAGTGTTCGCCGCTGTTGTTGACGCAGATAATGACAGATGCGCGACACGAGTACAGCCCCGCAGAAGGCTGTTATAACGCACAAGTTCAGCCATTATTCTCATTGTTTGCACTGTGACATAAAGGCGTGCATTGTGTGGAGCAGATGACGCACTCGGAGTGAACCTCGGCTGCTGTTTCTGCCATGTACAGTACAAGGCAGAATGGAGAATGAGAAGTAATGGAGGTTTTAGTGGAGGGATTATTGGAGCACTTCAGTAGCTATATATAAAGGCCATGCACGTTCAAATAGACTAGAGTTTCCAGCAGGTAAAGGACAGGACTTTCAATGGGAAGGAACTAAATGTGATTTTTGTTACTATTAATCCAGAAGCTTGTAGATTGATAACTAGAAAAACAATGGATTGAATTGGTTGAAAGTTATGTATTGTTCCAAAATTACACTTGATTTTTATTTTTTCTTTTGTTTTGTTTTTAGATACAATATAAGTTTTTACACAAAACATGCCTAGAGTTGTATCTTGCTTTATTCACAAAAATTTTTGCTTTTTAGGATGTCGACATAAAACTTTTTGTCCCACACTGTGTTTTCATCAAGTGAAGTTTTAACATTAACAGGTCTTGATGTAATTCAGGGGGTTCTGGAGGCCCTCCCTCTGGAGAATATGTGTTTTGGTGCGTTATTCCTACGTATTATGTCATTTTACTATAATTAAAAACATAAAAACAGTTTCTTTTTTTGTTTTTTTAAAGGTCTCTATGGGCTAGATCAGTGTTTTTACAACCAGCGTGCCGGGGATCACTAGTGTGCCTTGAGATACTGCCAGGTGTGCCTTGGAAAAAATTGTCAGTTTGAATTTTCAATCTATGAATTGTATTTATATAGAGATTAATTTGTGTCATGTGTATTTGAGCAACTTTTGCAGCAAGAGTCAAAGTAAAATGAACACAATTTACAAAATTAAAGAATAATGTGGGTGAACGATGCCATTTTTCAACAAAAAAGTTACATGGAGTTACTATGAAGATTAAATATATCATATGTTTTTGTTCAATAATGGAGCATTTTATCTCTCAAAAAAAACAGTAAAACCAGAAAAGTGACATAGTGGTCATTGAAAGTTTAATGGACATTTCATGAAATTAAATAATTTTGTTTTCCCAATTTTTTTATTTAGACATATTTGAATATATTGTGTGCCACAGAAAAAAAATCACCAAAAAGTGTGTCACACTCAAAAAGGTCGAAAAACACTGGGCTAGATGCTTCCCTCAGCTTCGCCCCTGTAAAACTGGGCTTTATGAGCATCAGTCAGACTCAGAACTGTACTGTGTGAACAGAAAACACTGCTGCTGGACAAACTTTTGTAAGGACACAGTCTAAACCTCTGTTTTATGTCAAATTCTTGCAAAAGCTTGAAGATGTTCGCGCTGTGCCCTTTTGCGCGATTTGCGTCGCTGTTTTTTTTTTTTGCATGTTTTATTTCTCTGTACATTTGCTCTGTGGATGTAAGGCAAATTTGCACAACATAAGGATCATTGTGAAGCTCCCGGTTTTACAAAATATTACTGGCAATTCGAATCACGTCTTTAAAGAAACAAACTGTCTGTTAAATAGCACTGCTTTGACAGTTGCACACATCTTACCGCTATAGAGAAAAAAAGAGAAAGAAAACGAGCATGTGAAGGTGCAACTGTTTCTCAATGAACCAAAAAGCAAAAGACAGTTGAACTTATTAAATTTTTTTTTTAATGTTTTTTTGATGTTTTTCACATTCTTGAAGGAGCATTTTAAGTCTCATTGTCGAGTTTGAAATTTTAGTATTGTAACAACTCTACATTAAACTGTGCTCAAAAGTATAATAAAATATGTAGTTCAGGGCAAAAAATACAGTTTATACAGAAAGTAATAGAAAACTGTGTATTTATGTAAAAAAAAGGCAAATCAAACCAATGATTCTGTTACTGTTGAATACAAATCCACATAATCTCAATAAAAGAATTAGTCGACTATAAAACTGTGGTCGACCAAGACTCCAAGTCACGGTACAATGTTGTAGATCTATGTTCATTTCACTGTTGCACGACTGTGGCTCGGCAAACTGAATTGTCGAAATAATACTCTTTCCCAATGTGTGTGAACAAGCTTTTGTGTGAATCTTTGCTGTTATTATTGTTATCGAAGAGTTTGAAAATAATTATCTCTTCATGTTGTCTGCACTGAAAGCGAAGGAACGTGGTCTATTAGGTTTTTAACTGCTACTGCAACAAATCAATGAATATAAGCAAAGGCAGATGATCATTTGATGTATAAAAAACAAGCCTGAAGTTTGCTATATAGAAATAAACTTGGCATCTATAATTTGTGACTTTGAGAGTGAGTTTGGAGTGAAGAAAACAAGGTGAATGTGTTATTTGGCCTAAAACACAAATTCTGAGCTAGTAGGACCAAAACATCTTGGTCCTAATGTTGCATTCAAACCGGACAGCGTTTAGAGCATATTGTCAGTCCAGATCATGTCCCGTATTGTTTGTTTTGCCTGTCTTACCATTGATGTGAGAGGAGGATGGCATGCACTATGTTACAGCACAGCAGTGTCTGATTGGTGGACACAGCACGCTTGAAAGTTCAGCAGAGCCCAATCGGGGGTTGACGCCTGATGAGTGAGAAGAAAGTAATCTTTATTTGTGTAGTGCTTTTCACAGACAGTCACAAAGCGCTTCACATGAGATGACTCCCTCCTGATTCAGCCGCCCTGGAGCAGCTCAGCAGAGGCGATTCACCTAAACACTGGCGCCTCAACTCCGACTACCACCAAGTGTTCCCTTACATGCATGTTATTGGTTGGTGGGGAAACCTAAGCTAGCTCATGCTGATGGATATGTGTGAACTCCTATCTGAGTTCTCACTATATCCATCTGGGACTTTACTCACTGAAAGCATTCGGGAAAAGGCGGGGTGTTTAGTGAAATACTTTGAGCTGATTGGGTGTGGGGCCTACCTTACAAGTACGAGTCACACATATGGCTCTTCTTTCAAAAAGAAATTACTCTGTATTTCTGCTAAAACCGCATCAAAAGCAGCAGACACACATCCACGAGAGCCGCCATCTCTGTTTAGCTTGAATGTGACTCGCGAAACACCGCTGGTTCGGACTCCAAACCAATCGGCGGCTGGAAGGTCAGATGGTTTATTTTGTGTTTGTGGAATTCACAAATATCGCGAGATAAACCATCTGGCTGGCCAGGTTAAGGGAAACTGGAGTGCCCCGAGGAAACCACCCAGACACGGGAGGAACATGCAAACTCCACACAGAAAGGCCCGGGCATTATGGACATGTTTTTAGTTGTAGGAGGAAACCGGAGTACCGGAGTGCAAACTCCACATAGAAAGGCTCCGAGTCGACTGGGAGTTGAACCCAGAACCTTTTTGCTACGAGGCCAGAGCGCTAGCTGCTGCGCCGACAAGCAACAACATGCAAACGCAGAGCCGGATCTAACCTTTTGGGGGCCCTAAGCAAAAATCAGCTTCGGGTCTTTTCTACAAACCTTAATCCGTCCAGCCAAAGCAGTGTTTAAATTGACTTTTTTCATTATAGTTTAAAATTATACACAAAGCGACAGACAAAAATAATTGTAGAATAAATAATATTTCTCACAATAAGAGATAATCTAAGATCCTGCCCAGAAACTTTTGAAAAAAATAGATGCATTTAAATTTGAAGTAAGCTATTTTAGACCAAACAAATCTTTAATTTATGCATGATTTTATCAGAAATATCATTGCACCTCTTCTCAAGTTTTACTTGGTGTGAGTGTTTCCAAAAGGGGCCCCAGCCCTGTTCCTCTCCCTGTGAGCTCCGCCTCTGTCCCCTCTTCTAGTGCTCACGCACAGCTGACAAGCTGCATCATCGCGTTGGACTTTTTGGACAGAAATACTGAAATCTGAAACTTTTTCAGAACAAACAGCCTCACTTTTTAAGTGGCTTTTGAAATAATTCAACATAAATGTGCGGGAAATTTTGCCGCGGCTGTTTTCGCGATCTGCAGACGCAATTGTGTAGTCTGCGTATAGCCCAGGTCACCGAAAGGCGGACTCCGGTCCGGATCCGGACCCAAGCGCGCCCCATCCGGACCGGACCGCGCAGCCCTCCTGCCCAACATTCGCAGAAAGGCTGGAGAAGGAAGACGTGATTCTTTAAGAAGAGCTGTGCAGTGGAGCGCATCAACAGACGCGCGCGCACGTCGCCGCTGTGACTCGTCTTTCTCACTTTTGGCACAGCGCCAGAGACAGAAAAAACGCGCTTCACGCCGGTGCGGTGCGGTCTTTGGGTCTGCAGAGTGTATTCAAGTACGCGGTTGAGTGTCCGCGTAATGCACGCGGTGCAAAACTGCCGCTTTGACTCGTCCTTCTCCCATTTGGCACCGCGCCAGAAACAGGAAAGACGCGGTTTATGACCAGTCCAGTCAAATTCATACTTGTATTTAGAGCGCGCGTTTGTAGGCTATGTGCGCGTGGGTGTGCGTGTAATGAACACGATTCAGAGCGCTGTTTGTATGACTCTTCTCCTGCGTAAAGTTGGAGGGCTATCGCGTGTGTCCTATCGCCAATCAGCCCAATCACATGGCTTCATTCAGTGACTGCTTTGGCCAGTGGGACACAGAGAGAGACGGACGTGGTACAGAACAGGCTCGAGTCAGAACAGACTTAGAATAACTTCATCACAGACTCAGTGATCATTTCTGATTAGTGTAAAAACACTGTCTCCTCCACAGCACAGGTCAGATTCAATTTTGATGGAATTTATTCATCCATCAAATACATTTTTAAAAGTGCAGTAGATTAATACATTGAAAACAAGCTTTTATAACATAGAATTATGTGGGATATTGTGAAAATGAATATTGTGTAGTTATTTTTAATTATAATGTCAAATTAAAAATGACTTAAAAGAAACTTTGCCGTGAAGTTCCGGACCTTGGCTTGAAAAAATCTCTTCCAACTGGACCTCGATGAAATCTTATTGGTGACCCCTGGCGTATAGAAAGGTCCGGCTCTGTGCAAACGATTTCGAATGATCAAGTGACGAATGCCACGCAACGTCTGGCACAACAAAACAAATAATAACATGGATTAGGAACTGGGATACGTACGTAAATCTTTTCTTACAAAAACAGTGTACCTCTCATAAAGTTATACAAACCTTCACCGTAAAATTATCTGAAATCATACATCCACAGCTCCAGACCCTGAGCAGAACCACCAGCTGCTTTAATCTGCCACTAAAACAAGTCCAACCTCAGTCTGAGTAATTGGCTCTTGTTGTTCCAAAGTGCCTCTGTCTAAACCTGTTCCCATAATGACACACTGGAACAGCTCTAAATCCGGTTCAGTCTCGGCATATTATTATTATTCCGCTCACCACATGAAGGTGTCTGCTAGCTCGCCTCCCGCCGCGCGCTTCATATGGATCAAAAACACGCCGCAATCAAACACGTAACACTTTCAAACTCATTTCTCTTTAATTACCTTCCGTTATCGTCGCTGCCTTTGCCTTACGTTCAAAACCCGGGGACAAATTCATCAGGAAACGAGCGAATATTTGATGTCTGCTTTAAACGTAATTGCTCAAAGACGACACCGTGATTGGCTATTAAAGCGGCATTATGGTCTTTTTCTCGTGAGCGCTAATTGGACACGTGTTCGAATTGGCCGGGATAGTGGAGATAACAGAGGAAACGGGATTGTAGCATCTGTCAGTCGCTCTCATTGTAGTCTTGTCATCTCGCTGTTCAAAGATAGTAAAGCTGCATTGTGGGATTTACAGCAGACAAAAGCCAACGGTGTGGCGAGACGCGTTGGAGTTTGTAGATAATGAGAAAAGGATTGGAGGAAAGTTGATAACAAGAGCAAAAGAGACAGAAAGGTCGGATTTGTAATGTGTTGAGAGGATAAAAAAAACTGTATTATTAATTATTTGGTTTACCTATTGAAAAAAATACTTTGCATTTTAGTTTTTATTGGTTTGGTATTTTGAATTCTGTAACCTACTAATTGTAATTGACGGAACAATCAATAAATGTTGGTACTGGCGCAGTAGCAAAGTGGTTAGAGCTCCGGCTTCCCAATAGAGGGATTATTTTGCACCCGTTATGTAAAAAGATCTGCCGCTGAATGACCAAGCTGTAGCAACAACCCGAACCAGCACTGCTGTCAGCTAATTACAAGAGTTTATTACTCTTGTATTAGCTGACAGCAGTGCAAAAATTATGCTGCAAAAAATCAACATTTGTGAATGAAATTTGACCGTACAACTCTAGACGTTTGCATTGAGGTGAGTGAAATGTCGAGAAAAACACTGTTTCGAGCTTCAGGAAACAGCTGCTCTTGCCCCGTTTTGTTGCTTTAATCAAAGAAGTTTTCCCATTCAACTTAAAGGACAGCGCCTCTTTCTGCATGGGGACAGCGGAAAGTGACGTTGATCTATAATTTCTCTATAAGATTGTGGGTTTGAATTATGCGTCGGACCAAATCAGCATTTATCCTGAAAACATTATTTCATTGCTCATATTCTTTCACCAAAACGTAGAACACAGGAAACTAACAAGTTTGATTTAGAAAAAAGACATTTCAAAGGCTCTTGTCAAATGCTGAAATCGAATGAAAACAAAGTATTGTGTATGCCTATAAAAAGAGACTGGATTTATTTATTTTTTCCCCTTGTCATGATAGTTGCACAAAAATGTTGATGGAGCTCTGGCTATTGTTTAGAATTTGCAAAAAGGCCTGGCAGAGAAGCAGGGTTTACAATTAAATAAAATGAAATAAAAAACACATTTCCCCCACTAGAGATCTCTTGTTAATGTACTTGTTCAGGTGGACCTAGTACGCAATGATTGTCTCTGTCAAATAATGTACCATTTATTCACCAATCTCTGCTAAGTTGGTCTGTTGTTGTTGTTGTTAGCATTGTGGCTAACTGCTGTTAGCATACCGACACATCTCGCTTCTAACAGCTGTGAAAAAGTTTAAAACACATCGTGCACAATAGATCCCTTGCATGTGAGTAAACATTGGGTCGAATTCTGGTGGGCGGAGCTTAGCCAGAGGCAGAAAAAGACGTTGCCTCCATTTAAACCAGTGTAAACTAACTCGTTTTTGGAGAGATTTTTAAACACAAAAGCAGAAAAAAATTTCAGATTCTGGTCGGAATTGTCAAGATATCTATCGTGACTTACTCTGTGAGACCTGACACAGACTTTGGTGAATTACTTCTGACGGATGGAAGCATTTTGTCTGAGCTTGTGTGGTTCGTCTTGGATCTGGATCTACTCTTTTACGTGACTGAAGAGGTAATTTTGACATTTGTTTCAGGTTCGTTTTACTTTGCTAGACCCAGTAGTGGCTAAAATGCTTCTTTTAACGGTTCTTTTAATGTCTTGAAACTAATGCTAAATATGCTAATGTATGCACCTCCATTAGTGCTTCAGAGACACAACATTTAATAGTAATTTTATTTATTTTTTTGTTACTTAGCTAGTCTGACAAAATTGATTGTTTGTAGCTCTAAAAATCTGTTAGCGCTTAATAAATGAGGGTCTTGTGTATAAAATTAAATGATTGACAACAGTACAGTTTTAGCTATACAAAACAGACCAATTTGTTCATGAAACTGCACCTGCACGTCTGGGTAAGGTCAGGCTAACTTTAGACACAAAGATCTTAGTGACAGTTCACAACAAAACGACATTTTAACCACGATAAAACTTCAAACTTTCAATGAGTTTTTGTCTTTTTTAACTGAGACGTGGTATGAAAATGGTCTATTTGGAGGCTCACAATGCATTAGGTAAGTAAGCAAGACATGGGACTGTAGTAAGAAGTTGAAAATTAAAACTCAGTTAGAAATGCAGAATACATGATTTTCTAGAAAGTGTACCTTGTCTTCATTTTGGGTTGCTATGAAAATGTACATGGGTAAAACAAATGGCTGCATTTGTACATGTTTATTTTAGCCTGCTTGTCAGAACAAGGGTTTAATACAATCTCTCACGTAAAAGAAAATACACTGTAAACACATCATGGACAGATGTTTTCTAATATATTTTGACAACGTGAGTGGCGGCTGTAGTCGGATGCGTTCCGTCTAATAAATGAGGACAGGGACATATTTGGAGCCAAAGTGTCAATTAAAGACACTGTGGGATTTGTCCAAATTCCAGGAGGACGTTCAGAGTTATTAAAGCAGAGCTGTCATCAGGACTGACAGAATGAGAGCTGTGCAAGTGGAGCAGGCGATGGGCTCCTGACAGGAAATCAGCAGCACGTTCGAAAGGGCAGACTGGTAATGCCTTTGCCCACGATTCAGATGGTTGGTGGTTTGATTACTGTTCTGATCTTTGTCTAAATATTGTCTTTGGGCAACGCATTTCACCCAACAAGCTCATGAACATTATAGATTATTTTGTTGATATACTGTATACAGCACGTGCAGAATAATTAGGTACCCAAACATTTTGGAGTGTTCTTCTTTATGTGGTCTTTTTTGTTTTTACCTTTTGGATAGTCAAAAGTGGTTCTGGAGGAGATGTTGGTGTTCTTTCCAGATTAGCAGAATCGACTCCAGACTCACAAGTTGCAGTTGTCAGAAAATCAGCAAACAGCCACATATCCATCCATCCACCCATCCATCCATTTTCTTCCGCTTTATCAGGGTCGGGTCGCGGGGGCAGCAGTCTGAGCAAGGATGCCCAGACTGTCCACACACACCTCCTCCAGCTCTTCCGGGAGGATCCCGAGGCGTTCCCATGACAGTCGAGAGACATAATCCCTCCAGCGTGTCCTGGGTCTTCCCCTCCTCCCAGTGGGACATGCCCGGAACACCTCACCAGGGAGGCGTCCAGGAGGCATCCGGTACAGATGCCCGAGCCACCTCAGCTGGCCCCTTCGATGTGGAGGAGCAGCGGCTCTACTCCGAGCTCCTTGTGTGTGACTGAGCTTCTCACCCTATCTCTAAGGGAGCGCCCAGCCACCCTGCAGAGGAAACTCATTTCGACCGCATTTTGTCCTTTCGGTCATTACCCAAAGCTCATGACCATAGGTGAGGGTTGGAACCTAGATTGATCGGTAAATCGAGAGCTTTGCCTTTTGACTCAGCTCCTTCTTCACCACAATGGTTCCATACATCGACTGCATCACTGCAGACGCTACACCGATCCGCCTGTCAATCTCACGCTCCATCCTTCCCTCACTCGTGAACAAGACCCTGAGATACTTGAACTCCTCCACTTGAGGCAAGGACTCCCCACCCACCTGGAGCCACACATAAAAGAAATAAACTGTCTTAGAAGAGATCTGCTGACTAGTAACATTGGCTACACTTTAAATGAGCCCTTTTACATAAGTCATTTCATAAAATATTTTGTATATATATATATATATATATATATAATATATATTGTATACTTATGTCATAAGTACAGAGTTTAAAGAATATAGCCACATCTACAAGACCCTAAAGATAACAAGCTCAGGCAGCTGCAATAAACTACTGTAAACTAGAGTGTTGGTCATCCACTTTGAGAACAGTTTATGTATCAATAAGACAGAAATTCACTGAAAAAAAAAAATTGAAGTTTAAGAAAAAGTTTAAGAAAAAATGTAAAAAAGTTGACCCAACATGTTTGTTACATGTGAGAATAATTAATGCAGAATTAATAGAGAAGTCAAGAGAAAACCCAATGTACCCCATAGTACTGAAAACAATGCACTTTGTGAAGTTTATAAGGTAAAAAGAGCTTGCCTGGTACACCAGCTGACCAAAGTCTCCATTCATTTCAATGGAGACAAGTCAGTCTGGGAGTGGTTGGCAGGAGAAGTATTTCCTCCGGACAATTCTCTCCGGGCCAATCACAGCGTGGGGGGGCGCACGGAGGGGCTGCGTCACCTCATTTGAACAGCGCGTTACCATGGTTACTCGCGGCAAAACAATCAAGAGGGCCGCAACAGAACGAACTACTGCTCTCGAAATTGTTTAAGCTATCACTTTAAGACTATACATTAACATTCCGCGTTGGAAGCGTTCATTTTCAAGATTTTTTTTTCCTCCACCGCCGCACCACGCCATTGTTGTTTATGACCCGGTTAACGGGAGTAGTGTTGCCAGATTGTTATACGTTTTCCAGCCCAAACCGAAATCGGTCCGAAAACAAAGTCCCAAAACTCACTACAGCTGCAGAGGCAAAATCAAACAGAACCTACCACAACCAGAGTAACAATATAGCCACGCAAGTGACGCGTAAATGCTCCGATGCCCCCACTATACGTCAATGACAAACATGACAACCACTTAAACAACGTGTATTGTGTCTAGAAGCTCCGGTAACGACTAACCCATCTATTAAAGCGAGTTTGTTCATTTGAAGACACGTTACAAACTCCGACATCAAACACTAACTTTTCTCAAACTCACGTCCTTAAGAGGCTCTTTTCTCCATGAATATGAGGCGGAATGTTATAAACCACATATCATTTTACAGCTTAAAATGTGGACATGTCTGTGCCGTCATTACTGCGCCCTGTGTTCACATTCGCCTTGTATGAGCTGTTTTAGCCCTACCTGGGTCTTGAGTCCTCCGGAGCGGCTCTCCTCCTTGCTGCGTGTGCCTGTTTGTGCCAGAGTGCGTGTCTGTGTGTGTGTTGGGAGCACGAGCAGAGCGAGAGCAATATTTGCAGGAATCATTGAAAAACAGAAACCCAGGGCTCTAGCCTAAGACTTGTTTTGAAAAACATCACTAAAACAATTTATTACACAGTATTAAAAGAAATAGATTTTATGCTTTTTAACAAATAATACCAAAATATTTATAAAGAATATCATATATTTTTCCCTCCGTGAGCAAAAATAAAAGAAGCCAAATAGGCCATGAAAACCACCCTATTTGGCAACACGGGCACGCTCACCACGTCGCTTATCTTACGTCACTTCCGGTGTGCGCTGATTGGTTTTGCTATGTGTCTGTCAATCACACACTGAAATTGAATGGAACGGTCGCAACTCCAGACTGATTTCCTTCGTATTAAATATACAAGAAGGAAATCATTCTTGCTGGCCAGGCAAAAAAAGAGCACACACTTGGAACCTTCTGAAAAAAGGAAAATAAAGTAAAAAATAGGGTAGAAACTGTTGTTTGAATTAGGAAAGTATAATTGTGTCTAGTTTGGTGGCCAACACATCAGGCGATCATCTTTAATACCTTTTGTGCAGGTCATGTGTCAGTTGTGTAGTGTGAAGGAGACTTGTCCACATAAAATCATCTCACAGCCCGCTGTCCTCTGAAATGACCTGACTGTTGATAATTCTCATCCATACCATGATTCTCCCATCACCTTGCTGCCTTCTGAACCTGCTTGCAGCCTCCAGCCCATCCATTTGACCATCTGGATCATGCAGGTCTCATGTGTCCACAAGTCTGTCATCATGTGCTTTTTGTCCCATTTCAGATGTTTTTTCTTTGTTTTCCTTTGTTCAGAAAGTTCCAAGTTTGTGCTCTTTTCACCTTGGAAACTTTGGAAAGTGCATGGTAGCCTATTTAGTACTTTGAGGTACATCAGGCTTTCTCTTGACTTTTTCTGCAATGATCTTTCTCACTCAGCTTCCATCTTTTCTCTTCAACTCTTTTTTTTTCACCTCTCTTATTAACTGTTAACTGTTTTGTAAGGTTTTTACCTTACAATCCTCAAGTTTTGGGTCAATTCTTTTACAATTTCTCTAAAAACTTGGTTTTGCAATCACCTTGCCTGGAGAATCCAGCCTCACCGCTGCACCAGCGGATGAGTCTGGTCGCCCCCCGATTCAACCGGATTTCTAGGACAGAACAAAGCGCACCTATCAGACAGCAGAGGGAACCAATCAGAGAAGAGCATAAAGGCTTCTAGTGCCGTAAGGGCGGTCCCCTTACCGGCTCGAGCCGACTGCATTGCCTTGACCATCTTGACGCGATGTCTTTTTGGTAATTTAAAACGGCATTTACCGGTGAATGGAACAAACTCTCGGTTTTCCGGTCCGCCATGTTGTTTATCCTTCCGCCGTGCTGCCTAGATCCATGCGCACAGCAGGGACGTTTTGGATTTCGAGGGAAACGCCCTTGGAGGGGGTGGCGACTAGACTGACATTTTCTCTGTGTAAAAATACAGAGAAATGTCATTCTGGATCCCAGGCAAGCAATCACCAGCTTACCTATTTATCACTTTGAGCCAAAATTAAATATTTTTTCTGCCCATCTTTGATGTCATTAGTATCTAATAATTCTGCACAGTTAAAATAAAAATGTTTGTGAAAATACTAGTAAATATTAGCAACTGAGAAGTGCTAGCATTCAAATAAGGCTTAATCTCCTCCCGAAACACTTGACATTCAACAGGTAAAAAAAAAAGTGACCATATAAAGGTGAACACCCAAAAATGTAGGGAGACCTAATAATTCTGCACGTGCTGTATTTCGGGTGATTTGTTTTAGCACATTATCAGTAATATTTTATTAAAATACTCAATAATTATCCAAAAATGTCTCTAAACATAGAATAGGTTAGATTGTGTTCACATTGTAGTGTGATCTTCCTGCTAAATAGCACTGTCACAAAGTACCTTGCCATGGTAAATAAAATATATGAAAAAGTAGTTTTGCACATTTACAATCTAGCCTCCATCACCAAAAAATAGCCAAGCCAAGTCAACCAAATGAATTACAAAATTAAAATGTATCTATTTTGTCTTAATTTTTTATACACAAAAAGGAATACATTTTTAGTTTCTTATGTTGAAGGTTATGTACTTGTCTTTCCAACATGTGCGTCTTGATTTAATCCTGATCTGTTTTGTTTTGGTTTCGTGTGCTTCCTGTCGCGGTGTTAATGCAGAGTCTTGTGGAGGTGTGAGACCTGTTTTCTGGTCCATATGTGGCCCCAGACAGAGACAAGCTGTCACAGAAACAAGCTCAACTACACAGCATTTGGATATTACCGCCACACTTATGTTAAACCCCAGAATCTGTAGCAGGATTTTGTTTTGGAGAGCACCTTCACACATGGAGGCCTGACAGCGAGAGGACACACACACACACACACGTCTTGGACTGTCGGGGACCAGAACACTCGCTCTCTGTGGGGCCTATGAGTTCACCAGGACCAGAGCCCGCTGTACGTGCTTTTCCTTCTGTCGAGGAAAAGGATTGCGGTGAACACTGCCGGTTTTGTCTCTTCGGGTGAGACCTGCAGCGTTTGACCATCAAAGTGGTGAATTTAGGGAACTTTAAGCACAGTTAGAAGTGGTCTTATGATGAAGTCAAATCTGAGCTATTCCGTTTAGCCTAGAAGTGTTACCCTTCTGCATTAACAGTAACTGAATGTAAGATTCTTAAATGTTTGAATTCCAACTAGATTCTCAGTTTGGTAAATAAATCGCACAGTAAAAGACATTTCGAGTTTGTGTTTTTGTGTAATTGGTCAATGAGACATTACAATTCTAATCTTCAGATTTTTGGTAATTCAAGTCACTTTGGTGAGAAAAAGTTTGAGGTAACATCATCACAGGAGCTCAGAATTACTCATTTATAGTATGAGCAATACAGTGGTCCCTCATTTATCGCGGGGTTACGTTCCAAAAATAACCTGTGATAGGCGAAACCCGCAAAGTAGTGATCTTCATTTTGACCAATCATTTCAATTGATAGCCTGTCTGTTATGATGTTTCCCCCACCAATCAATAACATGCACGTTAGGGTAATATCCTCCAGCTACGGTAGTCCTGACCAATCCTAGCAAGAACATCTGGAGATGGGTCCCCGAGCACTGCACTGCGGCGATCACTGCTCCTGAGGAGATGCTCCGGAGGCTTTGAACGATGGGTCAAATGCAGAGGACAAATTTCTCTACGGGAACAATAAAGTATTATAGTCTGACCACACCTAACCTGCAGACACAAATAACAAGACCATTGGACGTGTTGCACTTTCAATAGAATAAGACTCCACTCACCCACTACATGAACACCTCGCCCCTCTGCCCTCTGGGAGGAGTATAGAGCCCTCAGTGCAGAGGAGCCCGTTTTGGTAGAAGCCTGATCCCCTCAGCCATTACTTTTCAAAACAGAAGGCCCTGTTGAATGCACTTAAATGTTCATTGTGTCAATTGTTTTTCTTCTGTCTGTCAATGTTTATGTCAAACAGTCTCTGCAGTTGAGGAAAATAATTTCCCCTTGGGGACAATAAAGTCTAAGTATAAAGTCACAGCGCACGAATAGGACTGCGCACTGTAACAAACAAAAAAAAAGCAAATTGCTTATAATGAGTGCTACTATTTGGCCTAATGTTATGGAAAGCCTACAAAACACTTCAAGAGAGTAAAATATTTACAATTAAAGACATAATAACAAGAATGAAAGCTAAATGTGAATAAAATGCAACATACATTTTAAAAATATTAAATAAAAGCATTTAATCAAATGTGATTAATCACGAGTTAACTCAGGACAATTATGTGATTAATCATGATTCAAATTGTAATCATGTTATATCACTGCCAGTGCTGGGGCCAAAATAGAGCTCTTTATCTGTATTCAGAAAATAATGATTTGTATGGGGAAACAAAGAATACTTAAAGTTTTAAGTAATAGATTCTGTAGCAGTTCGCACATTAAGAGGCTCTAATTATTCAAGTTTCCTAACAATGTCTTCCTCATCTTCTTCCCCATTTGTAGCGACATCCGGCACCACAGTGTTTCCCTAATAGTACACGCATTTCAGACGATCTGTGCTTAACCAAATCAAAATGTAAATATAGTAATTAAGCATTTGACTGAAGCACCTTCTCTCTCATTTCTGATGCAAACTAAGCGAGTCTTTGTAAAGTTCCGAAAACGACGAGTAGGTTGCGGGAATATTAATGTTAATTTTATTCTCCTGTGAAGTCCAAATGAAGCGACAGGAGCAGCGGGGACGATAATGAGTTTTATATTAAAGAGTAGAATCAAAGCTTAGTCCCACCCACACCACTTCCAGAGAAAAATGCACAGCTCTGGAGAAGCAGACAAGGCTGATGCGGTTTTGATTTGGAGCTAATTAGTCTGGGAGTTATGTTTGAATTAACACTTTAGCACTGACAACGTGATCAAGTCTGGCAGACGTGTGAAAGTAGGTGCAAATACACCAGGAATTTGAAAAAATTGAGGTATTAATTGGAAGATTCAGTTGTTCGAATTTCAAACTATAGGAACTGTTTGAATTAGGAAGCTGGGAATTATAATAACAATAAGCTAAAATCTCTAATAAACAACATGGTGTTTACGAGAAATGTGACACGAGCTTGGGTTGATGAATAATAAAGAAGATGATTTTTAGTTTATAATTTAAATGATGTAATCCCTCATTTGGCCAGGAGGGATCCAGAGTAGAAGGTCTTCAAAGCTGTACAGCCTCTTGTTTTCTGTTTTCTTTGATGATTGAAGCATTACAACTCACCAAATGTCATTTTCAATCTGATAGATAGATGCTGCTGGGGCGTGAGCAGTGTGCTGCCGCTGAACGGCGCTCGGGGACCATCTCCAAGATGTTGTGCTTGGCTTCGTCAAGGCCTTAGCTGGAGGAGCAGGCAGGGGTGTTGGACTGAGGGGATAAATGGTACTAGTTTCCCCGGGGCCCAGGGCAGGAAAGGGCCCCCAAAAGCATCTCATTTTGCTTGTGTGAAATAAATTGTTCCTCTAAAGGCAATTTTTTGTGATATCAAAGAGCTTCATCACGTCGAAGAAATATAATTAATTGACTTTGAAATAAATAAAGAATATTATTTGGGCAAATTATAAACAAAGATAACAGATAGAGAGATTGTAATATTATAATCCAGAGTCAGATTTCAGCGATCAACAGCCAGACTTTGACACAAAATCATCAGTTCAATAAATATGCATTTTCACAGGGTTTTGTGTTAAATATGATCAATATATCACAACTTCTCAAACCAGCAACATTAAAATGTACACGAGTTTATTGCTGAACACAAGTAAGCTAGACACATTCCATTTTATTTCATCTTTATGTGAGTGAAGCTGATATATGCATATTCTAGAAGGAACATAACCGAAATGCGTGTACTAAATATTTAAAACACAAGATTATGTGTTAGGGGTCCATTAACAACGTTTGTACCCGGGGCCCAGAATTTGGTGCTACGCCCCTGGGAGCAGGTGCATTGGAGGTGGAAACCGGAGTCAGGAAGTGACTTGAGAAATCAGCGCCTATCGATTATTAATAATCGATAGGCGCTTAACATAACTTTCTCTAACTGTTCATCTAGATAAGAGAATAAAACACAAGAGGCAGATACTGGTTTAACTTGCAGGTGGAGCTCGTTACAGCTCGTCCCGCTACCAAAGAGTCACCAGCTCCTGAGTTTCTTTTTTTACCTTAACTCTTACGTTCAATGGGAGATTACATACGAGCAACATACAAGCATCCTTTCTGACATGCATGTCAAAAACAAGTCAGTACAGGAAACAAGAGGAACAATCTTCTTGCAAAACAAATAAGAAAGAGGAAAGACAGCGTCTTGCACAAAGAAAACACACTTTGAAATACACTTTGATAACACAGCAAAATAAGCATTATAAAATACAAAATCCTTTACAGATTGGCTGTTTTTATACCTACCGTATTTTCCGGACTATAAGTCACACTTTTTTTCATTGTCTGACAAGGAGTGTGACTTATACTCAAGTGCGACTTATCTAGAACACATAAATAAATGTGAATTTGTGAATAACTATTAATATATTATGAGTCCTGACTGGACATTTGCTGCTGTTCCTCCAGTGAGACGTGACACTGTTGCCTCCGAGTTGCAGACACTTGTGTAAGTGTGGAGCTAACATTTATAAAACTGTAGATCTGGAGACTGCAGTCCTAAGAACTGCACTGACACTCACGTTAGCGCATAGAGCTTCATTCAACAAAATAACAGAACAGAGAGCATTGATTTGGTCTGATTTCAAGAAGATGAGTTTCTTGACCATGATTGTTTGAAAGAAAAAAACACTGATGTTAGTGACTGCACAACCAAAACTCACAAATGCATTTCTTGTTTCACACGTAATATCAGCGAAGCACTCACATGTCTACAGCAGAAGCAGCGAAAGGAAAACTTTCCAGAGGAATGAATGAAGGACTGTGTTTATGCACGAGAGGTGGAAATGGAGGCTGCAGGTAACAAGTATACTGGAGTCACGTCACGATTGTTGAAAGTCAAATGGACACAATACTTAATGCAGAAGGTTTAGTGATAGACAGGAGCAGGATGGAAAATTGTCAGTATCTTCGAGTGAATAAAAGTCACAAATAGTCTTCAGCTCTTCTGTTTACAGGTAAGATTACATATACACATCACTTTGTTTGTGAAAAATGTTTATTTGCAACTCGTGCCCAAGTCAGAAACTATGTGCTGTGTATTTTGTGGCTCATTGACATAAACATGTAAAGCATTGGTTAAAGTTGATATGAGCCAAGTCAAATTGAAGTCTCCACAGCTCAGATGAGCTCAGTTAAAATACCCCCAGGCAGGTGTGCAAAAGCTCATCAAAATGCTAAATGTGGTTTAAAAAAGCAAAAAAAAAAGCAAAATTGCACAAAAAAAAATCTGCGAAACAGTGAAGCCGCGGAAAGTGAACCGCGATAGAGCAAGGAACCACTGTATTCATTAAACAATGAGACAAAATAATAGTTTAAATTTAACTTTTTTTCTTTTTTGGATAGACTATCTCATCTCAGCAATGTCTTTTAAAAACTAAAATAAGAAAATTGGCCTCAGAAATCTGCTTTGAAAATCGGTCATTGACATCAGCATCGACTGACAAAATTGATAAAAATCTGCATCAGTATCAGCCTAAGAAAAAGCCATATCTGTCAATCTCTAGGATGGATACATTAATATAAAAATAAATAATAATAATAATATTAATAACAATAATAACCAACACAATATTACTTCTGTTGAAGTGATTTTTTACACTCTCCAAAGATTCTTTTCTTCAGAAACTCTTTTCATAGCCAGTGAATTCCACATGGAAGCCGTCTTGTGAGACAAAAAGTGATACAGACTGAAAATGACTGAACAGAAATATGTCCTAGTGCAAAACTGCAGAACTGAATCCTACCTGCCTTTTTCTTTTTTGTCACACTTTTGTAGACGTTCAAGCAGAAATGAACTCTATGCAATCTTTCTATAGAGTTTCTACAACAGCCACACTTCTTCACTGCGTATTAGAAAAATCCCTGTCTCATAATCACCAGCGTCTGACCAACCTTCACCTTACAAACTTCAAATCATAGTGTGTGTTTTTTTTCTGTCAGAACCAAAAGGAAAATGAGCGCGCGACCCCGGGAGCAGTCAGCGGCGCATGTTTATTTAGCATGAAATGAGGTAAAGCTAAAAATACACGAGGTTGAGTCGGTGGACGGGACGGGGTTAACTGGTTGGACCCCCATCACACGGAGAAGAGTGCAGTTTGATTTGGAGCCCGGGGAGGAGGGACTGCTGCAACAGACGGGACGGGGCGAGGCAGTGTGGAGGAGGGTGAAAGATCAATATAATACAGACGAACACAGGTAAGCACAAGCACAGGACAGAGTTGTTTTGTGTGTTCTCAAGTCAAAGGGGAAAGAATTAAGAATGTTCCATTTATTTTATCATCAGTAAACTTAGACTGTATCATGTTTGTTTTCTCAGAACTGCCACCTTATCATAGTGGGGAGTCTGTGTGCCCGAAGGATCCTGGGATCTACATTATGCTGCCCGAGGCTTTATGTTCCCATGGCAAATAGAAAAAATATCAAGGAACATCAATTATTCAGATTGTCGTTACCAGGTTCCCACCCTGAAGCCAGGACTGTGGTCTGTGCTGGCAGGTAAGCACCCACTTCTGTTTGTGTGAATGTGTGACCTTGGTCCACCCTCCTCTGGGCTCACCACCCTCAGAGAGCTGCGTAGGGGTCGGGTGTGAGAACCTGTGGTAGTTGGGGACAGGCGCCTCAACCCCCTAGACCAGACCGGGAGAAACAGAAGTGCATGGCAAAGCTAGACAATAAAAGTGTAACATTAATTTCACACTGTTATGAGAACATTGCATTCTTGTCCCCCTGGAGGAGACCCAGGACACACTGGAGGGACTATGTCTCTGGACTGGCCTAAAAATGCCTCCGCATCATCCCAGCAGAGCTCATGGAATGTGCATTAAAAAATAAAAAATCTGGGCCTCCCTGCTCAGACTGTTCCTCCACAACTCAACCTCGCTATAGTGATGGATGGATGAAAATGTTTCACAAATAAATATTAAAAGTATCTGTAGTACCTAAATGTCTTCATGGAGTGTTTTCATTCTATCCAAATTAAAAAGTCTCATGTTTTTTTTTTTTTGTTCTTTTACAATGAACTACATATTAAGGTTGGGTAAGGGTAGGATTAGAAATAAAGGTCAGATAGGCAGTGTCATTTGATAAAAATGTATATATACTGTATATATACAATGTTTTGATTTAGAGCACAATCGTTAATAATATTGTCATGGAAACATGCAGGCGTAGTGCACCAACTCAGAGACATCCCGGTCAGGTCCAGGTGGAGACATGTCACAGTCAGGTCCAGGTGGAGACACGTCACAGTCAGGTCCAGGTGGAGACACGTCACAGTCAGGTCCAGGTGGAGACACGTCACAGTCAGGTCCAGGTGGAGACACGTCACAGTCAGGTCCAGGTTGAGAAGGTGGGTCTCTGTTGTTGGAGTCGGTGATGCGGTTTTATGAAATAGGAATGGAGCTGTTAGCATACTTGTTGTTGCCAGCTTTGCTATGATATCACTCATATCTCCAAGCATTAGATTTCAGCCCTTCAAGTTATGATTCCATCTGAAAGCAAATCCAAAGGAAATACTCATTTAGACCTGCTCTTTTAAACAGTGGTTTTAATTAAATGTACTTTCTTCCGTCTGGTCAAAGCTGTGTCCTGTAATAACTGCTGTGAACGCTGGAGCAGAGTCAAAAGAAACTGGGTCTGGTGCAGCGTTTATTCTCCTAATTAACTCTAAATTAAACTTAGAAAAACACTTTTGGATGAAATGAATGTTCGAAGTCTGGTTTCTCTAAAGACAGCCCTTCAGACTAAGCTATTCGGTCTGTTACATGCATTGGCATGTCTGCATGTTAAATGTTATATTGATGCATAATATGAATGTAAGTATTTTGTATTGTAACGTCTGTGTCTGATGGTTCGCTTAAGGCCTTGAAGCTGCAGTTTTTAGATAATGACCTCAGTTTATTTAGTTTCATGATTGACTTTTCCTCACCTTTTAAGTCAGCTCACAGCTCGCTTTCCACGAGTCAAGTTCCAGATGGATACTGTGGAAGAACTCAAATCAGAGTTCAACACATTTACATCTGGCGTGAGCCAAGTTAGTGTTTTCAATGGCAGTGTGTTAAAGTGTCTCAGAAAAGCAAAGATCACTCTAGAATCAACTTGTGTCCTGCTGCAGCTTGTCTCCTCTGCTCCTCCTTCTGTCTGTCAATATTGGGGAAATATTGGGGATTTTTTTGCATGTACTATGTTTCGTATTTGTTTTATTTTGTAATTTCTTGTAATTTTTGTTTGTGGTCTAAAACCGTTAAATCTTCCAAGACTTGCTGATATAACGCAGCTCTACGGCACTGAGGCTCACCCACTCAGACCTGCACAGACACACACACAATGAACGGAGCGTGTTCCTGCAGCGCGTGCACCCAGTGCTTCTCCACAAAAAGTGATAAAATATGTTTGTAGCTGTACTTTTTTGAGTCCTTCTAATTGTCAAGAAAGGGAGTAATATGCAAACTTGAGCTCTTTTAGTGAGTTAATTTAACAGTAAACTGAGTTTGTACAAAGCCGAGGTGTGGCAAGCCTCAGATTTTTCAAAAAGCCCTAATAGTCTGTCCATAACTATTGTACAGTACTTAGCAGTCACTACGTCTCCCGCACCGCAGTCATGTCATCAGTCATTTAGCTCAGATGGATGTGTGAGCAACGTGTTCTAATGGATTGCGTGTAATTGCACGCCATATTTTGGCGTGCAATTACACGCTCGTTTTTTCTGGCGTGGTCTGGACACACCTAGTGGTTGACGACAAACACGAGGTTTTTCAGGGATTAACGGCTAAGTTTAAGTCTGAAGTTACAAAAATGGGTAAGTTTAGCTTTTAGGCTTGGAGTTGGTTAAGGTTAGGATTAGGACTGTGTTAGTCTTCATGAATAATAACACCTCTTAACATTCACCATTGAAATGAACTAGGACAGAAACACGTCAAATACACACGCATAAAATAGAAGTAGCGTTCATATGACACGCTGTTTACAATAGTGTGGTATTGACACGCTTATCCATGAGAACAGGCTGGTGTGAGAGATGCGCAGGGTCGAGGGACAGAACTTTGCGTGAATAATTTTTTTCTCGTCTTTAATTTTGCGTTACATGATAGTTACATGAGATTATATGCTTCTGTTTCATATACTGTATGTGTGTAAAGTGAATCAAAGACATCTTGAAGTTCTGAAAGTCAGCAACTCGACCTGTGTTGTCCCCAGTGCCTCACCCACTGTAAACCTCACTGCACGTCACAGCTATCAGCTCATGTTTACGTAAAAGGGGGCGTGGCCTGAGGCAGATTTCTCCTGCTTAGTGGGAAAAGAGCACTTACGAAAGGTTTGATAAATCTGGATAATTTTTCACTTCGGTAAAATCGCATTTGTGTCCGTAGATTTCCGTTCATAAATGAGACCCCTGGTAATTTTGAAACCAAGTGTTTTTATGAGGCTCAAAAGAATGCATATCTTATCTTTGCATATCTTTAAGACATACTATTTTAAGAATGTGCTAACGGTGGTTGCAGTTGGCTTAAGTTTGATAACATCCATCTAATTGAATTCCTGCAAAGCCAGTGTTATTAGTATGTGTTTGCAAATATCGGCTTGCTTCCTGTTTTCCTCGCAGCGTGTTTAAGGTTAGCGAGCAGACGTTGTGAGATGAGAGTGAAAACATCTTGACAGTTTCTCGGCGAGACCCAGATGTCGGTTTTGACGAGAGAGAAGCTACATCACGGCAGCGCCAGACCTCAGCTGTCACATTTCAGACACACATTAGGAGGTGTAAATAATAGAAAAAAATAAGTGTTTTTACAAATAAAAGAACGTTGCAACCAATTTGGAGCCAGGAAATGAGCTGCTGTTGCTATGAAGACGGCAGAGAGGAGAGACGATATGTTTACAAAGTGCACCTTTCTGAAATGTTAACCAAGTGTTGCTATCATTAGTTTACTCATTAGTTCTATTTGGATTCATGCATGTTTGAGTAATATCTCATATTTTTGCAACTTCATTATTATATTCCATTTAGAATTAATTGGATCACAAAAGAAGTGAAAAAGGATCTTTTTCAGGTTCAAATTGATTTAATCGATACACTGAATTTGTAGCTCAAATTGATTTGTATTTTAAGAAATTTGTGTTTTTACTTAGGTTTTGCGGCTAATCACTAGGGATGTTCGTCACATGACGCTTTGGTTGGCAAAACATTTAAAACATAACTGACGTACAGTGAACAAACAAAAAAGATCATGAGCCTCATTCATGAAAGTCCTCTTAAAAGCTTAAAAAAGCTGCTGAGAAAACGCTGCGTCAGATTCACGACTGGTTCATAAGGAGCCAAATTCCATTTTAACAGCCTTTGTGCCACATTCACCAAACTCCGGCTACGAACGGTTATTTACATCAAAATGAATCATGCATTAAGGAAGCTACTTTCTTATGTGGCGAATATGGGTCGGCCACAAGACTTCTCCCAAAAGACTTCTCTCACGTAGCGAAGAGAAAACGAGGAAGAAATAAGGAAGAAGTCCAACAGCGTGTCTCCTGACTTTCGCTGTGAAGCAAAACAGAATGCGGAAGTGTCACTGTGTGCTTTTAACGAAGTTTATTATTTATTTATTTATTTATTTAAGGATAGCCCCTTGAGATGCATCATCTCTTTTTCAAGGGGGTCATGTTTTTTAAATTCACAAATTCAAATAAAGCTATTAAATCTTTGTTTTTTATTTTTTATCAAAATAACAAACAAACAAACATGTATTTTTTTTTTTTTGTTTAACTTTTACCCAAACCCTTTTCCTCAACTTACCCTAATCATTATCCTGAACCCACTCTTGCCTTAATTCAACATTATGCCCCCGAGCTCAAGCACAATGATCGCGCCACGGCGTATTGCCGTGGCTCAGAGGCCAGGCACCGGACAGAACCAGGCACGGGACAGCCGCGGGTCACACCCTCGGACAGAACCAGGCATGGGACTGCCGCTGGTCACAGCCTCGGACAGAACCAGGCACGGGACTGCCGCTGGTCACAGCCTTGGACAGAACCAGAGGCACAGGGGCTGCTGTGGGGATCGCTCCCGTGTTGGCGATGCGTGTTTGTGTAGACCGATCTCAAGTTTACAAGCGAAGATGCAGCAGGATGTCCGGACAGACTGGTACCACGTGGAAGCACCCAACGCAAATGCTCACTTAACTGGGTAGAGTTTGTAAGAGTGTGCTGGAAGGGGCCGGGGGACATCCAGGCTGGTAGCATCGCATTATTGTGAGCCTCTGGCCGGTGGACAGTCCAGACCCATGGTCCAGACTTTGGAAGTATCACTGGCCAGAGAACCATCCAGTCACATGTTGGAAAAGTTATTAAAATTATTTAAGTTAAAATGTACCAAAATGTATTTATTTTCAACAAGTAATGCACTAAGCACATTCCCTCAGTTAATACATTTCAACAGCAGGTGGCGTTATCAACAGCTGTGGCGTTATCTCGGCAAAAGTAAACCGCAGAGAAGAAGAACGAGGTGTAGATCGGCAGTTCAGATTAACAGCTCAGATCTGCAGGTCTCTGAGGCGTCTCCCAGTCTCCAGCTTTATATTACTGTGGGGGTTAGATCACAGAGGCTCTGAGGCTGGGACAGGCTGCTGCAGGTCGTTTAAAGGAGTCTTTTTTGCATAACTTTTTTTATTTCTAAAATTATTGTTTATACAATAATCTGTAAAAAATACATAACCTACAATCATGTAGGTATTACAGTTTTTGACAGAATTATATAAGAAATAACAATCTGAAACAATTGATTTTTTGTTCTTATGAGTGCTCCTGTGTGTTCTTAGAATTTGTTCTTACAGACGAACATTTTCCATTAAGAACACATTTTGTGAATGCCAAACATGTTGGTAAGGAGCCCTTAAGAACAAATTTGTTGGTAAGAACGTGTCATGAATGAGGTCTATTGATTGTAATTTGCTGTACATACATATTTTTGGCGACAAATCCAAGACGAGCTCCATGTCACTGACCTTCAAGTCCAAGTCTCAGTGCAGTTCATCAAATTAAGTCTCAAACCATCAAAACAGTGACTTTATACAGAAAGTAAGTCTGTCCTGTCCTGTCCTCGGCCCTGTCCCAGACCCCTCCTTTCCACCTGTGGAGGAAGAGGGTCAGTGCTCACTCGGGCCCTGACATCCGATGAAACGGCTCCTGGTGTGAGCAGCTCTGCAGATCTGTCAGCTTCTGACGGCTTTTCAAAGTCAAACTCACACTGAACATTTGGACTGTGGAAGAAGTGTCCCTGAGATGTCATCTGCACGGTCACATCCTCGTCAGCACTGCACATTTAAGAAAGACGGTTTCGCAAAAAAAAAAAAGATCAAGCAGGTCCTGTGTGCTTGAGTAATCTTGTCATTTAAAATCTGCTTTTTGTTTGTTATTTCAGTTCAGTTCTGCTGTTTTGATTAGAAATGCAGTTTGTAATTGAAAGTCATTAGAGCTCTATTTTTAGATCAAATTTGAATTTTAGAATTAACTCTTTTACTGCCAGCACTGTTCTCACTTTGTGCAACTGAAATCATGACATGGTGTACATCAAATGAGATCTACTAGTGTCTATTTTTATCTAACAAAGACTTGTTATTCTACATTAATCTGTTCCCTTTTTATAGGCACATACTTTTCATCATTTAATCAACCAATATGTTGTCCACTTGGTCAGACTGCCAAAATTCACCAGAAAGCAGGAAATATCATAATTTGGGGTCAACTTTTCCTGAGGGAGGACCCCCAGACCACCTTTTGGTCGGTGACCACCTTTTATGGTGAACTGGTCAGAGGCCTAGAGTTGAATTGCACCATGAGTCGACCTACTGCCACCATGAGGGGGCAAAGTACATTTTTATTGAATTACATATACGCAGAAACCCTCCATTCAAATATTTTTTTCTATGGAAAATGGTTTTGATGTAATTCAAGAGGCTCTGGGAGAATTCACCCTAGAAAAATATATATATATTGATGAAGACTGACCCAAACTAAAGTTTTAGCTTTCTCTCTGCGATTATGCATTGGCTTTTCACACCTAGAAAGTTACACAGTGTCACTTTAATTATTGAGAAGGATCAAATCTTCTCAAATCACAGACCATGTCAAGTCCCATGTCTTGGTCCATTTTATTCCACACTTCTGTTTTTGAATATTGTTACAAGAGATTGTTACAAACTAAACCAAGTGTCACTTTAACTTTAGCAAAGTCAGCTGCCATATTTCACAGACTTTTGCATAAAGTCTGTGTCTGTGCCTCGGGTACTTTGCCGTGACTTCAGACTAACATGAACTCAAACCTTCAAAACACAAACTGTCACAACTTATAACAAACACCAACATCAGGCCTGAACTTTTATCTGCTCCTAAACTTTGTAAAGACACTTCTCATTTGCACTTGACACTGACATCTCTCTCTTTCTTGACTCTCCTTTACATCTTTCCTCTCCTTTTTAAGTATCACCTACTCCAGACGACTTTCCCTGTCGTACTTTTTACCTCTCTCCTTTCCTTCCTTTCCTTTTGCCCATGTTCTCCTTCTCTTGTTCCTCCCTCTCTCTGATTCTTTCTTTACTCCTATCTATCTACTTTTTTCTATGTTTAGTATCTTCTGTAAGCCTCTCAGTAGGCTACAAAATATATCACAAGCACGATAAGTATCAATCAACAAGAGTAATTCATTTTAAACTTGATACATTAGTCACATGTTTCGCTCACTTACAAATGCATTCTGACCGTCTGAATTGACCTTTCACCAAGGCTTGCCCCAAACAGCCTGTGTCCAATCACACATCCTAGCAACTGTTACTGTGTGAATCTGACAGTACATACTCCAACAGAATAGTCATTTGATTGTGGGACGGTCCGTCCTAAACCTGTTTTATCTGGTTCCATGCGAGTGTGCGTCAGGTCAGATGAAACTGTTTTCTTGTCATAGTACTACTTACAGGTAACAGTGTTGCAGTTACACATTTATTTATTTTTTTAAAGAGAAGCTCACCCCCTAAACTCCACCCACAAACACATTTCAAACACAGCAAACTCATTGAAAAGCACTGGGAGAAGGTTAAAGGAGGGCTCAGAGAGGAGAGCAGCAGTGTGATTGGATTGACAGCAGGTGTCTGCAATTAGTGCTTCATTTTGAATGGACAATACACGCTGAGGTCACAGAGCACCTGGAGCTGAGATGAGAGACACAGCCAGTTTGTGACAATTTTTACCTGAAATCTTCTATTTGATCAGTTTGCACTGAAAATGCCAAAAAATGACTCAGAACAGTAACAATGCTATTTAAGCACAACATACATAGTTTAACAGCCAAAAAAACTTATTTAGGGGTTTAGCTTCTCTTTAAAGTGTTCAATATAGTCTTATAGTTTGTTATGTAAAGTAGGCTTTATAGCAGGGCTGGGCAATTATTTTTACTTGAGGGCCATATTAAAACCCAGAATAGTAGCGGAGGGCCGGACTGCCAGTTGCTATAACACATTTTGATTATAGAAGACAAATAAAAGGTTTGCTGTTCCATAATAAGCTTGAACCATTACTAGATTAAGCTAATAGTTTAATGAAATTAAGTCAAAGTTTCAGAAAGTTTTGATTTTACTTGAAAAACACATTGATAAAAGAAAAAAAAAATCATTTTTTTTTTTTTTTTTTTGAGAATAAAGTTGAAGCCATAAAAGAAGCTGTTTCATCGATTAAAGGAACCGTATGTAAGATTTTGATGTCAGATTTCATAAACATGACCTATATGTGCCCAAAGGTACAAGGTCAACATGTCCAAATATACTATTATTTTTACTGAAAGTCAATGTATTCTGAGGTATTCTTAATTAAAAAGCAATGGACATGATGTCCCTTTGTTGATGTTTACATTTATTATCCAATCAGAAGCAGAATAAGCCCCACATGACTCTCTCATTTGGGTTGCCAGTTTGGTTTCTTAGAAGCTGAAGTTAATTTTGAATCAGTAATCAGTAGCTTCCTATCTTCAATGTATGAGCCATTTCACAATCTGGCAACCCAAGTTCATTTGTGATTGTTATACCTTTCTAAAACCACTAGTTGTGGATATTACATACGGTTCCTTTAAACTTGGAAGTTTTGGAAGATTCAAAAAATAATTTTATGAGAAAAAAAGAAAACTAAATAATTTCTGGATATGGATGAGTTGAATGTTTGCATAAAAACACAGAATAGATTTTATATTTGTAACAATGTTCCATGATCCAAAGACAAACAAACAATGATCCAAAGACAAACAAACTTATTGCTTTGACTTCATTCTCATGACATTGTGAATTTAAAGTGCGTATGACAGGTTGGAGTACTTTTTTGGTAAATATAGCAAACATGATTATGATTAATATTTGACTAAACATTTAGCTTGTTTTTACCCAGTTTGGTTGCTTTTAGGAAGTTTATTCTTGTCTTTTGTCCAGTAAATATGACATAAGTGGAGGGGAATCTACAAATGTTACCTAGTAACCACATTGTAAATCTGGGCCAAAATCAACACAAATAACCCAGAAGTGACAACGTGACAAAGTATTATAACTTATAAGACTTTAACTGTGTTAAATTATTGCTTAAATTCCCAGTGAAAAGTGTTAATTGTGTGTATAATGTCTTTTTGATGACATATGTGGAGGGATACTCAGATTACTTCCTCTAATTTTTACCTTTTGTTTGTCAATTTCTTCATAATTACAACTTAACTGTAAAACTGTGATAAATATTTACCACAAAGACTAACACACCAAACTAAGTCAAAATCAGAAAAATATGTTAATCTGTCATATGGGCTTTAATCTCAATGTTAAATTTATTGTTTGCTTTTTTTGTTTGTTTTTTTTCACTTAAACTGTCATGTATTTGTGTTTCTCAAAAACATGTCAAGGCCTGATTGAAACAGGTCGAGGGCCGCATTTGGCCCCGGGCCGCAGTTTGCTCAGGTCTGCTTTATAGAGTGCCTAAAAACGTTGGGTCGTGAATGACCCATTAGAAAAAGTGGGTTGCCTGAAAATTAATTTGAGAACCGATGTTCTAATCCTAATCTTAACCTCGCCTAAATCCCAGCCCTAAACTTACCCATTTTAGTAACTTGAAGCCTAAGCCTACCCATAAACCTAAAGAAAATGTTGTCACATGGCTTCAACCAAAACTCTTGTGTATTTTAGGCTTTTTCACACTATACAATAGATATGGCGTAACATACTGTATAAAGCCAAGAAAGGTGTGTCGTGGTATAAACACACTTTCTTGTGAGACTGTGTTGATCACACATAGTGGCGTATTGATCTCTTGAGTACAGCTCTAGTCTCATCTCCCACTTTCCTCTTCTTATCTCTGTCTCTTGTTCAGTTTGTTGGCTGACCACATCCTCAGCTCATCTCTCCCTTTCTCTCTGTGTGTTGTGACAGACGCTGAGCTGCGAGGATTCTCCATGTCCTTATTGTGTCACCTTCCCCCAAACCACTGCGCCAAGGCCTTTCCAATAAATCACTGTCTGCCACCACAACAGCACAAGTTTAGCATTAGCAGACCAGACCAGCTAAAGGCGTCTCACGTAAAAGGAAAAGAGAAGGGATCAAAACTGGGAGCTGTTTTTCTGCTGAATGAACGGAAATCTGCCGTCTGCGTGTTTGTACAGGCAGTGATATATGAGGAGGAGTGACTGCGGATGTGAATGCTTTTTGAGTAAGCATAATGTTGGCCTAAAGTACGGCTTAGATCAGGCACAATCAATCCAGACGGTTCACACACTAAACCCAAGCTGGCACACTTTCTAGATATGTGTGTTTAAGTAAAGTTAAACCCTAAACAATTGTATATATGGTGTTTAAATAACATTGTCAACATCGTCTTCAAAGAAAACGTAGATATGCAACTGTAACAAACAGGAGTCCATTACCAAATTGTCAAAGTGTCAACACACACGTTTTTTCACATTTGCACTTTTCATTATTTCATTGCACTTTTTTAGCACACAGCTCTTTTAAGACACACTAATTTGCACATATAATATTTGCACTCTGTTAAAATATTTTCTATATGTGTGTGATAATTTGTAATCATTCAAATGGTTTAACTAATTTGATGTGAAAATGCATTTGTGAAAACTATAGCTAGGGTTAGTATGCTTGGAGCAAACAAACATTCCAGAGAGGACAGGGTTACATTTGACCTGTGAACTGTCACAAGTCAAGAGTGCTGATCTTGTTTGGGTTTTGCAAGTCGACAAAGTTTCAGGTTCAGACTGTGGTCTCTGAGTTTGAGATGAAATCATGGAATGGACATTCTGAGAAGCGACAGACGAAAATGGCCAGAACTGAGGACCAATCAGCTTAATGAAGCTAAAATGAGATTTTGGAGAACTGATAAAAGAGAGACTTTGGACTTTGGTTCTTTGTGAAGATGCAATGTGAAGATGACGTGAGGACATCGGGAACAAGAGGGACCAGATCGAGAACGCTATAGGGTTTAGATCAGGAAGGACATGTTTTTGTATCATTGCATGTTTTCCCTTGTTTTTAGGGAAAACATTAGTCTTTTGCTCAAAAAGACTAATTTTTTCCCTTGGATAAAAGTAAATCTGGGTGCACGGTAGCCAAGTGGTTAGAGCTCTGGCTTCCCAATAAGGAGGTCGTGGGTTCGACTCCGGGTCGGACCATATCAATCTCACGATCTCTCTGGGTGGAGTTTGCATGTTCTCCCCGTGTCACCGTGGGTTTCTCCGGGTACTCCGGTTTCTCCCACCTCCAAAAACATGCATGTTTAGGTTATTGGGCATCACTGTAAATTTCCCATAGTGAGTGAATGAGAGAGTGAATGTTTGTCTGTCTGACCCTGCGGCAAGTTGGCCATGTCCAGGGTGTTCCCGCTAAGGCCCAAAGTCACTGGGATAGGCTCCAGTCACCGCGACCCCTAACGGGATTAAGCGGTAGAAAATGAATGAATGAATAAAAGTAAATCTGATCCTAATTTAAATCGTTTGAGTCTTGGTTGTTTTTCCTAAACAAGGATCACAGTCCGGGGAGATTAATTTTCCCTAACACACACGTGTGTATTTTTAAAATGAATGATCAAAAATGTTTGCCCGTAGCCCCGGTCAGTTGAGCACTTCCGATAATGCGGACAGTCTGCGGAGGTAACCGTGAATGTGGTATGAATGTGCTGCAGTGAGTTTTTTTTTGTTTCTTACCTGCATGTCCAGGTGTCTGGGCCAAAAGGGGGAACAGACGTCGTAAACGTTCAAGAAGACAGATTGAGAAGGGGGATAGGCCTGAATTGAATTGGGTCTTACTTTTGTTATTTTATTGGTGATGCGATTTTAATGTTTTTTCATTTGTAATTTGGTTCGGTTGTTTCTCTAGCTTAGTTTTTATAAGCTAATGTTAACAGTAACACCTACTGGAGTTTTATGGACTTTACTGGCAGTAAATAAGGCGCCATTTTAACATCTAGGGCTGTAGTCGACCAAAGAAATTCTTGGTCGATTAATCGGCTAAAAAGGGGGCGTGGAAAAGGCTCTAAAGCTAAAAGTAGAGTTGTCAAAAATATTGTAAATCAAGGCTAAAACTGGAGTCGAAATTAGATACTCATTTGAACAAATACAGATAACATTAACAGGACAAAAAATTAACAAAATCTGATATTTTCTGCAAAGAAAATAAATAGATAAATGACATTTTCTGAAAAGTTTTAAAGGTAATCTTGAGTTTCTTTAATCCTATACTTGCATTTTGTGTTGAAAATGTTAGTCCACTGTATAAAAATCTGACTTTCTTGAAAGGGCATTCTAATTGCAGTATCGAAAATCAGTTCCATTCCTTAGTATAAAAATCAGGTTGGAAACTTTAGTATTGTGACAACTCTGCAAGAAACCTTGCTCAAAAAGACTCATAATATGATGTAGTTCATGCAAAAACTATAGTTTATGCAGAAAATTAAGAGGAAACGTGTGTTTATATAAAAGGCAGTTCAGACCAATGATTTGTTACTGTTGAATAGAAATTCCTTATAGTCTAAATAAAAGAATTAGTCTATTAATAAAATGTTGGTCGACTAAGACTCCATCGACCGATTATTCAACTAAATGACTAAAGAACAACAACCCTGTTAACATCATTCATTGTTCTGCTGTTAGAAGACCAAGAGCTGTGATTTTAAACACATTTAGCACTCCGCACTTTTTTTGTATTATTTGTTATGAAAAACACTGAAAATTAAGAAAGACGTTGGCCACGGTAAAACAGCCTGCCTCTGTCTCTCTTTTTGACTAACTCACTGACATCCAACCGCTCAAAACATGTCCGTTCTACAGCAACGAAATGTCAAAAACGTACAATAAACACGACATTTTCTTGGGTTTTACTAAAATGGGTAAGTTTAGGTCTGGGGCTTGGGGTAGGTACTTCCCAAAATCGGAAGGTTCATGACAGCAGCTGTAAAACGCACGTGGAGCAGGGAGTTCATCCTTTTTTTGGACACACCTCTATTACGACGGATCTCCATTCAGAAAGACAATGATTCTGTTATTGTACTTATTATTGATTTATTTATTTTTGAGAGTGAGAGAGACAAAGTGATTGATGTGCCCAATTAGAAAGCCTGGTGTAACTCTTTTTTCCTTCAGCGACACACACTTTTCTTTTTAAAATGTCACTTGTCCTTCAAAATGTTCCAATTGAAAGCACAATTGTATGATTGAAGTTGATTTGTGCTTTGTTTAATTTCATTGTGTTGTAAAAACTCAAAAGTTGTTTTTTTAAAGATGGAAAAAGTGTAATTCAAGTGGGTGTTCTCAAAACATGAATCATCAAACTAGCATGAATGAAGCAAAATTAAAATCCAAGTTTGTTTTCGAGGTAACATTCTTGCTATGGGAGTTGAGACCTCTAGCCACCAAGACTAAAATATTGTCTTTACACCTTTGATTTTGTATTGGAGGCCCAAAACATGGTTGATCCTATTTTGTCTACAAAATCTACAAAGCACAAATAAATAAAGGTACTTGTGACCAGAATATAATGTATTGTTCATTTAATAATGAACAATAAATGAATGAAAAGCAATGTGAAAATGCATATTTATATACAGTATATATGAAACAAACAGGCCTGTATGATAGAGGATAGATGGAAACCACTCATTAGTAAAAGGAACATGGCAGCCAGTCTGGATTTGCCAGAAGGCACCTGAATGACTCAAACCATGAGAAACAAAATCTCTGGTTTGATGAGGTCTTTTGACCATACAGAGCTGCAGAGATGGTTGTCCTTCTAGAAGTTTCTCCTCTCTCCACAGAGGAACGCTGGAGCTTTGACAGAGTGACCATTGGTCAGCCTCTAAGAAGAGTTCTGGTGGTTCCAAATGTCTTCATTTATGAATTATGGAGGCCACTGTGCTCATTGGGACCTTCAAAGCAGCAGAAGTTTTCTGTATCCTTTCCCAGATTTGTGCCTACCATTTTCAATAGGTTTATATTGTGCTCTATTGTTCTGTCATAGTAAAGGTTATGTGGAAAATAAAAAAAAAATAATGTCAAAAACTTTACTCACACTTGTACTTGTACAGGTCATTATTCTATACCTCTGCTGGCCTGTCAAACAAACTTCATCTCTTGTACCTTGGCCTGGTAAACAGTGGAGGTGGAAACACTTTTGTAACATCTGAAATTATGCTACAATTGTGCTTTTTTTTATAGAAAATAATCCATACAACTTTAAAAACTTTTCTAAATGATGCGAAGGCTCTATAAAGCATTACATCACAATATGTTTGCTGTGATAAAAGTTGTTCTTCTCTCTAATGATAATGACTTTGGAGTGAGAAAGCTATTGTCTGTACATGCATCAGTAAAAGTCTGGAGTAACTAGACAGCCTCATTTATCATCACTCACTTCCTCTGTCTCTCCTGACAGTTTTCTAGATACAACTTTGACACTTGCTCACTCTTAGCAGTCTCTGGGACCTTAGCCATGTCTCCTACGCCCTTGTCCTCCTCATCCATCTCCTGCGCTTCAATACAAACTGTCCTTGTGCCATTGTCACTCTGTCAAAGCTAAAATGTCCGCTGTGACAGATGTACACAGACCCAATCACCATGGATCAACTCTGTGCCTTGTTAGAGGGTCGTCCCGGTGGAGTCTGTCAGAATGAAGATGATAGAAATCTTAAAGGGCATGAAGAGGTACAAACTGAAGCTTTAAAACAGGGATCTCAAACTCAAATGGAGCTGGGGCCAAAGTGATCGGTGTCAGGGCCGGTGACGGCCGCATGTTAAAATAAGACCCATCTATGCAATCAAAATATTATACTATCTTAGGTCTAATATAACATAATACATGTTGTACATTACTATTAGATTTTTACGGCACTCCATTGTACTCGCATAAAAATAAATATATTTCTCGTAACTACGAGGGTTTTTATGGCTTTTCCCCCACATTCTGTATACCCACGCTTGTATAGGCAAGTTAGTGACTTTGTCCACAATATGAGTAGTCTTGTCTGTGCTAGCTTAATGTTGTTTTAAATGTGAGTGTAAGATAAATTTCCCCTCAGGGACAATAAAGTTTATCTTATCTTATCTTATGTTTCATCAACCTGTCAAGGGACTACAGATGGAAATTAGCCAATGGCTAAAATCTGGCATATGTATATATGTTCATTAATGTGCACTGTCCCTTTCTAAATATAAATAAATAGCTAAGCTTGTGCTTGTGGATTTTGATTTTGTTGTGTTACATTAAATGCCTGCGGTCTTCACTGCAATGTTTATGGTCTACAAAAAGTATGAAACTACCTGTTTACGTATGCTTGTGGACCAGGGGTTGGCAACCTTTTATGTTCAAAGAGCCATATTGGACCAAAAAAACAAGATCTAAATCTGTCTGGAGCCGCAAAAAATTAAAGCTTTATATCAGCCTTACAATGCATGCAACAGATGCTGTAAGTGTTTATATATAAGCTTTGTCAACCAGTTATCAAAGTAATAAGTCGGATACAAATGCAAAATGAGCTTTCATGATTACCATATTACCGTACAACTCGGGAGTGTATGTGAACAAGCCAAAGGAGAAAAAAACGTGATAGGTCGCACCGGACAAGTGGCACTTTTTTGCGGGTAATTATTAATTCGACAGCACGAACAGCGCGGGCGATTGCTCTTTTTTGACACGGAGCAAGGACGTTAACATGAAGCAAAACTACAAGATGACGATAAAACATGACTAAATCTGCAAAATCAGCTTTTATATATCACCAATCATGTGTCCATTAGCCTTCAGTGCAGCGATGTGACTGAAGCGCTACCTGAACAAAGTTGCACACGTCTCTTTTCGCTAAATCCAGCTGGTTTTGCCCAAACTCCGTGTGTTATTTCCGTGCTTCGTGCATAAATACAGTCCTCATCATCCTTGTAAGTTCCCCTGCGCTGCTTCTGCTGTTGATCTGCGAGTCCTCGATCGTCTGTGAACAGGTTCAACGCTTATCTCCCGGTTGAAACAAAACGTCCGCATTGCAATGAAAGCAAATGATCGGTCCAAAAACGTTGAATCATGTGTTCTATCGTTCTGTTTTTTGGATCATGGCCTGACGCACCTGCTGTTGTTGTTTACAACAGCTGAAAGAAACACGTGTAGCACGGCTATGACGTAATTCTTCGTTGACAGAAATGTAGAAATTAAATATTTATTCTGCACATTTTTATAGCATTAGAAAACTTTAAGAGTGTTTGACATAATTTTCCTCCTACGAAAATTCTATTAAAACAAAAAATATTTTCACACAATTTTCCACTTTCATATATTTTTTTTTGAACGCCTCCAAGGAGCCACTAGGGGAGCGCCAAAGAGCCGCATGCGGCTCCAGAGCCACAGGTTGCCGACCCCTGTTGTGGACTCACGCTACAGTTAGTGAGCTATTCTAAAGACGGCCAGTGTGTGGAGCTGTTCACCTGCCGGAGGTAATCCGCAGACATATTTTAATAAAACACAATCTTCTTCGACTGTTAGCAGTTAGTCTCACACATCCTTAGAAATGTCCAGCTGTTTTTCTACGTCTCCAGCGTCTGCTTTCATTTATTTTGCCAGAAAAGGAGAAAAGTGCTGCACATGTATCTTCCGCATGGATCACCTAAGGGGGGTACTTTGCGCAACAGCAAAAATGCTCGTATGTTCAAGTCAAATGATGGCGTTACTGAAAAAAATATAAATCCTTAATAAAAAAAAAAATTATGTCGTAATTATAAGATAAATATTATTTTTTTGAGTACAAGGAGCACGGTAGATTTTAAACCCAGACCAAAAATATTGCCTGGGATCCACAGACACGCTTCAGCAAACTGCGAAGAGTGGGTCTGGTCACCACACCCTCCGCCTGCGTTTCAGACCAATCCACATCGTACCGGCAATCAGATTACTTTATTTGTGTGACGCAGATGAAACAAAGAGCTGATTGGTCGTCTGTCATTGACCAAATCGAACTTCACTCACCTCACATTAAACTCGTTTTTTTTGCTTCGCTCATTGATTCTGCAGAAATCTATGATGTTTTTAAGTTCCACGTGATATTTTTTTCATGTATTTTTTTCGTCAGGAGCAGCCATGTTGGTTTTTACACAGCCAAAGATGCGTGTCTCTGATTGGCTAATTATTCTGTCAGAAATCTGAAAGAGGGACACAGTGGCCAGACGATATACTCAACAAAATATAAACGCAACACTTTTGTTTTTGCTCCCATTTTTCATGAGATGGACTTAAGATCTAAAATTCATTCCAGATACACAATATTACCATTTCTCTCAAACACAGTTCACAAATCTGTCTAAATGTGAGCACTTCTGCTTTGCTGAGATAATCCATCCCACCTCACAGGTGTGCCACATCAAGATGCTGATCTGACATCATGATTAGTGCACAGGTGTACCTTATACTGCCCACAATAAAAGGCCACCCTGAAATGTGCATTTTGTTTTTGCTTTATTGGCGTCTGGGGACTCAGAACCAGTCAGTATCTGGTGTGACCATTTGCCTCATGCAGTGCAACACATCTTCTTCGCATAGAGTTTATCAGATTGTCTATTGTGGCCTGTGGAATGTTGGTCCACTCCTCTTCAATGGCTGTGCGAAGTTGCTGGATATTAGTGGGAACTGGTGCACGCTGTCGTATACACCGGTCAAGCACATCCCAAACATGTTCAATGGGTGACATGTCCGGTGAGTATGCTGGCCATGCAAGAACTGGGACATTTTCATATTCTCTGAAACGCCTTTGGAGACGGCTTATGGTGGAGAAATGAACATTCATGCACGAGCAACAGATCTGGTTGACATTCCTGCTGTCAGCATGCCAATTGCACGCTCCCTCAATGCTTGTGGCATCTGTGGCATTTTGCTGTGAGACAAAACTGCACATTTCAGGGTGGCCTTTTATTGTGGGCAGTATAAGGTACACCTGTGCACTAATCATGATGTCAGATCAGCATCTTGATGTGGCACACCTGTGAGGTGGGATGGATTATCTCAGCAAAGCAGAAGTGCTCACTATCACACATTTAGACAGATTTGTGAACAATGTTTGAGAGAAATGGTAATATTGTATATCTGGAAGAATTTTAGATCTTTAAGTCCATCTCATGAAAAATGGGAGCAAAAACAAAAGTGTTGCGTTTATATTTTTGTTGAGTATATATCGTCTGGATTTTCCAGGCAAAAAAAATGTACAGTGAAGAAAGTTGATGGTGTTTAGTTTCACTTTAACACTGCAAACTGTCTCAGAGCTCGACGCAAGCTCATAAACACAAATTATTTAGTTAGGTATCTAGCTATTTATGTAATTCCATCACTTGGTTGGCACTTTTGTCAATCTGTCTCAGGGCAGCTGTAGGTACAAAGTAATTCACCACCAAAGATACTCCTGAAATTGCTATGGTACAAAGTATTACAACTTACATCCATCTACGCTGCCAACAAATGTGTAGATCTGTCTGTTGTAAAATCATAAACAAAAACCATTTGGAAACTCTCAGACCTAATACAAAAAGTACAATCATGTGCAGAAGTTATTTCAGTAATTGTCGCCGCAAAATCGAGCAGAAATGGCCGGACAAATGAGAATGAAAGTGATTGGAGGCAGAATACCATTTCGTCGACAAATCAAGCACTTTTATGCAAATTCTCCGAAGCGATTTCTCATACATTCACACATTTGTCATCTCAGTGGAAAAGAGCAGCCACAGCCAGACGCTTACACAGAAAAAGTCAACATTTTAAAGCAAGGAATTAGACTTTTGAAACTTGAAAGAATTAATAGAATAAACAAAGACTTAAAGAAATACCTCCACAGAGAATCTACAAGCCCAACTAAACAGTTTAAAGCTTCTTTAGGATCAAAACAATGTGGGTTTAAAAAGACAGCTGCAATCTCTCTAATCCATGTGCATTTGTGAATATTTAATTTATACTGACTGTGCAAAGTCTCATTTTGTTTCAATCCACATTAAAAGACAAGAAAGTCATGTTAAGCCAGGTGACACACTAGAGGGGTTTAGGATCTAACCCGTTGTTTTCCAGTGACCTTTTATTCTCTGCGGCGATGTCGGGCTCTCTGATGCACGTGCTGATTTGTCTACAGTCAAATACATGATGCAGTTTCACAGATTCACCAGCAGAGGGGGACATAGTGTGAGCCAGAGGTGGGTGCAAGTCACAAGTAAGTCACAAGTCATCATGTTCAAGTCACAAGCAAGTCAAGTCAGCAGTCATCAGGGTCAAGTAAGTCAAGTCAAGGCCTAGCTTTTTGTCAGTAAAGCCGGCTGCAGACTACAGGAGTTTTGGATCTTTTGCGATTTTTTTGACGTGCCAAAGAAAAGAAGATGCCACAGACATAAGGACAATTACAACGATTATTTGTCTCACAGTCGCATCATCGTCGAGGAAGAACAGAGACGACACAGACATTTGGAGCGGAGTGAGCGGTGAACAGTGCGTGTGTCACGTGATCAAACGCATGTGCGCTGTTATAAAAGTTAATGAAACGCGAGTGGATTAAAGCAGGTTTATAAACATCACAGAGGAGCGGAGGCTCATGAAAGGTAAGGAGCTGTTACACTGACGCACTGTGGGTGTGAAATTAAAATGTTTTGACAAACTCCATGTTGGCCATGTTCTGTATAATTAAGTCGGTGCTTCTCACATCATTTAAGAAGCAGATGCGTTGGAGATGACATGCGTAAAGATCGTAAAAAATAATTCCGCACTTGGTTTACGTGCACAAAGCGTTACATTTGTTTACAGATGATGAGCAATGTTTCTCCTTTATTTATGTGCACATGTAGCATGTGAACCTCACGATGATGCATCCCGACAAATAGTCGCAGTGACCACAAACGTAAGGAGAGAAACGACGAAAATCTCTTACGTTACTATGGCCACGCCTCCCTGAACTCGTAGAGAGGCACATCGGGCTTAAAATCGGGCCAAAACTCCTGTAGTCTACAGCCGGCTTAAGTCAAGTCAAGTCATCACCTTGACATCAAGTCATGGCAAGTCATTAAATTGTTCTTTTAAGCCAAATTTGAATGGCTACTCAACCAAACGGCTTTGGTTCATTTTAAAATAAAACTTTTTCCATTCTGTAAATTTTTCCAGCAATGAGCCATAACATAATTAGTCGAAGGGATGTTTTTTTTTTTTATTTCTGGAGAGAAAGTCAACTACAAAATTTTGTACAAATAGAAAACATATTTTGGGACATTCTGGATGGATTTTCTTTTTATTATTATTATTATATTTTTTTTGCAATGTCAAAAATACAGGAAGAAAAAGGAACAGCTTTTTGGTCAAAAAGTTTCCCAGTACACCAAGTACTGTAAAATACAATAATTTACCTCTAGATTTGTTTTTTCTTTGCAATGTTCTGACCTGAACCGTACACCAGTCTTGTCAGTAAATTGAATTTATTGTAAATCTAGATTATTAAAATTGTCGAAAGGAACAAAATTCAAATAGCATTGGTCCACCATAATTCATTTGACAAACTTTAATGAGGCAAATCCAAATCACATCATCTGTTGTGGCCTTGATGGTTTCACATTGTTAGTTTCACATCACACAAAGTTAATATATAAAAAAAACATGCCTCTTTCAAGAAAAAAGTGCAGAAGCAAAAAAAACAGATTATCACTTTGTCACATTCAAATCAAAAGGCCAAATCAATTGAATTTTTTTTTTTCTGTAGGGTTTTGATTACATCAGTCTGTGACAATCAAATCAGTCTTTAAAATTCAACAACTCTTGTTTACTTTTAACATCATTTTGGGCAATAAAATGCAATGAAGTCTTAACACACTAGCTGCAAACATGGCGGACCACTTTTTTGATGTTTCAACTCTATTGTGATGTTCTACTGCAGGGAATTGCATTTGCAGAAAATCAAACTTGATAAAACTCTGTCGCTCATTTGTGATTGGTGGGGCCGCAGAATCACTCCACCATGACTAAAAAACCCTCTCCACAGGTGCGCTAGATGTGGGTATGACCATGAACAGCCACCTTGAATAGCGAGGGCAGCAGATGCCTATTGAAGGACCAAACGTTTAAAGCATCTTGCCCATCGCAAATGTCCAAATAGTGTCTAAGCTGCACAAAAGGACGCATGAGTCTATTTTTTGTTTTTTTCGATACTTTGTAAAGAGTCCTAATTGAATCCCCTCATCTGCTTCTTGCATGTCCAACTTGCCAGGGGAGCTAGAGGATGGTGTACATTTTGATGCCTCTTGAATCACCATATCTGAAAAAAAGAGTTACCGATTAGCATAAGATAAGATTCTTTATTTGCCACATGGGAATCCAGAGATAAATAAATAAATACATTCTTACAATAACTGCTATAGCAAGGGTTGGGCAATATTAGCACATTTCAAAAAGATACAGCCGTTAAACACAATGAATTCCAAATTAATTCCATTTATTCAATCTTTATTATCCAAATGTCAATACTCAATTTGATCTTTATCTTGCTCATGTCAAAGAAGCTGACCCAGTCTCTACATTTAAGATTAGGCTCAAAACGTTCCTCTTCAGATTAGCTTATGGTCAGGTCAGTTAGGAACAGACTCTAAACCCACAGTTCTAGTCAGGCTGCCCTAGGAGCAAATATATGGGGAAAGTATGCACTGAGCACTTCCTCTCACTTCTGCCTTTCTTGTAAAGAATAATAAATTACAGTTCATCTCTAGTCTTTCTTTGCCTAGTTCCACTCCGATCGTTGCTGTCCAGTGACGTGGGCCGGACCACTGATGCCTGGACCTCCGCCCCACCTCCCTCTCCAGGATTGGCCTGTCCTGGTCCTGCAGACGAGTTGTTTCCCTCTGCTTATGGACTCTGGCTCTACAAACATAAACTCTATAACTTTAGCTTAGTTACATCTACAGCCTGTCCGTCCATGAGAGTGGATCCCTTCTTCACTGTGGTTCTCCTCCAGGTTTCTCTTTTTTCCTTAGGGTTTTTTTTTTTTTTTTAGTTTTTCCTTGCCAGATGGAGGGTCTAAGGACAGAAGGAGGGTCTAAGGACAGAAGGAGGGTCTAAGGACAGGGGATGCTCTGGACAATCATTCATCTGCTCTACTAATAATCTGCTTTGACTGCTTGATCAATGTTTGATTGAATGTGTATTGTTTCATTGAATATGTATTGTTTTATTTTGATTTCCTTTGCTAAAATTAATCATCTTGGGAAGTCCTCAGAGACGACTGTTGTTGTGATTTTGGGCTATACAAAATAAATTGATTGATATGAAAATTATAATATTTACCTTTGATCATTGAAGACACTGCAGCCTTTGTTTCTTCTGGTACCAATACATCATGCATCAGCCACATCGTCCCAAAAGAGGGATCAAGTAGAGCTGCCATCATAAGAGGGGATTTGAAAATGGGAGGGGCTGCCCATCGCCATCTTCCATTTTCACGTTAACAAAGAGTCCTACAAACCTTCGCTTCAGAGACATTTGTAGGCTACAGACAAAGCCTCCCAAGAGGCAGTAAGACACGGGCAAGTTCATCAATTCCACTCTCGCTGTGTGAAAGCAAGTTGTTTGTGACCCATTTTGATAGTACATGGTTAAGTTTGTTAAATCAAAACTTAAAACCGCTTTCAGCTGCCTCAGATAGAGTTCCATTTGTGTTTACAGAGGCAGGTATACCGCGTTGTCCAAATTCATTTTCAAATTGTTCCTTGAAGGTAGTACTTGTATGACGCAAGGAAGACATTTAGAAGATTTGGAAAGGGCTGTGCTGACTATTTTTGTTTCTTGAGTCCATCACACACTACGAGCTGCAGTGTGTGTGCAAAACACTGGAGTCGTACTCAGCGTTCAAAGATTTGTCAAACACTTCCTGCTCAACGACTGCCAGGTCATTCCACATTTCATCATTTCTACCTCATCTTTATCCTCATCGTCTCTCGGAAAACAAAGGGCTTTCATCATGTTTGCAGCATTATCACAAATGATATGGCCAAGTTTCTTTTTTTTATTTCAAAATGTTCACAAATTGGTTCAAAGGTTCCTATCTGACCAAATGTCAACAGTTACCGAAACTGTGTCAGCCTATGCCAAGTCAATTTCAATTCACGTTTTTGCTCCGTAACAAAGTCAAGCAGTTTCGAAGTCATGGTTTTTCGGTAGACTGGAATGTATTTGTTGTCCATGATCGACAGGAAATGTTGAAAGCTTTTGTGATCAATAATAGAAAGCGGCAGATTACAGTATATAATTAAATCTGCGAGGATGTAATTTGTTATTGCCTTCTGCTGAGGGTGGTTGCTGTTTTATGCTGTATGTGCTGGCTCATAAACTGGGGTATTTTTGCCTGCAGTGGGCCCTGGAATATCATTCTGGTCTTCTAATAAAAAAGGAAAAAAAAACAAAAAAACAATCATTAATTACCCTTTTAATCCAGGGCAAATGCTTAGTCCTACAAGTGTGCGAGGAGGTTTTTTTTTCCGATGAGTCATTTCTGGAGGCCGGCTTTCTTTTCAAACAGATTACAAGCAAAACATAATGGACTGAAAACATTATTGAGTAGGTTTAGAACAGATATTTGATCTTTAATATAAAGAAAACACGATCCTACAGGACTAGGATTCTGAGGAGAACATCACATGCAGCGAGTCTAGAAACTTCTTCTGTGAACTACTGAAAAGTGTCAGAGTGGTTTCAAGAATTAAAAAACAAACACGTTCTCTATCCATGTCTATTTCTCTGTGTTGCAACAGTGGAATTTTCCTCATTGTGGGACAAATTGAAGTTCTTATCGACTAAATAGAAGAAATGAAACATACAATAAAAACAAGTTCAGCTACCGTAATAAGCTTAAAAAATGCAATCCACTTTCAAAGCTCCAATAAATCATTCAGGTTAACATACTCTTTATCTCATTCCCTTTGATTTACACTTGTTTGTTGTCATTGCTTTTGTTTTGGGATTGTCATTCATTATTCTGTTTCATGATCAAAGCCGATGAGACGGGCTCCACTAAATCTGTTTTTGTGATCGCAGACAGTGGAGGAGTTTTGAAAGACTGTGTTTAGAGTGGACCGAAAGTCTTTTGGAGGGAGATTTGTGGAGCTAAACGTTCACGTCCCGCTGCTGTGGAAGTGCTCAGTGTGAAGCAGAGCAAGGCTGCATGGGAAATTGAAAAGATCTAATGATTTTGGAAGTGAAGTTGTGCTATTAAGCCCCGTGAGCTCGCTGCGTGTCCATCAGAGATCATTTATCCAACACAGCTCCACGCTTACAGACGACAGGGGCTCTTTTAGTTAGAAATGTAAAGTGTTTAATATTATGTTGTGGAAGGCGAGACACTACAAAATGTAACTTGGAAGGGACATTGTAACTTTTCTCCACATATAATTTCACCAAAGACAGCCCTTACAGGTACCTCATCTTTAATAGGACTTTTTAATGGGCTCCACCTGAACTTTTTTCATTTTCTACCGCTTAATCCCGTTAGGGTCGCGGGTGACTGGAGCCTATCCCACTGACTTTGGGCCTTAGGCGGGGGAACACCCTGGACAGTGGCCAACTTGCCGCAGGGTTAGACAGACAACCATTCATTCTCTCATTCACTCACTAAGGGAAATTTACAGTGATGCCCAATTAACCTAAACATGCATTTTTTGGAGGTGGGAGGAAACCGGAGAAAACCCACGGTGACACGGGGAGAACATGCAAACGGGAGTCGAACCCACGACCTCCTTATTGGGAAGCCAGAGCTCTAACCACTCTGCTACCGTGCACTCCACCTGAACTTGTTTAAGTTAATACTAGGGCTATCAAAGTTAACGCGTTAATCATGCGATTAATCATAAAAAATGAACGCATTATCATGAATTATAGCAGATTAATCACACTATTTTAATTTGACAGTACGCGCTTCAGCATGGAGGGACCGCGTACTGCGCGGAGGGATACCTGGAAGGCGGCGGCGCAGGTTGTTATTAGGTCTGCATAGTAGCTCAAGTGAACGCATACGCGGCGTAAACATGAATGGAGAGACTGCGTGCGCTCGGCTCGGCGGAACTTCCCGACGGGACTCTAGATAAAACAAAGGTAGTGTGCATACGTATATTGCAGTGATGAACTCCCCATTCACCGAAAAACAACAAGCTTGAAATACCACCTTAAAGCCAAACGTGTGTTTGAGGCAGGCTGCAAGAGCGCTGCTACTAGACTAACTTACGTTAACACCAAGTCGAGCACGGAAATGTCAACAAAAGCATCTCAGATAAGCCACGCTTTTGCTTAATGGAGCCACAGCATGTAGTCCCGTCAACATCGTTAAAGATCAAGGGATGTAAAATATCAATGATAATGCATCTCCACATAGCCTACAAGTGACCTTCCAGAGGAACAATCACAACAAGAATAAACCAACTGTACAGCGCTAATAATAATAATTGACATATTCAAGTAACAAACATTTGAATGTTAAGACATTCTAATAGTCATTTTCAAAATGTTGTGGTCTTTTATAGAATATCTTTGAAAGTTTGCAATCAAGCAATTAACTGTGATTAATCATGATTAATCAAAATTTGAAAGTGTGAGTAATCTGATTAAAAAATTAATCGTTTGACAGCACTAGTTAATACATGTCTCTAAAACTACTGTTTAATTGATTCCTGCAACTTTTGATTAGGAATCACCGCTTATAGACACAAACAGTGGAAAAAGTCGAAAACAAGAGTTATAAAGTGAATGAAATTGACCCTACGACCCTTAAAGGAGCACTGTGTAAGATTGAGAGGAATTTTAATTATCACATATAGTCCACAAACATTTAAATCATATTTATTCTTTACAACATGAATAAGAACATGTTAACCAATCCACATCAATTGTGATACATTTATACTATTTGAAATGTTTTATTATGGGCCGGAATGTGAATATTGACGCTAGATGTCAGCATGGTAGATAGGCAAACTGCACTGGAAATGCTCCCCTGGTGTTCAAAAGTGGACAATACTTGAATCACCTTGTTTATTTATTTTTTCTTACACAGTGCCCCTTTAAAAGTTACATTCAGCGGAGTGAAAAAGTGGTGATTAAAAACACTTAAGCTTCAGGAGACAGATCTCTGTTCAAACCTGATTCAAATTGTTGTCGTCCCGTTTTGTTGTTTTATTCAAAGAAAACGCTTGCACAGTAGAGCGGGAAAGTGACGTCGACCAAAAATCCCTCTGAATTACAGGAAAAAAAAGAAAAAAAAGAATTAGGCAGACTTAAAAACCTGATTTTTTTGTGCAAAGACACTTCTCACAGGTCCTCCTCTTACTCAGACCTGAGCAAACTGCGGCCCGGGGGCAGACGCGGCCCTTGGACTGTTTCAATATGCCCTCAACACATCTTCGAGAATAAGTGTTACTTTTTAGATTTCTTTTTTATTGACTTGTTATGGGGCATGTGTCATTGTATTATTGCCCACTGACAAAAGTGGATGTTGTTGTGTCCTTGGGCAAGACACAAAAGTGCATGGAAACAAGTCGAAAACAATTATAACATGTGAATGAAATTTGTCCCCACGACCCTTAAAAGTTACATTCAGCGGAGTGAAAAAATGGTGATTAAAAACACTGTCTCGAGCTTCAGGAGGCAGACGTCTGTTCAAACCCAAACATGTCCTTGGGCAAGACACTTAACTCACATTGCTCAGTGTCTGTGTACACTGGGTGAGAGGATCTTTCATTGTAAATTGCTTTGAGTGCCTGAAAGGTAGAATAGTGCTACATAAATAGACCATTTACAGTAAATGGTTAAAATAGTACATTAAAAAAGCCATTGTTTTACAAAATTGTGCTTGCAAAAAAATAATTGCCCAGACCCCGGGGTTATTCGTGAGTTTATCTTATAGAAATGTTAAAACATGTTTCAAGCTTTTTCAAATGCCTATAAAATAGGAACAGATTACTGTAGAATAACAATGATTTTTTTCTACTTTTACTGAAAGTAGACACTTTCCATTACCTAAACTACACCAAAGTGTTTGGGTGCATTATATGCAGCAGTTGGTTAAAGCTAATGACCAGTGAGCAAACAAACCTCAATGGTGCGATGTCATAGTTTCCACATAAAAATAAAATAAAAACTGTTCAAGTTACTAACGAGTAAGTTTAGGTCTGGAGCTTGAGATAGGTTAAGATTTACCCAATAAACCCCCAAAATGTCACCCCATGGCTTCAACCAAATGTGTGTCTTTTACATTTTTTTTCGTATTTACGCAAAAAGGTGTGAAAATTTCTCATCGTACATTTTTGACCTTTTGTTGTTTTAAGTTTCTTCGGAGACTGGGCTGAGTTTGTTGTCTTTATTTATGCCCTGATATAATTATTGTGATGATCATATGCTTGTCTGTATTTTATTTTTGTATTGACCTGCTGCTTTTCTTGACCAGGACTCCTGGAAGAAGAGATATTGTATCTCAATGGACCTTGGGCTAAATGAAGAATAAATTAAAAAAAAAAAATTTAAAGAATGGTCAATATCTGATACAAATGTAGGAACAGAAAATGTTTTTTTGTTCATGTTAATGAGTAATAGATCAAATTGTGCTTTCCAAGTGCTATTTATCCTGTAAGTTATGACTAAAAATGTTTTCTTTCTGCGCAATCACAGGGAAGTGCCGTGCTTGGTAACCCATCTCCAAATCAAACTTATAAAACTCACCCAGACACATTTGAAAGACTAAAGAACTGAACCCAGGCCCTTCTACTTTGCGACGACCACCGAACCTCTCCTTGGACTTCTCTCTCCTTTGTTCCAGTCTGAATGCTTTTGCCCAGATGCTCGACCAAATTAGAGGCAATCAGCCGCACTGGGCAATCACGGACATTCAGATGGAGCTTAAAACGATCCTCGAAACGTCTGAATGATCCGGAAACAGCGTGGACCCCTCGAGCTTCATCCTCCGCTGCGATACAATGAGTCTCGTTCGTATGTGCGGCGGGAGAAACACATCTGATTTCTCATTCTCCACGTGCAGCTTGGCCGAAGTGCAGGACAATGAGGCTCCAGTGAAAGGAAGCTGATTGGGCTAATTGCAAAAGCTGAGTGAATGTAAGGAGGGAATGACTGAGAAAACTGGCGCTACACTCAAATTCAATGTTTATTACTATATATAATTTATTATAGTGAGTCTAAAAGTGCGACAAAAATGCAAGCAAGAGCAAGTTTGATCGGGTTAAAGATGGATTCAAACCTGGACCTCTTTTATAAAACCTGCATAGTATTCGCAAAAAAAAATAAAAATAAATAGGGTGTGGAAGATTACATGTGTGCAACTTTGAGATTTATTAACTCTTTCACTCTCAGCCCTATTCTGGCTTTGGACTCATTCCCTGCCAGGCTATTTTACAAACAGCTCCATAAAAAAAAGTGCATCTGGAATCATGACATGTACATTAATGACCTTAAATGTCTACTTTAACTTAAAAAATTATAATAATTGTTTTTTTTTTTTGTTTTTTTTTTACATGAATCCGTTCTCTTTTTATAGGCATATGAAATTCCTTGTTTTCATTAGATTTCAGCGTTTGACGGCAAACTTTTGAGATTCTAAAACAAACTTCATGTCAGTGTTGTTTTCCGCTGTTCTACATTTTGGTGAAAGAATATAAGCCACTACAATGAAATAATGTCTATAGAATAAGTAATACAAGGTTTACATGAGGGTGCACGGTAGCAGAGTGGTTAGAGCTCTGGTTTCCCAATAATGAGGTCGTGGGTTCGACTCCCGGGTCGGACCACATCAACATCTCATGATCTCTCTGGGTGGAGTTTGCATGTTCCTCCTCCGAATGTTTGTCTGTGAATGAGAGAGTGGAATGGTTGTCTGTCTAACCCTGTGGCAAGTTGGCCACTGTCCAGGGTGTTTTCCCGCCTAAGGCCCAAAGTCACTGGCTCCAGTCACCCGCGACCCCTAACGGGATTAAGCGGTAGAAAATGAATTAAAGGTTTACATGAATAATGCTGTGTTCACACCGGACAGCGTATTTGCATAAAAACGTATTTTGAGCAGAACATTTTCAAAACGCGCCGAATCCGTCAAAAGGGCACAATCTCACGTGCGCTGGTCTTAAAGACAGCAACATCAGAAGACCAAAGTAAAGAAGACTGATGGAGGCCGAGTGCAGTCAGAACCTGGCATAGTAGTTCCCAAAGTAAGATTAGTGAATACTGTTTAAAATGGTATACTGTTACAGTTAGTGATCCGGTTTCTGAAACATTCAAAACAACCTGTTAATATCTTTTGGAGATTTCAATTCAAACTTGACAACATATCTATGCATGAAGAACTTACTGTGTTCATTGGCGTAACTTTACGTAGGACCGGTGTGGACATGTCCACACCAATTCTGAGCCAACAGGGACAGTCCCCACCAACTTTTCACAAAATCTCGAGTGTCTTCCTACTGGTTCATGCATCTATCGTCAGCTGGGGGTCTACAAACTCTTTCTGTTTTTCCGCGCTCCTAATGCGCTCTTTGTGTGCGTTTTCTTCAGCCTGCCTGGCGAGTTCTCTCTCACTCTCTCTCTCGCGCGCTCTCTCTCTTTTGCTCTCACTCGCTCTCTCTCTCTTGCTCGCTTCTCTCTCCTCCGACGGGTCACACAAAGATCAGCTGTGCCCACGCCTTGGAGCGCATGAATTATCCACCTCGAAGCGAGCTGTGCCCCTTTGCAGCGTGTACGGTCAGACCGTTGTGCGGTGCCTGCGTTTGTAGCGCTGACTGCCCGCTCCGGAGAACGCCGTGCGTTCGCCTCAAAGCACGCAGTTCTGCATTCTCCAAGCGCAGACCTGGAGCGGACGATCTGGATCAAACAGTTTTTCGGTCTTTGACAGCAGGTTTGCGGGATTGACCGCAGAGAGTGTTTAGAACCATAGCTTCACGTGGACTTGTGTTTCCTTCCTGACGCATGGAAGCATAATAGCCTATTACATCCATGCACAGACCACAAGACAAACTTGTCAGAGCGACAGACTCCGCCCATCGCACACATGCAAATAGACTTTGACTTATTTTTAATTGTAAAGAATTGGCTGCTAGTTATATTTTAGTCTATAAGTAAAATAACTAAATAACACTTGTTCTCTTGTAATTATTCTCTATGTGAACTGTTGGTTCGCATGACTGTCCATTTCCTATATATAATATATATATATATATATATATATAATATATATATATTATATATATATATATAATATATATATATATATATATATATATATATATATATAATGCCCGAGTGTCCCCACCAACCCTGATGCCAAAGTTACACCCTTGACTGTGTTCTTTATTAAATTTTACAAAAACAAAAATAGCAGCATGGGTAATTATTCTTTGATAATTATTAAAGATTTTTATGTTGCAAAAGGTAACACCCAGGGCTCAGAATCAGGTTTTTTGTTGATTTTTACATGATCGTGGGCAATGGATTAATGCTAACAAAGGTTTATTAATTTAATTGACCTTTATTTAACCAGGGAAGTCCCACTGAGATTCAGAATCTCTTTTGCAGGGGAGCCCTGGGGGAAGGGTCAGGGGAAAGGTTTGCTTCATCTAAACCAGTGTGGACATTCTGTTGAAAAAAATCTGGGACAAATACAGCTTGACAAATTAAAAACACACTTTTATTTTGCTAAAAGACACAATCCAAACATCTGAAAATGAAAATAAGACACTTTCATCATGGTTAAAAAAAAAAAAAAAAAAAAAAAAAAAAAAAATACAATCTTACAATCCTGATTTTATTGTCGCAGCATCATCCTGCGAAGTAAATATACAAAGTCCACACTTGTTCTGTGAGTAATTACCTTTAAGCAGAGCTATGACATGACCTATACTGTCCACAACCCACTTTCTCCTGATGTCCAGCTCCAAGATTTCCCACGATGCTTTGGGGGAGACAGGTGAGAACAAACCATCCTGTGATTCAGCCTATTTAAAGACGTGAAAGTAGAACAGGACCCGACCTGGCTCTAAACCCCAATCTCTGCTTAAACTGCTGACTTTCACAATAATAGTTCAATATATGGATTTGTTTAGTGTAAACAAATGTGCACTGTTTGTCTTCCAGTTGTTAAAGTGTTCATTTAAATATTAAAAGTAGGGCCCGACCGATATGGCTTTTTGGGAACCGATACCGAAATAGAGGAGCCCGTAGGTGCCAATAACCGATATGACAGCCGACATAATTAGAAATAGAAAAATCCTTTTTTTTATTAGGAGCAGGTGTTACAAAAAACTGTCTAAGTGATTTTAAGTTGAGTATATTTAGGTCACAAACTTTTGTATCACACTGTTTTTGATAGATCTGTACTACTGAAGTGAATTCAAAAGGCTAAAGGTGCGGTTAGCCTCATTAATATGCAAGACGTCGCCACAATTAATATGGCTAATTTATATGTGAATGTCTCTCCAGTAATCATCAAAACAGACACAACACTTTACAGTCACCAGAGAGAACGAGCTGAGGCAATGTGTAGCATCCTGAGCTAACCGCTAACTTCTAGTTAACTACAGTGAAGCAACAAGTTACATTGAAAGTTTCAACACTCACCGCACAGATAACTTCTTCTCAGATCCCAAGTCTTCACAAAAATTCCTTCAATCCAAACTCCAAATGAAAAAGTAGTGAGAAAGTCAACTTCTTGTTGTTGACAGCTGCCCTTTTCCACTGACATTTTGAGGAAAAAAAGTCATTTCTGTCGTTGCAGGCGTCATCTGTGAGAAAAATATTTCCTTTTCTTGCGTTAGTAGTGGAATTGAGAGCATTTAAATCCAGCGCTGCGTCAGAGCGCACTAGCATTAGTCTGCTGATGCAGAGCGTCAGTCTGGTGCTGCGTTCAGGTGCAGTCTGACAATAAAACATCTCTACAAAAAAATGTAATAACTGCGGTAAATATTGATGTGATTGGTGATTGAATGGAATGGTTGTATTCTGGAAGATCTAAGCTTTAAAATTAGGTGCAACATGGCCGATAACCGATAGGCGTGCAAGTACTCATATCGGCCAAACAAAATCGGACAGCTGATATATCGGTCAGGCCCTAATTAAAAGTCATGATGAATGGGAAAAAATTAAACCAGAATCGTCAGGTATTGAACAGTATTTGATATCGATACAAGAAAAGCATCTGCCGACTAAGAAACATGTGTCTTTAATATACACAATGCTGATGGGAGATTTGGGAGAGGATATGTGATATAAGAGGTAAATGTTTTAATGTAATTATTGAAGATAAGACAAGGACGGATGTGTGCGTGGTCAGCTACAAAGGTATCAGTAGTCATTTATGGAAAGAATTTTGACAGGAAATTAAAAACAAGAAACTTTAGAACACCATTAATAATCTCTAAATTCTACAAAGACATTTCCCTGTTATGTTGGAGAAACTGTGGTATGGTGGCTGACCACGCACAGCCGAATCTAAACTGGCGTGACAGACCAAATAATCGTATCAAAATGAAGAAGAAGTCTGCACAAATCAAATTCCCAACTCAAGGTGGAGACATCAATCCTTTACTTTTGAAAAGGGAAGCTTATTGGATTTTTACTTTAGAAACACTCAGCCCTAAAGGAATGAATGAAGATTTTGACTTGCGTCCGTTTTTGTGATCTATAAGTATTAACATAACTTATTGCTCCATGCTGGGATCGGATATCGGTGTCGATCCAGGAAATTTTGATGGATCGAGTATTGGCTCCATGATATCGGTTCAGCCGATATCATATTTGTGCCTTTAATTGGACATAATGAGACAAATTTACTGGCTGATGTTGATCCAGAACATCTCATATATTATTTTATTAAGATTAAGTTGTGAAGTTGTGGCCTGCACTATAACTAACAGTTAGATAACACTAAATGACCAAATGTCTTATGTTTTAATAAGAAAGAAAAGCCATTTCAATTCAGTATCAGTATCAGAATCGATATCTGAACTGACAAAGCTGGATCGGTGCATCTCTAGTTACAAACAAGTGTCTTATGAAGAAGACATTTTTAAGTTCAATAGTTTCAGCTTTAAAGCAGCAGTCCAGGTTCATAAGTGTAACATTTATAATGAGTTTAAGAATCCTGATACACCTCCCTGTATCACCAACAAATCTGTCACCATGTATTCTGACATACATCGAGAACAGCCCTAGTCCGGATTGTGTTTTCAGATTTTGGATTTCAAAAGTGTGCACAGTGTAGCGCTTTGTACATCTGAACGATAAAGAAGTAATTTTCCATCTAGTGGATTAAGTCTGTTGTAACTGTCTGATTTGTCTTTTCCCACCAGTTTTTTAGCAAAAAGGGTTCTAGATGGATATGTGAGTAGAAGTCAATTTAAAGTGACACAACTATCCATCAGACATGAGCCAGGCTACAAGCTGCATATCCTATATATTCAAAACGTCTTATACAGTAATTTCCTCAGAAGTCATTTCACCTCCCAATGCAGCGTTTCAGCTCCAAATGATGAAGCAGTCCAAAAGTTGTTCAAAGAGACAAAAATCTAATCCACAGAAAGAGTGATTCTTGTTTACTTTCTTAATCTTAGAAATGACTTCTAGGAAAAAACATACGAAAAGTTTTGAATTGAGGGACAGTCAGTTTTCAAGTACTGCAAACAGTAATCTAAGTTCAAATTACTTGGTTTAAGAACAAATTATCAATTTCAGCAAATCTGACTATTTAAGTAAAAATTGGGTCAGTGGAACATGACATTTTATTTTCTTGATTCAGGCAACAGAAAACTGATTTTCTTTATTTGAAGTCCAAATGGTATTGTATTTTTTTACTTCAATATGTGTTTTCCTATATTTTTTATTGTGTTTTTCTTCTTTACAAACTTTTTACAAAGTGAAACTGGAGAGGACCACCCAAGCACAACCAATCAGAGTGCAGTATTCCACTCCTGACGAAAACTAACATTCTCTATTATTCAATTCAGACAGTACTCAGATGTCTCATATTTTTACAATGTGCAACGTTTACCATAGACTTTTTAGTAGAAAGCACAAAAGTTGTTAATTATAACTAAAAAAGTTTGTAACCCCAACTCTAATTTAAGACATTTACCCATGTCCTAAACCAGGACTCCATAAAGATTAAAATCAATCAGATCTAAATATTTATTTTGAACCCCAAACCATATATTGTGGACTGGAGCACATATGTTCTGTGGAGAACTAAAGAAAGAAATAACAAACAAAGCAGAGTAAAAAACAATAAAACTACACCCTAACCAAGCCTAAGCAGCTTCAAACCTCTCCGAGCAGATCTTGCAGAGCTGTAGAGCCTGTTCCATATTTTCAGCAGACTGGAGCAGATGGGACTGGCAGGGCAGCGGAGAGGAGAGCAGGACTACGCGTTCCTGTGCCAGGGCTCCATGTACTCCAGACCCAGATGGGCAAAGATGTCCTTTTCGGTCAGAGCTGCCAAGAACTGATTCTGAGAGAGGACAAACAAAACAGGACGCAGCGTGAGCTAAATGATAAAGGAAAGTGGAGTCATCTTTACACAATGTCAACAAGAAACAGGTGGAAGTCAATGTGGAGCATCAGAGGGATTTGTAAGAGTTTCAACAGGCTGGGAATCAATAAAGAAAGAGGCACAAACTTAGGATTTAAAATTTGGTGCAAAAGGACTGCATCGTTTTGGAGAACCTTTTTTTTTTTTTTTTAGATTTGCTTTGTTAGTTTGTTTGGCGGAAAAATCCTCACAGTCCAGAAAGCAATTTTTTTTCCATAGAGCACAATGTAATCATAAACTGTTAGTTTTCATCTGACAGACCTGCACAGTTTTAAAAGGTTGAATTTTGTGGCAAATGTTACCAAGTTTCAGATCATGAACTTTTCCCTGCCTTTTAATCTTTAGCTTTGGCTATAGCTCTGCTCGCTGACTGTATACACAGTAATATGTGTATTACGCAATGGCTGAGTGCAGTTGTCTTGTTTTGGTTAAAATACTACATCCTGTACATACAACGACTTCCTGTTCAATACTCTTCAATGAGGTTTTCACTACATCAGTTTAAAACAATAAATCCTCTTTAGATCAGACAGTTGTGGTGAATGTTACAGAAAACATGTTAAAGACTTTACATATTAGAGGAATATTTCATCAGAGACACTTGTGTGTTTAAAAAGAGACATAATTGTGTCTAAATGCTAATGCTAACAGGAAATGGTTGTATGTACAGAAGTTAGCATTTTTGAACAATCGCAAGCCAACTGAAATTCCGTGCACACAGCCCATTCTCATAGTTCACCGACCGAATGGTTCACAAACGTCACATCACTTGAAGTAGCATGTTGTTTGACTTTTTCACACAAAAGTCAAACAATAACTCACTTTTTGTCAGCTTTCAGTTTTTCAACTCCTGTACAGTCAAAAGAAAAGAAACAAAAATATAAAATAAGGTATTCAGAATCAATCAATGAGTTTTAAGTCAGAACCTAAAATTAGCATCTGTGAAACAGAGTGGTTGGCTGCTCTCTTGTGAAACTTTTTTGTTTTTAGCTCAGTTTTTAGCAAGACATTTCTGGACTTCATCCAACTAAGGTGTGTGGTCTCTGATGTTCAACAAACATGAGCTAAGTACTGTCAGATTTGTGAAAAGAAAGCTTATAAATTTGGCAATTAGATCCCAATGGGAACACCAATGAGAACTAGCCGGAACAAGTATGGTTCTGCCAACCATTTTGACGTCACATGTCGACTCGGCGAACATCCCTATAGACTGCCTCAATATGTGCAATTGTCTGTTATGACTTGTGTATTTATAGTGCTTGTATTGTACTTGTACTTTTGGGACACAGCCTTGGTATATAGATTGTACTTAGCCAGTAGCCTACTCTCAAAGTTGTATTCTCAATAGAACTTAAATAAAAGTTTATTCTGACTAACCAAACTAAACTCTGGTTCTAACTAACTCATCGTCATGTTCAGCCCTGGTCTTGCTCTGGTGCCGTGTACAATAGCTCAAACATGAGCTAAGTACTGTAAGATTTGTGAAAAGGAGGCGTCTTTTTTCTCGTAACCATGGAGACCATGCAAAAGCTAATGCTACCAATGCTAGACTTCTGAAATGTCAGACTTTCACACCTGAAGCAGCAGAGGATGATGCAGTGAAAATAGTTTGATTCTTGGGATTTCAACCACCTTGAGATGTTCAACAGACACAAGTTAGGATTTGTTGTTGTTGTCTTGTAACCATGGAGATGTTAGGCTACATGAAGCTATTAAAGCTAACTTTGGACTTTTTTGTCTATTTATCTATCTCTCTTTCTATCTATCTATCTATCTATCTATCTATCTATCCATCCATCTATCCATCCATCCATCCATCCATCCATCTACAAATCACATGTAAAGAAGGGCTATATCCATGTGAAGTCCACAGAATAAAGGTGGAACAGGCCCATATCAGCAGCATTACATAAAACACAGTGAGTTAGCAGATCCTGAGAGAACCATTGACCTACTTTCACTGGTTTGTAGGGGCAGAAGAGCTTATGTAGCACTGTATTACCTCAAAACAAACACCATTCAGAGTAGGGCAGTTGATCTATAATAACGTAACACTTTTGTCCCACATGAAGAGGTTCCAGAAATGACACTAAAACAGCGACATGCTAAACTGTAACTGTAAATGTGAAGAGTTACAACCAGCTTGTGGAGCCGCAACAAGAAAAGGTGCTGGACACGGCTTCAAAAGTTTAGGCTTCAAAGTTAACAATAAAAATGTGTAAATTTATGTTTGACATTGGATCGTCCTAATTTTGGACGGAGTGATTGGCTCTGTCTTTGGTTAGAGACTCTTCTGTAGGAGGGGCTGGCGGCTTAGGCAACCAGTTTACAACATTGTTATGTAACCTCTTAGCGCGAGATCATCACTTGTAATCAGGAAGTATCATTTTAGAATAAAAAAATGATAAACTAGAATGAAATTTATATCATGCTTAAAATAGCGAATCTAATGAAATGAGTAGTTTAACCCAGGCTCTGTAAATGCTTTAGAACCAAGATGAAAGCATTAGTATAGGGATGTTTGCCGAGCCGACATATGACGCCAAAATGGTGATCACGTGACGCTGTGGTTGCAGAAGTAGTTAAAACGTATTGGCGGCAAGCAAACTACTCCCAGGTATTTGAAGAAGGAGACAATTTCTACCATGTGACAGTAAAGAGGAGACATGGCAGCTGCATTTTTACAAAATTCTACTATCATCTTATTTGTATTCTTCACGTTGCACAAGTTGTTTTTTGTAGCTTCACGATGCACAAGTTTAGTTAAGGTTAAGGTACACTTTATTGTCCCCGTAGGGAAATGTGTCCTCTGCATTTGACCCATCCTTCAATGCCTCTGGGGCATCTCCTCAGGAGCAGTGATCGCCACAGTGCAGCGCTCGGGGACCCATCTCCAGATGTTGTTGCTAGGCTTGGTCAGGACTACTGTAGCTGGAGGATATTACCCTAACATGCATGTTATTGGTTGGTGGGGGAAACCGGAGTGCCCGGAGGAAACCCACCCAGACACGGGGAGAAACATGCAAACTCCACACAGATAGGTCCGGGCCCGTGCGGGAATCGAACCCGCGACCAAGTTTGCACCAAGTCTCCAGTTGGAGCACTTCTTCTCTGCCGTAGCATTCATCACTGTCCTTGATGGACCCCACTACCACAGTGTCATCTGCAAATGTTATTATTTGACTGGATTCATGTTGAGCGACAATCGTAAGTGAGCAGGGTATATAATAGAGGACTTAATACACATTATTGTGGGTGAGTTTATTCACCAACGTCTGAGGAATTATTGTATTGCAGATGTAAGTTAATTTATCTATAGTAAGACGCACATACAGTATCTTTCACAAAACAACACCATCTCAAATTTTGCTTTCATTTGTTTGAGACCCAAATATCAGTTTTTGCACTTATTTTATGTGCAACTAACCTCCTAATGTCTTAAATAGTTGGAATCTAATACTAAACGTGACAGAAAATCTATCTGCTGGACTTGACTTCTTATCTTTTGTTAATATTGTGAGTTTGTGAGAAATGAAATCTCACTTAGCAGGATTCAACTGAGCAACTGTCGTCCATTGTTCTCTCCAAGAGTCACAATGGTCCAAGAATGTCCTTCTGGCTCCTGCAGCTCAAGATGGCACTGCCAACTGTGTCCCCAAGTGTTTGAGCTACTGTACATGGCACCAGAGCAAGACCAGGGCTGAGAGCATGACGTTGAGTTAGTTAGAACCAGAGTTTAGTTTGGTTAGTCAGAATAAACTTTTATTTAAGTTCTATTGAGAATAAAACTTTGAGAGTACTGGCTAAGCCAGAGTAATGTTCAATACAAGTACAATCTATCTATATACCAAGGCTGTGTCCCAAAAGTACAAGTATAATAAATACAAGCACTATAAATACACAAGTCATAACCGACAATTGCACATATTGAGGCAGTCTATAGGGATGTTCGCCGAGCCGACATGTGACGTCAAAATGGTTGGCAGAACCAAGCTTGTTCCGGCTAGCTCTCATTGTTTTTCCCATTGGGATCTAATTGCCAAAATTATAAGCTTTCTTTTTGGTGTAGGCTTTTCCTGAACACAGTAGAAGCTCTGTGGATTGCTCTTATCAAACCTGTTAGCACACCGAGTCACACAGCAAGAGACAAACATTGTTTTTTTTATCAATCAATCAATCAATCAATCAACCTTTATTTATAAAGCCCTTTACAACACTCAAGTGACCAAAGTGCTTTCAATTACAAAAACAAAAACAAAGCATAAAAAACAATACATCTAAAACAGCAATTTATGTCACGACATTTACAGTGTTAAAAGCCAGTCTGAATAAATGTGTCTTAAGTTAAAAAGATCCAGATCTGTGACTAAGCTCATGTCAGGAGGCAGTGTGTTCCAGAGTCTGGGACCAGCCACAGAGAAAGCTCCATCACCCCAGTGTTTGAGCCTGGCTCTGGGAACTTCCAACAGAAGTTGATCAGTCGACCTTAACGACCGGCTTGAAACAGAGAGAAGCTCGGTCAGGTAAGACGGCACAAGGCCATTAAGAGCTTTAAAAACCAAAATTAAAATTTTAAAATCAATTCTAAAAGAAACTGGAAGCCAATGAAGATTAAAAAGAACCGGGGTAATGTCCTGACGTCTGGATGTGTTTGTTAAAAAACAAGCTGCAGCATTTCGAACAAGCTGGAGACGACTAAGAGCAGATTGTGAGACACCAACATAAAGAGCGTTGCAATAGTCAAGTCTTGAGCTGATAAAAACATGAATTACCCTTTCAAGGTCATTACGGTTTAAAAAAGGTTTGAATTAGATAAAAGGCGCAGTCGACAAAAACTTGCTCTCACTACATTGTCAATCTGTTTGTCAAATTTAAAATGATTAACAAAAACCACCCCAAGATTCGTCACTGTCTGTTTTAACTTATGCTACTTTTTAAATGTTATTTAAGATGCTGACAACCTTTGACCTGGGTATGGTGTTTTGTTTCTCTGTGAAGTTATACTGTAATGACAAAAAACAAACAAACTGAAATTTCAATGAGACGAATTATCAGGATACGACAAATGCCAAATCTCGTGTCATCCATGCTCAGACTAGAGAATATACTTACCAAAGAAAATTTTGATGGAATTGTTCCCACCTAAACTAAAGTAAATCATTATGTAGAAAGGTCGCAACTACAAAGCTTCATCATATTTTATTTCCGGTTCGCGTCAAGCCAAAGATGTAAGTTTGGACATCTTGAATTAACTTGAACGTGTCATTGCAGCGTGAAGAAAGAAGTGTGAATGTGAATTACCTGAAAGCTATAGATTCGTATAGATATGGAGGACTAAAAATGGCGGGACATTTGATTAATAATAATAATAATAATAATAATAATAATAAAATAATAATCATGATTACATTCATTGTAATTTACAATTAGAAAAAGCTCAGAAGGTGAGATCTCCTTAAATGCAAAGAGAGAAGAGTGACAAATCCCACAGAAATACAGTTGTAAATGTAATCTACTATTGTAAAGAAACTGCCTCCTTTTCCAAGTTTAGAAAATATATGAGATTTTTTGAGCACTCTCATGAGCTAAGGTTAATAAGCATGATTACTTATTTTCACATTGTTTGTTATTGATTACAGCAATTCAAATTTGATTAATTGCACAACTCTATGGTCCATGTCATAGCCCACTTCGTAGCGAAAGCACATGTAGCATGTATGTTGCACTAGCTAATGTACAAGATTGGTAAAAGCCAGATAACAATGCCTTAATAACTAAGGTTACAAATTTGGTTAGGCTAGGTCAGAAAAATTTAAGTTCGGCTCTAGGAGTGGAGGAAGACACTGAGACAATAAATTAGATTTTTGCTGGTACCATGTATTGAATAGACAAACTAGAACATTGACAAAAAAACATAACATTAACTGAGGTGAATGGCCATAAATATTTACAATCCAGGTTCAGAAAAATGTACATTCGCGCAAGAGTTCCAATGTCCCGAGCATGAGTTACGTAACAAAGTTCGTGGCTGTAGGTCTTTGAATAAATCCAGGTGATTGTGAAAGTGTGAGTGCGAGGGCGGGATAGTTCAGTTTGTTGGCCACGAGCAGTGTACGGGACAAATAGGTCAAAAAAAAGTTCAAGGGCGGCTACAGGAGCCTCCTACCGGCCCAACCAGAGCAGGAGAGGTTCCTGAGTCAATAGTCCTGGGCTTGAGTAGAGAACTGGTGCAGGCGTGTTGCCTCGGGTTCAGTTAGGCTCAGCTCGCCATCCGATCAATTTCGTAGTTTCTAGCGGACTCGCGCTCGTTTAGTTAGTGGTCTGGGCCTGGTAGTCAGCTCCTGTAGCATGTCACCCGAAAATCATCCCCTCGCTCTAGCAGCGCATTTAACTTCCGGTTTATATAGACTGTGATTGGCGACGCACATGTCACATGACAGTGTCAACGATGACGTAAGAGTAAAGTTCAAAATATATTTAATATAAAGAGAGGGAAAACGGCTTTTGAGGCAAGATTTTCACCTGAGTTACACACACTTTGTACCTTTAGCTTTATTTCTTTTACATTGTTTTATTCGGCCTACTCTTTTGCTGCGTTCAGACCGGACAGCTTATTTGCGTCAAAATTTCGTTGTTTTTTTTTTTTTTTTCATTATTTATGCTGTTGACGCCTCAATAAGCTTCCAAAATGCTCTGACGTGCGTCAAGGCTTTGGTGGACAAAAAGACACTTTTAACACCCCAAAGCGCTTCGAGCTCCTGCTTGTTTGCAGGTTTTGTTTTGCTCATAGACAGATCACGTTGAGAGAGAGAAGGAGGGAGAGAGATTGTTGTATTTATAAAATGGAGCTTACCCGATCACACAACTTTCTCCTCTCCCAAACAGTGTCCTTTTGCTGTCTCCGTCCTCCTCGACTCCTCCCGTCGCACAGCAGTTTTAAACATGACAACGAGCATTTTTAATAGATCCATGTGAGTGCGTTGTGAGTCCAGATCATGTCCTGTGTTTGCTATGTCTTCAGATTGTTAAAGCAACAAACTGCGAAGTTTTTTGAAAAAAGCCCCCAAACAAGTGACCTTTTGTTAAAAAAGTTATTAAAAGACTTAAGTAAACAGTCCTCCTTTCCCCTTGATGTGAGAAAAGAACAGCAGCATGTCATGTGTCACAGGAGTGGAGTCTCTGATTGGCTGATGCCGACTTCCAACGCGTGCGGCAGCCACAAGTTTGAGCGAAGTTGCGGCTGCCGCAGCTTCGAGCTTCCAATCTGCAAGACACTGCATTTTCAGATGCCTAAACGCGCGTCAACTGATGCCCCAGACGCCAATACACGCCGCAAATTTGCTTGAACGCTCAAGACGTGGGTTTACATTGACTTAACATTGAAAATGGTCGCAAATACGCCGAGACGCTGTCCAGTGTGAACGTACCATTACAGATTTCAACAAAGCAAAATGAGATTATTACTGTTCAAAGCAGTAAATGCCTGATTAAGCTAGTTCTCACTGCTAGCTTAAATAGTGTTAAATAAATGTGGACTTTCTATTGGCAAACTTTTGCAAAATACATTCATAAATATCAATATAAATGAATCATATTAACTGTATGCTTGCAAATATTGTGTTAAAAAAAAAACACGTAATTTTGGCCTAGTTGCGTTCAAAGGTACAAAGTGGGGAGAGGTACGAAGTGGGCACTGGCAGTCCATCCCTGAGCACATAAGATATAACTGGAGACTCCTGGCCTGGATACTTAGTAAAAGCTTTTATTCCAAGCATTAGTCCTTTTCTACGCATTCACCTTCTCTGTGCGAGTGTGCGTCCATAGCATTAGCACTTTTAACTTTAGCTCTCCAACCTGCCGACAGCCTTGTGTTCTGCCAACGCTTCGCCGTAAACCGGACTTGACTGAGCACTTTTCACTGTCCACCTCCTTTTCTCCGATAAACACTGTGAAGTCAGCGCTAAGTGATGGCTGATCAGTATTTTCCTTGACACATCACGACAGCCCCATTAGCGCCCGGGCCTCCTGGTGCTGTGTCTGTATGTGGAGCGCGCACTGACTAACCTTCATGACGTGTTCTGGTGAGACGTGCCAAACTCAACCTGAAGCACAGAAGGGAAAGTGCATGAGCTATTGTAGAGATCTGCAGAAAACAGACAGGACGAACTAGTCAATGTAAAACAAGTTGGTTACAATGAAAATACATGTCTATACAACGTGATTTTTGTCATGTGAATGCTAATTCTACTATTTGTGTGTCTATTTCATGCGTTACAGGCCCACTTAATCTCTGGTCCTAATTCTAATCTTAACAAATTCCAAACACCTAACTGTTTTTGTAACTTCAGACCTGAATTTAGTTGTTAATCACAAATAAAAAGACACTTCAACCAAAACACCTGTCTATAAGTAACCCACAAAATAGCATGTCGATTCTATGCTTTTCATCGTGTCAACGCAACACTGTGTAACAGACACGCTAGAAAAAAAAAGTTGAGGTAAACACACAATGAGAAGAGCTGCTATTCTGTGAAAATTAGCCTAAATTGTAAAAAAAAAAAAAAAAAGTCTCACTAACAGTGTTGCTCTGCTTCTGATTTTTCCTTTGTAACAAAAGCGAGTTTTTAAAGTTTTGTTAGTTTGTTGTTGTTTTTTGGGTGGGTTTTTACCGTTTTCTGCGTTTTTTTACATTCACTTTGGGCTGGAAAAAGTCAGAACAATCTGGCAACACTGCTCACTAACCCCACAGACATGAGTGACATGACAAAAAAAGAATTGTGAGGGGCTAAACACACTGCAGCCCACAGTGTTTATGCACATAAGCATGCAAAACCACGGCCACATTGCCTGTTGCACCAGAATGTGTGTCTCCCCTTGTCTTTCAATGGGAAAGCTGTTCAGACTTGTCTGTCTGTGTTTATGCACTTGTATGAGGTTGACAGTGAAAATAATCACATAGGTTTATGTTTACCCTCTGGACAGGCTGATCAAAAGATTTTTTCAAAAGTAAATGTGAAAGCTCAAACTGAAAGGTTTTCTGAAGTGAGAGGCATCTGGCTGCAGACCTAAGGCCCGGATGTTTACTCATATTAACAAAGACGAGTCTGGATGTTTATGAGCCCTTTTCACGCTGCAGCTATCTTAGCTCTGGTTTGAGATACCTGTGGATAGTTCCTTCTTGTCCCATTCATTCCTTATGGGGAATTTGCTGAGACGTGCTAATTTGAATTACAAATACACTACAAATGTTATGTTATGTAAATTAAACTTTGTGTCTATATTGTCTTTTAAATGTCAGTTCATGACTTCCATGTCCTGTGACATGGAAGTGATGTCATTGGTTGACATAGAAACTAATACTCTGTGAACCATTGGAGAAGCACACTGGGCTAAGTGTTGGACCAAAGTGCCTATGTGTATAAAGCTATACACAGAAAAAAGAAAAGGCAACAAAAGAACCACTTCAAATTAAAACAATTAAAAAGTAATGCAAGTAAAGGCTTAAAAACTGTTTTTCTGCACTTTTGGGATTCATTTTTGTCTGAAAATTAGATTTACGCATAAGTTAATGACAAGTGGATAAAGCTATCTCTCCCCGTGTCACCGTGGGTTTTCTCCGGGTACTGGCTGCAGACCTAAGGCCTGGATGTTTACTCATATTAACAAAGACAAGTCTGGATGTTTATGAGCCCTTTTCACGCTGCGGCTATCTTAGCTCTGGTTTGAGATACCTGTGGATAGTTCCTTCTTGTCCCATTCATTCCTTATGGGGAATTTGCTGAGACGTGCTAATTTGAATTAATATTTTAAAAATTAACTTAATCCCCGTCTCTCCGAACCCGACTATTGAGACCGCCCCAAATGTTATGTTGTGTAAATTAAACACTGTGTCTATATTGTCTTTTACATGTCAGTTCATGACTTCCATGTCCTGTGACATGGAAGTGATGTCATTGGTTGAAACTAATACTCTGTGAACCATTGGAGAAGCACACTGGGCTAAGCATTGGGCCAAAGTGCCTATGTGTACAAAGCTATACACAGAAAAACTTATATTGACGATTGTTTAAAAAAAAAAAAGAAAAGGCAACAAAAGAACCACTTCAAATTAAAACAATTAAAAAGTAATGCAACTAAAGGCTTAAAAACTGTTTTTCTGCACTTTTGGGATTCATTTTTGTCTGAAAATTAGATTTACGCATAAGTTAATGACAAGTGGATAAAGGTATCTCTCCCCGTGTCACCTTTGGTTTTCTCCGGGTACTCCGGTTTCCTCCCACCTCCAAAAACATGCGTGTTTAGGTTCATTGGACATCGCTGTAAATTTCCCTTAGTGAGTGAATGAGAGAGTGAATGTTTATCTGTCTAACCCTGCGACGAGTTGGCCACTGTCCAGGGTGTTCCCCGCCTAAGGCCCAAATTCACTGGGATAGGCTCCAGTCACCCGCGACCCTTAACGGGAAAAATATTGAGTTGTTCATTTTTGTCAACACTGCCCAAGTTTTGCATTGCTGGTTATTCCTTCTCTGCTTCATAACTGGACAATACCACTGCCACATTCACAAGCTACAAAAACCACAGCATCCCGTCAAACACACTGAAAACTGGAATATATAGCTGCGTATGTATTTTATATGATTTGAGAAAGAGGATCCATTGCTCATTTTGTCTTTCATATACGGTAGTTTGCCTCAGGGCACTGCTCACTCACAGACACACGACTTCTATACAGTCTCATATCTTTAACTGGCCTCACTGTGGAGCCATAAGTAAATAAAGCTGTTTCCCTAGAAGCCTGGAGGGACCGTGGGATGAAAACGCCGTAGACAAGGCTTTCGTTTGGATCCTGGACATAGGTTAAAAAACATCCCTTTTCTTTGTGTGTCCTGTTTTTGTCAGATCTCGGAGCAATAAAACTTGTCACTCCCTGTAACAAACGAACCTTTACAACGGTCCACAGCTGTCCGCAAGCTCCAACCACCAATAAATCTCTTTTCTAATATTTTTTATCACCCTTGTGTTGCTGGAAATGGCGCTGTTTCCTCTCTATATTTTATTCTTTAAAGCAATAGCAATAAACGGAAAAGAAGTTATGGGAGCATTCGAGGGGCTGAGCAGATAATGGGTCTCGTGTTGCCTTCACTCAAGTGTAACGTTGCTTCAATATAAAAGTATGTTATGGCGTTTTGTGCGGACAGTGCTGATTTAGGGGATTTGTGAAAGCAGGATTGCACGAGCTATAAAGGAGAATACGGTTATGTTTGATGCTTGTAACTTCAAAAGGCAGTCAGGAGTGTTATTGCAAAACTAGCAAAAGATGAACTTAGTGGAAGGCGATTGAAAACTGGAGTTGTTTTGCCGTGCCAGCTAAAGCCTTTTGCACACAAGAGGATATTAGGACTGAGTTTTTAGGCTGATTTGTCTCTTCTTACAACTATGTGTGAGATAAAAATGTTCCAACTTGTTATGAGGAGATGATTGGCTGAAGCGCGTTGGCGTCTCTTGCTCTATCAGAGTACCTTGGATTTATTACTCATTTTTCACAGTTAATGTAAGGGTATGCATTTAATTAATGTTATGAGAAACTGTAAAACAGCCAATGAGGGCAGCCTAGTGAGAGCTTCTAAAATTTTGAAGAAAAAAAAAAAATAATAAGCCAATGCAATACGGATGTTCGCCGAGCCGACATGTGACGTCAAAATGGTAAGCAGAACAAGCTAGATCCAGCTAGCTCTCATTGTAGTTTTTTTTTTTGTAATTTTTGGTGTAGAGTTTTTTCTGAACACGGTAGAAGCTCTATGGGTTGATCTTATCAATCCTGTTAGCACACCGAGTCACACAGCAAGAGACAGACATTGTCTTTTTTTGTGTTTGTTCAGCCAATATGTTTTAACTACTTCTGCCAACCAACGCGCCACGTGATCACCATGTGACGACACGGCGAACATCCCTGTAGTCTAGCACGGATCCCCAAACTTTTTGGACCAGGACCCCTAAAATAATCAGGTAAGCAACTCACGACCCCATAGCAACATGACATGCCTGTAATAATTTCAAGTAAAAAAAACATTAAATGTAGCTAAATGACATTTACTTTGTTGTTTTTAATAGCTTTATATAACCAGCATTCAGCAAAAGAGGATGCTTCCAGTAACCTAACCTGGCCAGCCAGATGGTTTATCTCGCGATATTTGTGAATTCACAAACACGAGATCAACCATCTGGCCTTCCAGCCGCCCGATTGGTTTGAGAGTCCGAAACGGCGGTGTTTCGATTCACCCACATCAGAGCAGCATGGTTTTGAGGCCCAATCACATTGTAGCAGGGCGGGCTAACACGGGCTGTTAGCGCCCCGGCGCCGCCGCTGAGTCTGATTCAAGCTAAACAAAGATGGCTGCTCCCGTTTCTGTTTCTGCTGCTGTTGATGCGGTTTTAGCAGAAATACGGAGTAATTTCTTTTTGAAAGAAGAGCCATGTGTGACACACACTGGTTCTATTCTACACGGACATTGGATACACCATTACGAGTTGTTGCTGTAATTGGCTAAGCTCAAATAAAGTAGGCCTCACACCCAATGAGCTCGAAGTATTTCAGCAAACACCCCACTTTTTCTCGAACGCCTTCAGCGAGTAAAGTCCCAGATGGTTTTAGTGAGAACTCAGATAGGAGTTCAACACAGATCCATCTGGCGTGACCCAGTGACCTTTTTTGCTTTGTAATCCTCAAGGGGTCCCAACCCCACTTTGGGAACCATTCACACACTCACCAAATCCATACTAGGCCATGTGCATAAAGTGTTTTGCCCAAAAACACAGCAACAAGTTTCTCTATTTGTCCCACTGGCTCCTGAGGTTCCAGAAGACAGTCTCCCATTCAAGTACTGCTGCGGGCCAAACTTTTGAGATCTGATGGGATTAGGCTTTGTGAAACCCACGCCTCACTCCCAAATTCCCAACTGACTGATTGACACTCGCAGTTCATTTGCCCAGCCACAAGTGGCGCTATACTAAAAGTGTTTGAGTTTACGTCCCACATCAACTTCCCTGCTCCGGCTGAGGTCTTCCAAAACAGCTTCTAACTTTGCAAATGTAGTAGGAAAATGTCTTCCCTCCATTGTAGACACCTTTTTTTTTTCATGTAGATTACAAAAATATATCTTTATAATCCAGATCCGTATTAATACAGGTATGCTCATAACAATATGTTAATGCCACAACATCGACAATTAGTGGGATGTCTGAATAAAGACATGTAGCCGTCATAAGTAGTAATAAAGGTCTTAACTATATTTAGAGCATAACAGCATCTGGATTGGATCATGGGAATACCAGAGCTATGATAGTGAACAAAGAAGAAACTCAGCCTATCAAGCAGCGTGAAATTCAGGACTATGGCCATATACTCTAGAAATCTTCAAAATGCCATCCAAGCTCATGAAGAGGTCACGCATTAGTCTGCTCTCAGTCTCCTTGACTTAATAACCCACTAATCAGTTCTGACTTTGTGTGTGCGCCTCGTAATGATGTCCCCCCTGAACACAAACACTCACACTGGTTCCCTCCAAACATCTGCCCTGGCTCTGCTGCCCGCCGGCCTCTCTCTGCCTGGTGACACAGCGATGAACACAGCAGAAAAGAAAAAAAAAAAAAAACATGGCTGCCTGCCCAATCAGCAGATCCAAACATCAAAGCAGGCAGTGTGAGAGGAAACCTGGCCCACAGAGGACAGCCAGGCAGTTCAAAGCAGAGGAGACCTCGAGTCAAGCCAAATGTGCATAAAAATCACATATAAAACAGTAATGATGACCAGATATTTGCACTATAAAAAGCAACCTGCTCAATATTTAAAGTGAATTTAATTAAATGCCAAAAAAGGAAACAGTCTTTATTCAGTGAATTCAGTTTGCAGAAAACATTTATTGAGTTAAACTATTGGAGACAAAATGCTCCTGTCTGCTCCTGTCAGCTTGTAAGCTCACAGCCCAGTCACTCAGACCAGGACAGAGACCCAGCAGGTCCTTGAGGCCTCCTGTGTCTCTGCTTCACACAGTCTCAAGTTGTTTGTACAGAACACTTAAGGCCGCAGAATTATTTGGATGATAAACTAGTGCTCATTTACCTGACAGTTTGGCCAGATCAGTCAGACTGACCTCGGTGTCTGCTGCTGTCTGCTCCTGTCTGCTCGTGTCTCCTGCTGTCTGCCCCTGTCTCCTGCTGTCTGCTCCTGTCTCCTGCTGTCTGCTCCTGTCTGCTGCGGTCTGCTCCTGTCTCCTGCTGTCTGGCTCCTGGAACTACTCATGCCTAAGCATGTAGGAGAAGACCTCAAGGAAGACCCAAAGTTACAGGTATAGGCTGATTCGGAAAAAAAAAATAGCTAAATAAAAATGTTTCACAAACATTTAATGAATTCAAAATATGGTTTATTGCAACAAAGTGGAATCATTTATTTGTTCATTTTCTACCGCTTAATCCCGTTAGGGGTCGCGGGTGACTGGAGCCTATCCCAGTGAATTTGGGCCTTAGGCGGGGAACACCCTGGACAGTGGCCAACTCGTCGCAGAGTTAGACAGACAACCATTCACTCTCTCATTCATTCACTAGGGGAAATTTACAGTGATGACCAATTAACCTAAACATGCATGTTTTGGAGGTGGGAGGAAACCGGAGTACCCGGAGAAAACCCACGGTGACACGGGGAGAACATGCAAACTCCACCCAGAGAGATCATGAGATGTTGATGTGGTCCGACCCGGGAGTCGAACCCACAACCTCCTTATTGGGAAGCCAGAGCTCTAACCGCTCTGCTGCCGTGCACCCCCAAACTGGAATCATGTAAACAAAATGCTCCTGTTTTGTCATGTCTGCTCCTGTCTCCTGCTGTCTGCTCCTGGAATCATGTAAACAAAATGTTATTGTCTCCTGCTGTCTGCTCCTGGAATCATGTAAACAAAATGTTATTGTCTCCTGCTGTCTGCTCCTGGAATCATGTAAACAAAATGTTATTGTCTCCTGCTGTCTGCTCCTGGAATCATGTAAACAAAATGTTATTGTCTCCTGCTGTCTGCTCCTGGAATCATGTAAACAAATTCTCCTGTCTCCTGCTGTCTGCTCATGTCTCCTGCTGTCTGCTCCTGTCTGCTCGTGTCTGCTGCTGTCTGCTCCTGTCTCCTGCTGTCTGCTCCTGGAACCATGTAAACAAAATGCTCCTGTCTCCTCCTCACTAAGCCTGCAGCTCAGTGCTGAGGAGCTCACAGCCCAGTCACTCTCAGACCAGGACAGAGACCCAGCAGGTCTTTGAGGCCTGCTGTGTCTCTTGTTGTTTGTACAGAAACTTGTGGCCACAGATTTACTTGGATGACTCACAGAGGTGCTGAAGGAGGTGTCACAAGCTCACTTAAAGCCTGATTTTGTCATTTCTATTTCAATGACTACGGTGTCTGCTCCTTTGTTCACTGCCTCTGGGATATTATACAAACGTTCATACTTCTTTATCGTGCCATGAACAGGGCCGTGACTGTTTCTATTCTGCTGAGGGATTCCCTGCTCTGGATCTGTTGGTACCAATCTGTCAAACGACTGTCCATCCCCAAGACTAGAGAAAACAGGGATAAACCAGTAGAACGGTTGATCACCAAAAACCTCAGCGAGATTTCTTCTGACGCCTAAATAGAAGCCTTTTTTGTTCATCCCATCAATAAAAACTGGAGCCCGTTTATGCTCTATAGTGGTGCGGTTGTTCAAAATGAGACGCACGTGACCCATTAGCAGTAAAAAGGGGAAAATTAAAACAATTGGCACCACAACAATCAAAGTTACGATGTAGTATTTGGCGTCTGTGTCAGGAAGGAGATTCTGACAAAATTTGATGAAATACTGCATCGTTGTGGCGAATATAAAGATCAGGTAAAGCGAACCGTAGACCAAACACAGAATGAAGGATTTGTAATTTGAAAATCCTATGCAGTTATTAAGATACATGCAATGATGATCCATTTTCAGCACACACCTATTGCATCTGTGGCAGTGATGGCAGCGGTCTGGTTTGATCACTCTGCAAATCTCACAGTAATTAACCTCTCCTCCTGCAGAGCGAGTATAAACTGGCAAATTCTTAACTACACACTTCAAAATCAAATTCCGTTTCCGCCTGTATGATTTTTCAAACTGCTCTTTCTCCGGACTAGGCAAACTAAATCTTGTAGATGGTGTAGCTGGTCTTACCAAAATGGTCCTCCAGTACGACCAGAAAAACAAGATGAAAATTATATGGAAAACCACCAAATAACTTATTCTTTCCGGATTTGTTGGGACTGTATTGATACACAGCTCCACAACATAAGCGTAGTACGAAAACCCATGAGCAGTTGAACAATCAGGACAAACATCCAGTCTAAAACCCATTTACGGCATCTTTCCAAGCAAGAGCACGCCATCTTCAGCAATCTATTGTGTCTGCTGATCTAATGCGTCTGCTGAGCTAAAATGTCTGCTGATATAAGGTGTCTCTGAACTAATTGTCTCTTGAACTAATGTGTCTGCTGACCTGGTCGGCTGTCTGCACAAATGTGACGTTCTACCAGTCCTGTGGCTTATGATGTCACAAAGGCAGAACTTGGATTTCCATGACGACAAGCTCGGGTGTTCTGTCACATGACCGAGTGTTCCATTGGAGAGGAAAGTTACCATGGAGACGTGATCGTTCAGTATTTTGCCCCGCCCACTATTCTTGGCTTTGCACTTCCTGTTTAGCTCTGTTAAGGAATGTGTTATCATGAAAATACGCCATGTTGTAGTGAGTGGGCTAAACGTCCATACGAACACATGAGCTAAAACAATGTAATAAAAATAATAAAAAGTACACAAACGGGCCAAGGTACACCCTGATCAATCAATGCTGGTGAACGTATCTAGTGCCAGATCAGGTTTTAATGAAGGCTAACTTCAGGTTTTAGTTAACATTTCCCCACCTTAATTAAGCTGAACTTTCAAATTACATTTTCTACTTTGATAATCAAACTTTTTCTGTTGTCTTGCATTCAGTAAGAATGCAACTCCATTCAAGGGGTGATGCAAATATCCATATTAGGCATTATTTTTTAATGAAGCCATGTAGGAGCCATTCACAGAGCTGGGGGGCGAACAGTTAAACCAATCAACGTCATGGCAAAATACCCTTTGAACAGGTAACAAATTATATATTGTATGTACTGTGCTTAGTGAGAATTACTGTCAATAATACACATGCTCTGTAAGCCAGCAAAAGGGACTGCAAGAGAAAATATTCAGTGAGTGTCATTTCAATATAGTTGGTGTAATTTTTATAAATGTTTGTTTTTGTCAGGTAAAGGAAAGTCTTCAATAAAAAATAACTCATACATTTTTGACCTCCAGAGCATTTATTGTTGCTGAATATTTGAGCTGCAAAAAAGGTAATTCCTCGTCAAGCCATTTCAAGGCTTTCAGATCCGAGATGCTTGGCCTTCTGGCAGATGTCCCTGCACCATCAGTTCAAGATTTTCTCCTGCATCAACGCACTAGAGAAGGCTGACAGCATAATCCTTTTCTCTCTGAAAGGACCTTTTTGTAACTCTTCCAGTAGTCATTTTGTCATCACAAGTAAACATGTTTTATTTGTACAGGTCACAGTTTGCCACAGACGTAAACATGTAGAACCTGAATATACTTTTTCACAATACTGCTTGTAAATAACGATTTATTATGATATGCAGTACGGCTGTCTTCTTTATGTGCGTGTAATCTTATTTTACAGTCATGCATAGTTGTGTTTCTGTACCAGAATAACCAATAACCAAATGTAAACTTTGTTACCCCTCTTAATTGCAAATAAGTAAGAAAACAGACAAAATATTAAAATGAAATGAAAACCAGAAATGTTAACATTTCAGCTACTGTGATGTCTATAGTCTACTTTGGATGAATCCAGTATATGTTCTAGTTGAGTCTGGAAAAGTGTCTCTATATTCCATACCACACAGCTAAGTATTACCACCTGATGTTTCTGTGCCACATACTGTCCAGTCCAGGTCCAGTTCATCGAAGACTGCTCTGAAGTCATTCCACAGTCGCCTCGTCAAACCTGAGTACTCCTGTGTCAATAATGTAGACTGATAGAATAGTAGTATGTGTATATATACATGTATATATATGATGTATTAGTGTATATATATATATATATATATATATATATATATATACACTCACACACACACATACAATAGGAGTACAAATTCTACACCTTAGGTACATATGTGGCCATTTAGACCTTGAGGTACAAACATGTTCTGACAAAGGTACATAAAATAACCCAGAGGCCCATATAAAGGCACCTTTTCATTTGAATTCACTTGATTGTAGCTTTAAAGCTTTAAAGTACAATATTGTAACCCTAACCCCTGATGTAGAAACCGGCTGACGTCTCAGCATTAGAGCTTGTTTGTTCTATGGTGGTGGGGGCATTAACCAGTCACTGTTGTTTGTTCGTTACCAAACATTACGTATGTAGAGCGACCAACACATCAGCTGTAGTCTGGAAAGTACAGCGTAAACATGGATGTTAGTGAGAATGCATTTAGTCTGCTATAAAAGCCGGCACTGCCTTCAGTGGGCCCTAAGCAGAATTTGACTTTGGGGCCCTTGCCACTTGAGCGGCACATTGCAAAACATACACTGATCTCATCGTGTCATCCATTTTCAGACTACCTATATCTATACCTATATTTATTCTAACAACATAAATTTGAAACAATCCCAGTAGCTCAAAACTATTATTTAAAAACTCAGGACCACGAGTCTGTAATAAAAGTTTGATGATGTAAAAGTATCAAATATGGTTATGCGTTTTTCTATGAGCCAGAAGCAGGGGGTTTGGGTCCTCCCCAGAAGATTTTTGGCTAAAATAGATGTAATTTCCTTCAATTTGGACTGTGTTTAGGTAACAATACACCATTTTTTCCAGCAGTTTAACTTAAAAACAACAACAAAAAATAGTTGTTTCTTGCATAACCAATATCCTATAAACTTCCTCTATTCTGCCCTTCTCTCAGCAGAGCCATGTTAGTGAGAGGCCTGAGACTGCAGGTGTGACACTGCAGGTGCCAAGGCTGCAGTCTAATTCTTTGGTTCAATCTTTTTTTTTTTTTTTTTTGAGTTGCAGCTTCACATTAGACAGTGAAAAACAACTCAAACAACAATCCTAACTTAAGCCTTTGTGCACACTCTTGGACTTATGTATTGTGCTTCTTTTATGAGAATTTAGCTGATCAACGCTGCGGTTTGCCGCAGTGTTTCGCGATTACTTAAATGTGTTCACGTATTGTTTCCTCATCTGTTTTGCTCATAAAAAAAAAAAAAAAAAAAAAAAAAAAAAAAAAAAAAAAAAAAAAAACTTTATACTATATTATAAAAACCTGGTTTAGAAGCGGCACTTTTCCTGCTGTTACAGCCGTCACTACATCTACAACAGATGACAAAAGAAGAGGATTGCTTCAGGACTTGTCTAATGTCCATCGCCTTTGTAGTAAACAACTTTGTCACTATGGCAACCACACCCCTGGATGTAGCAGTCTATGTCTGTACTTCTTAAATAGTGGGGCGCGTAACAGTCCACTGGATCGATAAACTCCAAGCCCAATCGGTCCTCCTATCTGTCCTGAATCAGCTCATTTCATAAAATCTGTCCCTTTCACGCGCCTTGTCTGCCCTGCTTTGATCGTGGTGCCGGTGTCAGTACATTTCCACGTTTGCGTCTCTCTGCTTGTGTTTGTGTGCAGTGGTACTGGCTTTTCGCGCACCGCGCCAGACACAAACAGGTGTAAAGAACGCCCCGACACCGCTGCTCAACCGGGACAGAGCAGCGCGTGTCCGTGGTAAAACTTCTAATCTGCCACATCATTTCACAGACTTTACTCAACACAAACGGTACAGCTCTGATCACTTGTGGAATAAACACGCTTTCAAAGCCTTTTCATTTCAGCCTGTGAAGCTGACACACTGACTACACTGTAAAAATAACACTGCAAAAAATATTATTAAAAAATCATATAAACTTAGTTGGCTAGTTAATTGCTTTTGCAGTGCAAAGTGTAAATGTACAAAATAAAGATAATATGCGCGAAATATTTTCTCATTCCTAGGGCAGGCTCGGCAAAAAGACGTTAGTGCATAACCCCTATTCTATACATTTTTAGTTTGAGTTTTTGCAGTGGTATAAATCATGAAAGAATCCAAAAGAGAATAGGATGCACTCTTCTCCACAAGACCTTTTCTTGTCCCTATGTTCACGTCGGGATGTCCCAGCACAAACAGGGCTCCAGCTCAGTCCAGCCATTACACCAGAGCCCATAAAACAGCAGCAGGTCTATTAAACTGCAGTGGGTTTAGTGCCACGTCCAGCACAGCCCAGTGAGTCTGAGCCGTGTAATGGAGCAGCTCCTCATCTTCTACCCTTCTGTGGAGGGATAAACATGCTAAATTAATGTTCGTTAGTTGGTTAGGCAGTTCAAATGAGAGTGTTTCCTTATTTTTAGCTTAAGGCCATAGCTGAATCTTATTGTCCTGCATATGGGGCTGTTTTTCACGGATCCCCTATTAGTTAAGGAAGTTTGTCCTCTGCATTTGACCCAACCTTCAATGTCACTGAGGCATGTCTCTTTTACTATCTTAGCCTTTGGTGGGGGTTGGTGAGGGAGATTGGTTTGACCCACTCAGAAAACTCAAACCAGCCAACTTTATTGTGATTAAGTTAAGAATCCAGATCATACATTTAGAACTAAATGTGGCAGATCGGAATGGGATAAACATAATTAAACAAAATAAAATATAAGGAATGAAGCTAAACAAAAAGACCAGCAACGACACCCCAGGAATTTCACCTGGAGAGTAGAATTATTGGGCACACAGGTAAGTCTGTGAGACAGCTTTAAGTTTCCATGGTAATTTAGTTTCTCTTAATTTATGTTAGATTTCATAGAAACAACATTGCTTTTGTTCATGGCACTTTACATTATCGATTTAACAAGTTTTCGTTGACACAACTCAGTTCTTCACGGATTTCAGTCCAGCTGAAAAGGAGACACTTACAGGTCACATTAGCGGCAACACACGAGTTCTTCATGTGTTACTGATGACAGAAGCAGTTCGTAACGCATTAAGCAACAACGAGGCAATGTAGTCCACACATGGGCAAAATGTGATCGGCAAAACATCGACAAAGCGTCGGCAAAACGGCAGTGGGCTGTTCCCCACATGACTACTTGAAAACATGACCTAGGTTACTCTTCTGATATTATGAATGAATAAAGTCAGCATTCGCTACAGAACATACCGTGGGCGAGCATGATCTCACAAGAAAGCGTACATTTACCACGACATTACACAATATGTAAATTAGGTATGATTAGCACGAGTTCACGCTACACTGGTTGATGGCATTTCAATGCAAAAGAGTACATTTATCCTTATATCTGCTTCACGTGCTCAAAAAAAGGCTAAACGCACGAGAACTTCAGCATTTCACTGAGACACTGACATGATACCTGTGTAGGTGACCAGCTGATGCCTGTGCGTCCTTTCTCTGGAATGAATATCAGTGGTAAATCTCTTGTAAACACATTTTCAGAGCACCAACTGGAATATAACTGTATTATTGTGAGCAAAAGAAAACTAAAACTCTTTCTTCCATTACTTCTTGTTTTTATTTTACAGTACTGAAGTTTACTACTCAAATAAAAGTATTCTGGCAATAGTAAATGTACACTTGAACTTGTTTGGTATCTCTACACTGTTGTAAATTAAGATCAGAAATAAAAAAAAGACAGCCTTGTAGTTGGTTGGAGTAAGATGGGTTTTGTAGCCTTGTGATTTAATTATAAGGATATGACTTTTAAAATGTGAGATACAGCGGCAAAGCAATCGCACTGAGGACTGTGTAGACTTAAAAAGTAGCAAATCATTATTGAAATCGTAAATTGTAGAAAATACAAATAAAGTCAGGACATAACCCTTCTATAAGACCGTGGAACAAGGGTAAAATCCGAGGACATGTGATATTAAAAGTCCTTTATTACAGAGCAAGGTCCCTTGATCTGAGAAATTTTTTTGATAAAAGACGAAGATGATAAAAACTAGATGTTACGACCGCGTTGACTTGTTTATTAAGTTTAAAATCAGAGTCCATAATGATGCCAAGGTTGGTGGCTGTAGCTTTGGTGAACTGACTCAACACTGACACTGGGCCCAAACACTACCACTTCTGTGCTTTCATTTCAATTTGAAGACATTTTGAGCCAACCAAACCTTGACGTCATTAAGACACTCTAGGTGTCAGGGGGCTGCTGCTGTTCCTTTTAATGGGGATGTAAATTTGAGTGTCATCGGCATACAGATGATATGTTATGCCGTGCCGTGATACATAACACTGTATGACCCATTTTTAACCCCTATGCATAAGTGGGGTCTAAAATGACCCCAGGTGTTGTTATTTTTAGAAATCTTTGAAATTAAAAGTAGTTACATTTTTATGTTTCAGGTATTCCTCAACATGAGGCCATAGCATTTTTAAAAAATTGTATATATACTTTTTAAGAAATTTCATCTTTTGTATCATTACCCCACTCTTCCATAAGTGGGGTCAAAAATGACACCAGGAATCTCAGGGGTAAGCACTAGGAACTTTTGATTCTTATCAATTGTACCTGTCGGTTTACATTTACTGTGGCACTTACACATATGAAGCGCGTCTTTATTTTCTCCAACACAGTTATGCCGTGACCCGGTTAGCTTACCTCTCCCAAATCCCTAAGCTTAACCAAAATAACTTAACCTAAGCCTAACCCTAATCCTAACCCTAACCTTAACCAAATTCTGGAAGTAAATATTTTAAATTATAAACTTTTGCTAGCATAGTCACCAACCCAGTTATGTGGCATAACTGGGTTGGAAAAAAAAATCAGGCGTATGAAGCAGCAGTCAGGAGGTCATTTGTACTCAGCATCACACATGTAAGGCATTACCAACACACAGAGATGCTTTCTCACAGAGCTGTCAGAGGAGCTTGTGACTCCTCACATAAAAGTCGACTGGAAAGTAACCCAAACCTACCAACCTACATCACTTTAGCAATGGGAAGGTGTGGAGTGACAATATCCACAATCTACACACATGAGAGAAGCAATAAAAGCCAATAAAAGAGAAAGACATGTCAGATTTGTCCAAGAAACAAGGACCGCAAAGCCACCAACTTCTGCTGAAAAGGCAGTATTTCTGTTACTGATCACAGCCAAAAGCAAGTAGTTTGTAACAGCTGCGCACAGTGAGCAAAGAGAACACTTTTTATGTGTGTTCATGTGCGTGGACAATGTTCTAGTCCACAGTTATAGTTGTATTTTTGTTTGTCCTCCATAATAAAACCAACAGTCAAAAAAACAAGTTTTGCCATTTTTTGAAACCTGACTATTTGTGTTCAAATGTGAATAAAAACTGATAAATTGACATGTCAGAATGTTCTTTAGTTGTTCAAAAAATAATAAAGTGTTATTGCAAAAATGCTTTGATATTAACTGGGGTCATTGACAACCCTCATGGAAGAGTGTAGGTATTGGTCGGCCATGTATCTAAGGTTAAACAGTCAAACAGAATTTCAACTATTAAAAAAACGCTATTGTTAGTCCTTACGTTGGCATTGGTTGATATTGGCATCTGTAACCTCAGCTGTTTTCTTGCAAATCCTTTCGCATTCCTTGTCTTCCATTTCCTTTTTTTCCTGAGAGTCCACACACTTCTGAAGGCCGTCCACAGTCTGCTTCGACTCCGCTGGCTGTAACCGTAGCCCCGTTCGCCTCCGCACACACCCAAACACAACAGCTTCTAATGATAACAATAAATTAACTTTCTCTGCTCGCTTCAAGTCCATAAATAATTAATTGTTCTGTGGAGAGGGCCTGGTTTTGCATGTCCAATTTGCTGGGTGAAGCAGACAGCGCGATCAGATGTTGCCGTCTCAGCGCTTTCTCATTCGGGCTCAATTAAAGCCACGCATTGGCAAAATATGAGCTTTTGTTTGGGATGTTTTGAGCCTAGCGGAGTCGGGCATTTTGCAGCATTGATCATCACACCATTGTGCAAACCGCAACTTTGTGGAGCAGCGCCGGAATATCTGACAAAGAAGAAAAGGAGTTGTTTTTCACTTTCAACACAATGTGACAATGGTTTGGTCGTTATTATGAAAAGTGTTGAACATGATTTTTGTCAATGTAATTACAGAAATTCAAGCGTTGTCCCAGTGGGAATATAATGCTAAAGAATCTATTCAGTAGGAAAAGTAGCCCGCATTTATAGCCCTGTCAGAATGTAACTAACAGTCTTGTAAGTGGTAAGGCTGTTAACTTTGCTATGAAAACAAAACTCGCTTGGGCGTCTGAAAGTTGTGGGAAAACTCTTGAAAAGCATTGTGGTGAATGATTGGGCCTTCTCTGCTGGCCTAAAAATATCTAAATAACAAACTGATATAAATCATATTTAGTGCATGCATGTTTAATAATAATTCCTATAATTATTATTTATCAGCTTCTTCGTAGCATTTCCCATCGTTTCGCAGTTTTCAGGCGTGTATTTTTAAATATATTGTTTTAACCAATCATATTTCAGTTGTTGTCAGGGTCAGTGAAATCTGTCCGAGGCCTTCACAATCAGTTTTGAAGGCACCGAATCGTGAAATAAGTGCGTATCAAACTGTTGCTTCAACCAATCAGATTTTAAGTCAACGACGCCAGGGCCTTCTAGCAGGCTACGAGCAATGTCAGAATAACTACGGCATTTGATTGGCTGCGCTGAATCAAGCAATATTACTGCTTTGATAGCAGTTTTGTCACAGTGGCTAAAGGGAGAGAAGAAATCGAGTTAGTTGCAAATTTATTGGTAAAGCCTTTTTCAAGACGGACTTTTTAAGAAAAGCTGGACATTGTTAAGAAAGACCGGGCAACTTTGAACCTAGCAGCTCTCGGATCTTGCCAGTCACAAGCGGAATTTGTGCGCCACTTACAGTGTCTTGTCTAACAAATGCAGCGATGAGGCGCCAAAGTACTGCGGGACACTTACAAGGAAAGGTGCGTTCCAAAACTTTTTGCGAACCCAGAGTGGATTTACAGCTAAACAGCAAGTATGGAGGAAAACATAGCTGCGCGAGAGAGGAAGCGGCGCGGTGCCCATGGGGCGAGACTGGGTCCAGCGCAAGATCCATGCGCACACTACCACCAGCTCCACGGTAAGATTCTGCACAATATCATTTGCGTTTTTGGTGTACAAGTAATTCAGACTATTGGTGAGTAAATACTTTTGGATGTGTGTGTAAATGCATTCTGGTAATAGAAGTAATGATGCTTTGCTCTTTATCGCGTGCCTGGTAATAGAATAGTTTAATAGCCATCAGCTGGTTATTGACAAGTGAATATATTTAAAAGGATCACCACTGAAGGCCTTAGCAAGAAATGCACATCTCGCCACTGAGTTTCAGTGTCACCAAATCCCCATGAATTAAAATTGTTATAATGTTGTTTCCCTCTTGTTTTAGTCATTCCTAGTATGAATCGCTGTATATGTTTGAGCTTGTGACCTATAGTCCCTTAAACGCAACACAAAGTTACTTACACAACACTCTTCATTCTCTAACAAGTGCTACTTTCAACAGCACATTTCATCCAATCTCTGTCTGTGTTTGAAAGTAGATATTTCCGGACACAAAGGCCAAACGGCAGTCTCCACCTACACCGCACTAATGCACCCACCATATTCATTTTAGCCATTAAGACCCATCGGTGTGAATTATCCTTTGACAGAGGGGTGGACACATGGAGCTGCAGGTCTGAAAGGTCGGCTACAAGTGCTGTTCTGTGGTGACTCAGATTCAGAGCTGATTAATACATTAGTGCTAACCTCAGTGTCCAGAGAGAGAGAGAGAGGGAGGAGAGGTGAGAGGAACAGACTGAAATAGAGCTGTCACCGAGGCCCACGCTGCAGCTGGAGTCGCCGGGATCAGGGAGCACAAAAACAAGGGCACATTTACAACAACAAGCCGAGACTGAGTCAACTTTAAATCTCACACACCCATTTTGATTACATTCGGGTAAGTTCTTGCAATCCAAACGCCAACAAGTACATTCAGATTGATTCGTGCATATTTGAGTAAACATGTTTTGTTCTGTTTGCTGATGTGTGAGTGCTCATGAAATACCTATTTCCACCTACCACCTATGCCTGCCCACTCTAAGTAAAACATGCTACTCATTAAAGTTAGTCAGTTCTGCAGTTTTCAACAAGATGTCAAAGAACATGTTTCTGTTTTGAAGACGGTGTAGTCCCTCATTCATCCAGGAGTGATGCATAGTAGAAGTCTTCAAAGTAGTCATCTGGACAGTGTTTCCGAAGATCAAGACGTTTCGACTCTCATTCGAAAGTCATTTTCAATCTGATGAAAGTAGACTGAGACTGGCTGTATTTATGTAAGTTAAGCCCTCCCCCTAGGAGGGGCTAAACCCACCCAAACTTGTTCCTGAAACCTGTTCCTAAAACTGGTTTGGTAAGCCCTAGCTTCCTTTCCATTGTTCCCTGTTTCTATTGTTCTATTGTTCTCTGCTTCCTCTCTATTGTTCTCTGCTTCCTCTTCATTGTACTGAGCTTCCTTTCCTTTGTTCTGACTGGGCCTGCCTAGACTGTTTCAAGCTCCCCTAACTAATTCACTGGTAAATTGCCCTGGCTACCTGTGAACAAGATACAGTAGTATACTGAGTGATCTTGTTGCAGACATAAGTCCTGTAGAGTGTGCTCTATCTAGATTTCTTTCCCTTTAGACCAAGGGGTAAGAATGCTACTATACACACCAGGTAGGTTGTATCTTAAGCCTCCATTCCTGTTTAGTGATGGGTTTTCTGTTTTCACAAAGATGGCTTCTTTCACACCTCTTTCAAACCATCCCTTTCCCCCTGCTTAGAATTTTAACCTCACTGTCCTCAAATTTATGCTCGGTGGCTTTAAGATGCAGATGTACAGCTGAAGTCGTTTTAGATCATTTGCTTATCAGATCTATTTACAGCATGTTATATGTCTCCTTTAAAGAGAAGCTAAACCCTGAAACAACTTTTATGGTTGTTAAAGTATATGGTGTTTAAATAGTATTGACTACTGTTATGAGTCATTTTTTGGGGGGCATTTTTAGAACAAACTGAGCAAATGAGCAAGTTTTAGGTTAAAATAGTCACGAACTGACTGTGTCTCACTGCAAAGACCAGTGTCATTTCTAGACTCTCTGTGACGTCAGCGTGTATTGTCCACTCAAACATGAGCACTAATTGCAGATACATGCTTTCAATCCAATCACACAGCTGTTCTCCTCTCTAACCCAACCTTTGACCTTTTCCAATGGTTTTCAATGAGTTTGTTGTGTTTGAAGTGTGTTTGTGGGATTAGGCGGTGAGCTTCACTTTAACTGCAGCTCGCGACTTTTATGGTGGGAGAGTCACTAGAGGTTAACTTTACTCATGTCAGATAAGTGAATAGTATTCTGATTAAACTTGGACATATGCTCACACCGTGGCTAACATTTGAACAGAGGCGGCCCATCACTAAGCTGAAAGGTGCGACGCACCGCCAACAACTGTGTAGATAAAATTGATCAAAATCGATCAAAACCTGAAAAAATGCCATTATACATTCTTGTCCAATGTGAGGGCTCCCTCAGCCTCACATTGAAGAAGCAGCCAATCAAGCAGGGCTCCACCCCGTGGCCTGAACCATGGCAGGCAGAACAGGGGGGGGGGGGGTTTAGTTTGAGTTGGCTTACGTTTATTTAGTTATAAAGATTTGTTTTTTGATTACTTAAGATAATTTGTTTAAATAATTTGTTTTATTTTAACTAAGTCTAATTTCCCTATTTTGTGTGTGTCTAGTTTGTTCATTACTGTTTTTATATTAGTTTGTCACCCCCCTTTGTTGCAGCTGGTCTGATCAGCCAGTTTAAATGTTCCCTTTGTGTTCTCTTGTTAGGTCACTGTCTTGTTCAGTTGGAAGTTAGATTTGGTTTGATTTTTGGTTATTTTGACCTCTTTTATGGGCCCTAATTTGTCAATTTGTTAAATATCTTTTTTGGCTAAATAAAGCCTTAAACTTTGGATTTTTTGTGTGTTCTGTTCCTGACCCTCGGTCCCTTACATATGGTGGCAGTGGTGGGATTGATCTGGTTAAAGGACACACATCCTTTGAAAATTTTTATTTATTTTTTCTCTTCTGGATTCCCCTGCAATTTTTGAAAAATGCCAAGACCCAAACAAAAGAATCAAGGTGCTGCTAATGTCACTGGAAGAGAAGAGGACCAGCAGGACGATGAAAAAGAAAATGAGGAAAGTGAGGAGGAGGAAAAAGAGGACAATGGAGCTTTAACGAGCATGGGAGAGGCTGTGAGCAGGGAGCCAACCGTGTCAGACCTAGCAGGTATGTTACAGGCTATTATGGGACAACAGCAAAGGCGAGATGCACAAAGGGAAAGGGAGCGGGCACAGCAAGAGGACAGATTTAAAGCACTACAGCAGCAATTTCAGCTCCTCCAGGAAGAAGTGCAGGCTCGCTCCACACCTGATCTTGAGCAGGCCCAGCCTGCAGAGGTGGAGACCACTCCCACTTCGGCCTACTCAGCCTCACCACCTGAGGACCATGTGCTCACAGGTCAGTCACGAATGTTACATGAACCTAGACTTGAAAATTAACCACTGAAGATGATATTGAACATTAATCTTTTACATTTGAAAGAATTGCAGCAGTGTGTAGGTGGCATCACAGAGACTGGGTTTTTCGCCTTATTCCTTTGTTAACTGGGAAAGCCAGAGCTGCATATGTGCACATGGATATGGATGAGGCTCTTGATTATGAAAAGTTAAACTTGCCATATTGCAAAAGTATGATATTAACGCAGAAACTTATAGGCAGAGGTTTCGGTCTCTTGACGTGGATCCAGGAGAGAGTCCCAAAGAACTGTATGTAAGACTTAAAGAGTTATATGGAAAGTGGATTCAACCTAAAAATAAAACTGTGACTGATGTGAGTGAACTTATAATCTTGGAACAATATCTAAGAATGCTATCTCCGAGCTCCAGGTTTGGATTAAAGAGCATGATCCTAAAACGGCGACGGAGGCGGCAACTTTGGCAGAGGTGTTTGTGGCGGCACGTAAGAAAAATCAACCCTGGACAAATGCAGCATGGAAGACCAGGCAAGAGGCTCGTAACCACCACCTCAGCACCTCCAGAGGGCAGCACCTGGCATTGGTAAAACTTATGCAAAAGAAGGTCAGTCAATGTCAGCTGCACACCCACCACCAAAGCCTAACAAATACCTACGTGTTACTTGTGTGGACAAGAGGGTCATACTAAACCCATCATGTCCCAAAAATCCCTCTAGACTGACACAGATGTGTTTTGTTCCACGACAAATACTGACTTGCAAAGAAGAGAAGATGGAAAATACAAAAGTAATACAAATAAAGTTAATGGGAGGAAAGTGAAGGCACTTTTGGACACGGGCAGCACTCAGACACTAGTACATAAGATGCATGTCCCTAGTAATCTCATCTGCACAAAGGATACTATTCCCATTTGCTGTGTGCATGGTGACGAAAAGCCTTATCCTACAGCAGATTTATACATTGAAATTCAAGGACAATCTTACCTTACAAGTGTTGGGGTAGCCGATAACTTGCCATTTCCAGTAGTTCTCGGAGATGACCTCCCAATTTTGTATGACCTATTGAAGCCACCAAAGGCCTGTAATGTTGTGACAAGGGCCCAGACCAAGCTCACTTGTGATGATTTAACCACTCTCAGTGCTTTACCTTTTTATGATGCAGAGCTGGAGGCTAAACCCGGGAAGTCCAGAAAGCCCCGCAGTCAGAAAAGGCAAGACAAATTTCAGCAAACCGTTGTCAAGGCACCAGGTGAGCCAGAAACAGACTTGCCCTTGGACTTTAGGGTGCCAACTAATATTGTTGAGATGCAACAAAATGATCAAACTCTGTCCAAATTATTCCAATTGGCCAGAAAAAAAGATTTTGGGGCTAAAAGAGGAGCCATTTAAGCCTAAAGGAGAGTTTTTTTTACAACATGGCATTCTTTATCGTCAGCATGGTCACTTTAAACAGCTAGTTGTGCCCCAGACAGCCCGAGATGTTATCCTTGCCTTGGGCCATTCTATTCCCTGGGCTGGCCACCTGGGGAAACATAAAACAATGGCACGTGTCAAGCGGCATTTTTTTTGGCCTGGACTGTGGTCAGATGTTGCTCAGTTTTGTAAGAGTTGTCCTGAGTGCCAAATAACAGCCCTCAAAGGCCCAGCTAAAGCTCCGCTCCAGTCTCTCCCCATCATTTCAACCCCATTTGAGCGCCTTGGAATGGACGTGGTTGGCCCAGTTGAAAAGAGCAAATCTGGAAATCGATTTATGTTGGTCATAACGGATTATGCCACAAAATATCCAGAGGTTTTCCCCCTTCGAAATGTAAAAGCAAAAACTGTGGCCTTTTGCCTAATTCAGTTGTTCTCAAGGGTGGGATTTCCCAGTGAAATTGTAACTGATCAAGGAACTAACTTTATGTCTGAATTGTTGAAGCAGGTTTACAAGTTGCTGGGTATCCGCAGTGTGCGAACAACTCCTTACCATTCTCAAACAGATGGACTGACCGAGCGGTTCAACCAAACATTCAAACAAATGCTCCGTAAGTTTGTCAACGACACTGGTTCTGATTGGGATCAGTGGCTCCCTTACCTCCTTTTTGCCTATAGGGAGGTTCCCCAAGCCTCTTCTGGGTTTTCCCCCTTTGAACTTTTATATGGACATGATGTGAGAGGCCCATTGACACTGTTGAAGGAGGTTTGGGAGGGGGATTCAGGGGAGGGGAGCCCATTAATGTTGTTTCATATGTCATACAGATGCGTGAAAAACTGCAAAAGATGAGTGAGTTGGCCCAGGACAATATGAAAGCTGCACAACGTGGCCAAAAGACGTGGTACGACCGAGCGGCGCGCCACAGGAGCCTGGAACCTGGGGACAAGGTACTAGTTATGTTACCCACCCAGCGACAGCAAACTCCTGGCCAAGTGGCAGGGGCCCTTTGACATTACAAGAAAAATGGGCCCTACCACCTATGAAGTCTCCCTGCCTGGCCGTCAGCGTCCAAAAGAATTCTCCATGTCAACCTTCTCAAAGAATGGGTTCCGAGAGGGGAAAAAAGCAATGGAGGCGATGCTCATCCAGAGGGTGGACGAAGAAGAGGAGGTTGATGACCAATACATGCCGGGTATTGCAACCTCCAACCTGAACATAGGCCACCTGACAGAGCAACAACAATCCCAGGATTCCGGAGCGCCTCCTGGTGTCATTGAAGAAGGAAGTGGACCTGATGTTATCCCTGGGAATTATTCAGCCATCCAAGAGTGAATGGTGTAACCCGGTGGTGTTGGTTCCTAAAAAGGATGGGACTATCAGATTTTGCATCGACTTCAGGTACCTGAACTCCATATCAAAGTTTGACTCTTACCCAACTCCACGAGTTGATGAGCTGATCGAGCGGTTGGGGAAAGCCAAGTACCTGACCACTATTGACCTCTGCAAAGGTTATTGGCAGGTTCCCCTCTCTGAGCAATCACGGGAGTTCACCGCGTTTCGTACACCTTGGGGACTGTTTGAATTCACTGTCCTGCCATTTGGTCTCCACGGTGCTCCGGCCACTTTCCAAAGATTGATGGACCAGGTATTGTGTGGCCACTCTGAATATGCATGTGCTTACCTTGATGATATTGTTGTTTTCAGTACAACATGGGAGGACCATATGGAACATCTGGCAAACATCTTGAATGCTCTACAAGCCGCTGGTCTCACAATTAACCCCGCAAAATGCTCGCTGGCCCAGACTGAGACCCAGTATCTTGGCTTCATCATTGGAGGTGGGTAATCAAACCACAAATTTCTAAAGTTGAAGCAATTGCGTCTTGTCCCCTTCCACAAACCAGGAAGCAGTTGAGGTCTTTTCTCGGAATGGCTGGATTTTACCATCGGTTCATACCTAACTTCTCTGCCCGAGCTGCGCCACTGACCGATATGACTGGTTCACAGCAGCCCAATCAACTGAAGTGGACAAATGAGGGGGTTGCTGCCTTTAAGGACATTCAACAAGAGCTGAGTAAGGATCCCGTTTTGTTCTGCCCAGATTTTGACAAAGACTTTGTTTTGCAAACAGATGCATCGGACCGTGGCATTGGAGCGGTGTTGTTGCAAGGACCTCCTGACAACCGTCATCCAGTTGCTTACATCAGCCGTAAGCTGCTTCCCCGGGAGGTGCGTTATGCAACTATCGAAAAGGAAGCCCTGGCCATTAAATGGGCGCTGGACTCCTTTAAGTATTACCTGCTGGGGAGGCAATTCATCTTGCAAACTGACCACAAGGCCTTGCAATGGTTGGAGAAAATGCAGCACACCAATGGCAGAATTACAAGATGGTACATCGCTATGCAACCCTTCCGGTTCATCATCCAACACATTCCTGGAAAGGAAAACCACATTGCTGATTACCTCTCACGTTGCCACAGTGAAGCTCTCGAAGAGGGGGGTATGTGAGGGCTCCCTCAGCCTCACATTGAAGAAGCAGCCAATCAAGCAGGGCTCCACCCCATGGCCTGAACCATGGCAGGCAGAACAGGGGGGGGGGGGGTTTAGTTTGAGTTGGCTTACGTTTATTTAGTTATAAAGATTTGTTTTTTGATTACTTAAGATAATTTGTTTAAATAATTTGTTTTATTTTAACTAAGTCTAATTTCCCTTATTTTGTGTGTGTCTAGTTTGTTCATTACTGTTTTATATTAGTTTGTCACCCCCTTTTGTTGCAGCTGGTCTGATCAGCCAGTTTAAATGTTCCCCTTTGTGTTCTCTTGGTTAGGTCACTGTCTTGTTCAGTTGGAAGTTAGATTTGGTTTGATTTTTGGTTATTTTGACCTCTTTTATGGGCCCTAATTTGTCAATTTGTTAAATATCTTTTTTGGCTAAATAAAAGCCTTAAACTTTGGATTTTTTGTGTGTTCTGTTCCTGACCCTCGGTCCCTTACAGCTCAGAGGAGCTTATTTTCGGCAGCCGGGACAGACGTCTCGCCTCTTTTAGGCCCTGATTTACTAAGGTGGATAATAGCACGTACTAATTTGCGGCCGCAGTTCAGAATTTTGCGCGTCCCTGAAGTGGGCGTGTTGCATGCGATCAACAAAGAGAAACTGCGTCAGTAGTGCGGGAGCAAACCGATGAAGGCGGACCTATGTAAATGACCCTTTTGCGTGCTTCAGTTTCCACATAGAGGAAGAGACTCGCAAACGAAAAAAAATTTCGACCCCGAGGAACTAAGGTCCTCGTGGAAGAAGCAAACTCTCGTCAGGAAGAGCTGACCCATGCAGAGGAATAAAACCATCACAATAGCCGCAAGGCCATCTGGCAAGATATCACGAATAAAATAAATGCCGTTGGAAAGGCCAACACGCCAACTCACAACTGTTGTTTTAGTAATTTGGTGGCAGAGATTTCTAATCATATTTGTACTTGTTTTAATTTAATTTAATTTAATTTAATTTAATATGTATTGTATAAAATGTTTTAATTATTGTGTTTTTATTTTAAACAGGGCGCCAATGAAAAGGAGAGTCTTGTCTCATTGAGCCTCCCGGTATAAATAAAAAAATGAATAATAATAATAATAATAATAATAATAATAATAATAACTTTCTATCTTTAAGCTTTCCGAAGTTATAACCATAACACAATTTATCACAGACTATGTCATTGCAGGATCACACTCTTTCACTGAGACCATTCATCAAATATTACATGAAAAAAAAATTTTTAATTCTGCACATGCCAAAGATCATTAAAGAGTTAAATATAAGTTGTAGAAGTGCACATATTTTAATATACAAAGCCTCAAACATAACCTATTGTCCCTCTTTAGCAATATTCACCCTATTGCATAACCAGCAGGATACACATTATAAATACATTTATTAATTTATAAGCTTATTTTTAAGCGTATTATTTGTTTAGATACCTGTGAAAATCAGCTCAAGCTGCAGGAACGGGCCAAATCAGTGACGCAGTGGATATATACGCGCTACTGGAAGAACTCAAAAACCAGAACGCGAGGGTCTTTCTTCCGTGGCGCAGGAGGTACGGGCACTCACAGGAGTAGTGCGAGGTTCGCGGGACTGTGTCCACTCTAAAAAACATCTGTTCAGGCCCTCATTGTGAGTGACCACCGCACAGCGCATCCAGCTAGTGAGGAAAGCACGGCACAGTGCGCACGGCGGCGCGCGAGGTCGAGGAGACGCCACAGACGTCTGGACGCACGCTGAGAAAGAGAAAAAAATAATAAAATCATATTGAAATCGCGTTGCATGTTGTCTTGTGTCTCCAAGCCATACTTTGCCTGTGAAATGATTTTAGAGAGCATTCCGTGCTTGCAGCAGCGTTGTCTTGATTTAACCAGGCTCCTCCAAAACCTCACCACATATGATTATATTGTATTATATTATAACAGCATCATCTTGCAGGCCGTGTCTTTTTGCAATGTTGTGTAAGATGCAGCAAGCCACTACGATGTGAGCGGCTTTTTGGGGGCTGAATATCCGCCGCAGTGCGATGAAGACAGCGACAATAATAATCAAATATAAATAATAATACTTATTGTAAATTATTTTTATAATAACAATAATAATAAAAGAATAATACGTATTATTAATTATTGTTATAATTTTACGTATTATCAATTATTGTTATAATAATACGTATTATTAATTATTGTTATAATAATAATAACTATACTAGTTATTATTAATTATTATTGTGACAATATTATTGTTCTTGTAAAACTATCATTTTAATTTAGACTATTACTATTATTAATATGAATGGCATGTGATGCACGGCTCTGTGAAATACCAGCAGCAACTGCCACTGTCCTCTGGAATGAGCCAGATGCCAGACGAGAAAATGACGATAAAATGAAATCCTCTTCTAATGTTTCTACATTTACACGCACCTCTCTGGTTTCTGCGTCTTCTCCGGCGGAGTATTACAGCTGCCACACCCTCGACGTTGGTTGCAGGCGCTTTTTAACGACATTTGCATTTCCTCCGCCTATATTTTGCGGCATGACGCAAAAATGCCCGAAATTACATATTCATGATACCAAAGGTGCTAAACTGGCGCAGCGCAAAACTGTGTCACGTGAAAGACGCTATTTCTTTTGCACATGCATGGTAAATCGTTTTGCTCCCTTTTTTGCGCGTGCAATTCACTTTGCGTCTGTGCAAACGCTTAGTAAATCAGGGCCTTAGTGCGATGTCTGGCTGGCTTAAAGGAGACCTATTGTGGGTTTTTTTTATATTTAGTAATAAACTAGAACATCTGCAGATCAGTCATTTACCTTTTGTTCATTGTAAAACACAAAGTTGACCTAAAACAACTTAAAACTAGAAACAGCTCTATTGACTTCCTGTTCAAAACTGCAGAACTGATAAGCCCCGCCTCTTCATTTTAAAATGCAACAGATTTAAAAAAAAAATTTTTTTATTGTTGGAAACAGTTTTGAACCATATATGCTTCACTTTGAGTATTAATCTTTAGAATTATATTAAGTAAATACAGACAAGTGGGAGGGGATAGGTGGTAGGTGAGAACGGGGATTTCTGATCACTTGAGCTGCAGCTGAAGAACAATACATGATTACTCAAACATGCATATATCAATTCAAATATAACTTTGAGTAAACTAATGATGAAGGAAGGCTATTATAACAAGGTTAAAAACTTAGAAAAGTGAATTTGACATAATAGGCCCCCTTTAAAATCACACCCACTGCTTCTATTGAATCTATTGTCATGTGCGTGATGACGGCACATGCATCTGTCAGACAGCGCCATGGACAGCACAGCCGGTGCGGTTAGTCCTAGTGACCTAACTCAGAATATTCACCATCCATAAACAGTGAGTGGGAAATGGAAAGTTTTGTTTTGCAAACACGAGCACTGGACTAAATATTGGCAAAGTCTGAAAATCTGCACTTTCGGAATGGGAACTGGGTGGAAAAGGTCAGTCAGTTGCTGTTGTGACGGATAATGCTAGAATTATGGACGTAGCTGTGATAGAAGCCGGACCAGGGCCACATGTTAAATGTCTCTCCCACACTTTAAATCAATGCTCTCAGGCTGCGCTCTCCGTACGATAGTTTGTCGCTTGTTGGGACGAGTAAGAAGAGTTACAGGATTTTTTCATAGAAGTAGCACTGCAACAGCCATCTTAGTCGCTAAACAGAAACTACTGGAACTGCCACAGCGTAAGCTTGTAATGGATATTACCACACGTTGGAAGAGTAAGCTCGAAATGTTAAGCGGCTACCTTGAACAACAGGTCGCAATCACAGAAACAACACACGGGACATTGACACGTTAGACGCTCAAGACATCACTTACTTGGACATTGTGAATCTACTCACTCCTTTGAAAACAGCCACCACTGTACTGTGTGATGACAAAACTCAAACCGTGTTTAACCCAAATTTTGCCATTGACTCAGACTCACATGATAGAGCAGAGCATGCACCGAATGAAGAGTACTACGCGACTATAGCAAGCATGAAAAAGGCTATTCTGGATAAGCTAATAGGGCAGATACAGCGGTGCCATTCGTGACTACCTCCTGGAGAGTACAATCCTGGATCCAAGGTTTCGAACTCTGCCTCACGTTGGTCCAGATGAGAGGTCGTCTGTCTTTGAGTGACTTAAAGAAAAGGCACTGCTGCTGCAGCACTATGAAGAGGTAAATTCTATACGCTTTACACAACCATAAATAAACTATTATTCAGTTAAGTTTCATCACTGCTAATAATTGTGTGTAAGCATAATCATTGTACAGTATATTGTTTAAGGTGTAGCTTTTAAGCAAAAATCATTGAAGTATGTTTGTGTTTCTTATTATGCTTAGGTACATGCATCTAGAGAAGAGGACAACCAGGAAGCAAGAGATGGCACCACCAGTGAAAGTGTTGAACAAGAGGCTGAACTGGGGCCACCTGAAAAAAAATAAAATAAAAAAAAATAAACAGCCCTTGAGGACCTCTTTGGTGACTCTTTCATTTCCAGCTTAGAGTCAGATGTGTCCAGCAGATTAATAGACCAACAGATAGACATGTATGAAAGAGAATCAAGCCTCTCACTTGCATGCTGCCCACTCCAATGGTGGAAAGGAAAGGCTCACATGTACTGCTGTCTTGCACATCTTGTAAAAGGGTATCTTTGCAGTTCCTGCAACTTCACTTCCTCAGCTTCAGTCCCTATAGCGTCTTTTCCACAGCTGGGACATTGTGAATTGTCAAAGGTCACAGCTGCTCCCTGAGCATGTTGACATGTACATTTTTTTGAAAAAGAATATGAAAGATTCATTTGAAAGGCACTAATTTTGTTGACTTGCAGTTCTGTTGCACATTCTAGAAAACTGTTCTCCAGATAAAAAGGTTGTAGGAGTACAAATGACATGTACTGATTTGTTTACAGTTGTGCAATTTACTTATTACAGATAATAAATGTAAATAATTTACATTACGAATAAAGCTGTTAAAACATTTTACTTGTACAACATATTTGTACATGTTTCCAGTTACAGTTGTGCAATTTTAATAAAAGACCAAATTAATTACTTTTTGCCATCAAGGTACAAACTTTAACTTTTTTTTTTTTTTTTGTATCGTGAAGAATGTAGGTTTGTCAAAAAATCTATTCCCCGATGTTAATCGATACCAAAACCGATATCGATACTCGTTTGAACGAGTATCGATATTTAAGACCCGCCCCCTTTCCCCCTCATAGTTTAAGCCCCGCCCCCGTTCTTCTCTCATTGGAGATGGAAATGATGAAACTATCATACTGTATATATAGTCTATATACTACATAAACACCAAATGTGTCTGATAATAGAACAAAGCCCAGTCCTAATGTAAAGGTTCATGAATCAAGTTAATAATAAACAAATCATATATTAAATACTATTGTTTTAATAATATCAAAAAGAAAAACATAAATAAAATAACAATAATAAAAAAATTTAAATACTATCATAAGAAAAGAAAAATTTAAAGTTGGCACCGTGGTATCGAAATCGGTATTGAGTATTGAGTTTTTTTTCAAGTATCGAATCGAGTTCAAAATTTTAGTATCGTGACAACACTAGAAGAATCTTGATAAATCGAATAGTAGGCCCTGAATCGAGAATCAAACCGATCATGAGCTTCATTAATCGTTATACCCCTAAAGCTTGTGCATTTTACTGGTCTGGACCTAGATCTTATAGTTTTATTGACATAATTTGGCCACAGGTGATTTGAGTGTGTGTTAATCACCCCTTGTGGTGTAAAATAAAACTATATTGATTGATTAAAAATATAATTGTGGGCATTGGGCTTTGATAACTGGCAATGTAATGACCATAGCAACCCCCAAAGAAATTAGTCAGGAGCCGCCGATTGGTCAAAGCAAACTAGTGATTTTTAAACATTATTTATTCATTTTAAAATATATATATGGCTGGAATAATGTAATTTATGTTTACGTATTTATTTAATTATTTATATCTATGTATTTTTTAAAAATATATTAAATCTCAGTATTTCTTGTCTTTGCTTATCGTCTCCAGGTTCTTTGTCAGGAGAATCTAAAGATAAACCTCATTGTTTATTTAATTATACATTTTTGTTTGTCTGTTTTTTCCGAAAATCACAACACAAGAAGAACATGCAAAATCCAAACAGCAAAGCCCCAAATAGTCCGAAAATCAAATCAAACCCACATCCAAAGCCCTACTCTTGTGGTGCCACTACTTCTCATATTGAAATGTTATCTATAATTTACCAGATGAAAAAAAAAAAAAGAATAATAAAAAATACTTTCTTTCATAAAAACTTGCCCTGGACCCAACCTAATCCCAGCTCTATTCAAAAGACAAACAACAGCTTGTGTGCTTTTGAAGAAACAATTTTCATCCAAATTCTAAGTGACTGAAAACACAATTCCATTTTTAAATACCTCCTTTTCTAAAAGTGAGTGGGAGCCGAGGCACAATGGGCGACCGCGCTAACTCGAGCACAAAATTTCCAAACAAGCAATTATCTTCAATGTGCTTTTCCGCTTTCAAAATATCACCTCGCTGCTGGCTGAGTCCATCACGATTGGCGCTCCGTTAATTCCCCCTGATTTGGTTCATTTTTCCAACATGGCCGCCGTCCCCGTGCTGTCGTTAGCTGTCAATATGATTTAGAGTTGACGCTAAGTGATGGGCGGTCCCACTGTGAAGCATGATTAGATGTCTGCCCTGCTGATAAAAGCCGCACCAGGGGCTAAACGATGGAAGAACAGGCACTTTTGGGCACTTTTAAGACTACTTTGCATTTCAATTACTCCCCGACCAAGAGGAGGAATAATGTTGTCACTTTACGATAGATACAGTTTGGGAAGTAATTGGAAAACTTGAAACTGCAAAAGGAAAATCAATGTATTTAATTAAATTTCTTTCCCATTTATCTTCATAAATATTCACACTTTTGAATACTTTTTACTTATTATTTTTTAGATGGCAAAAGTAAACTGTAGGTCTAGGTGTCTCTAGAAATAAGTACAGTATATACCAATAAGTGAAACCATGACATGAAGTACAAAAACAGATGCATTAAAATATGATGCAATAACCAACTTATGCGGATTAAGAAATCAACTTATTACAGATAGTTCAAATTCCACATAGCTATTAGCATTGTAAATGTGTAGTTTGATGCTAAGCTACTGTGCGTGCAATGATAAATGGTTATTGTATATGTTTTGGCTAGTAATCGCCATCATATTGAAACAAAGTAAGACAAAATAAATGTGTTTTTCTCTGCTTTGCCTAAGAATTCTACAGACAGCCGAATGAATTTGAGGCAAAAGATGGAAGAAAGCTTTGTTGCAAAGAATATTGTTGCAAACCAAAGGGAAAAAAAAACATGTTCAACAGTGACCACCCACTGCTTGGTTACAAAAGAATTATTCCTATTTTTCCCTTCTCCCGGTGCTGCTCCTCCGCTCAACAGGCAGCTCTCATAACAGCCAATAACGTCACACTTTCACATACAGTCCTTTTCTGATTGGCTATTCCTCTAACTTTTTCTGCGCGCACAAGCATAGTTTTGAACATAGGCGCCGCCGGGCCTATCTGTCTTTCACTCTCTTCTCCCTCTCAGCGCTGTCATTTAGACTCAGGTTTGGTCACTCAGAGCCGCTGGGCTGCTGCTCTGTCCTCTGCCCTGTGAGATCATGATTTAATCCACGACTGTGTGCAAAGCGGAGCAGGAAGATCAAGTCAGGAACATGTGAGACGAGAATGTGCAATGCGATTCAAAACGTAACTGCACTGCTCCTGTTTGTAGAACCTGGTGCCGCCGTTCCGCCAAGCTGCGCTGAGAGGCAGGAAAAACCCGGGGCTCTGAGGAGCTTTATGTAGACCTACTGAATAGAATCTGTTCATTTTGGGAGGAAACGCGCCAGAAGCCTGTCAGTTGCGAGTAGAAAAGAAACGGAATGAACACGAGGAAGAAGAGACGTGACTGTGGTGGCGCGCGTGCACATTATGCACGTGCATGTGCATGTGGTGCGCGTGCACACTATGCACGCGCACGTGGTTCGCGTGTAGAATGACTTATATTTTTTATCCCCCCTTTTGTTTTTTTGACAAATCGCACCCCAAAGTCATCCCTTCAACAAACCACAAACACCCCTAGCCCACTCCTACAACAAACCCTACAAACACCCCCGAACCATCAGTGAAACCAACCACAACTACAATCACAATCACAATCACAATCACAATCAGAGCATACCTACAACCATCCCCAGAACCAACCACAATCAGCCCTAAAACCAACCACAATAACCCCCACAACCACCCTCACAACCAACCAAAACCACCCTCACAACTAGCATGGAAAATCGTTCGAAAAACTTTGAAAATAGTTTGAAGTATGCACCACTCGCATCAGACCACCCACTCAACCAACCCCCACAGGTCAACCACAACCAGTGCCACAACTATCACCATGACCACCTCCACAATCATTTACAATTACCCCATGATCAACTGCAACAACTCCCATCACATCAGCCATCACCACAATCACCCCTAATCAACTAATCATCACCAAAATCATCCCCACAACCTACAAGTCCCATGAACATACCCACAACCACCCCCACAACCATTTACAATCACCCCACAACCAACCGCTACAAGTCCCCTCACATCCACCACAACCATCCTCTCAACCATCACCACAATCAACTACGTAGAATCATCATCCACAATCATCCCCACAACCTACCAGAGCCACGCACATACCTACAACCACCTCCACAAATTTCCATCTTAGTGAACCACCCACCCAACCAACCAAAGTAGAATTAATAGATTGAATGAGATGCTTAGAAAATATCTAATCATTTGAAGTTTGCAAATGATAAAAAAGGATCATTACCATCTTTCATTTTTTCTTATAAAAATGATACACAGCACAGTCTGATATCAAGACACAAGAACAATATGTAACTACATTTAACATTTCTTACATTACACAGCCATGAAACTTTAATGGACAAGTTCTGACATATCTATTTTCAAGTTCATGCGGTTTCCTTTTACAACATCACGGCAAATATACAAAAGCTATTCTCCAGTATAGCTTTGCGAAGACCACATCAAAATTTGACCTGACATCTTCGAAATCCTCATTCTCCCTCAAATATCCAGCCGTCCTTTTCTCCTGGAAAGCAGGTGTCAGGTATGAAGATAGAACCGACTCCCACACACACTGAAACAGGCCCGTCGTGTTGGGAAAAGCAGAGATTGTAGGTTTACGGGAGAAAGATGGCCGTGTCTCTGTGTTTCGATGATAATCTGGAGAAAAGGCGTAGAGCGATACCTGAGACGCTTTCCTCTGCCAACACAGGCTTTACGGATTAAAATGGATAGTGCTGTTTTCAGATTGTACACCACGCTGATGTTCCCCAAAGGAGCTGGTGCCAGAGATTCTTCTATTGATTTTATGGAAGTATTTAGAAGAAAAATACATGCGTTGTGATTTGTTTCAGCCCAGTGTTTTATATAGGCATGGGAATGTTTGCAAAAATAGCATTGAGCTTCATAAAACATGGAAAGTACTACTTTTTGATCAGATCTATGAAGAAGCGACCCTGCTCACAGTAAGGCCTTGTTCTAATAGGTTCTGTTCAAGTGACATAAAGTATTTTCACACCGAAAAGTACCAAGAACTAAGTCAAACATTCTTCAGCCCTGTCCTGGTGTTTGTGTTCACACAGCAACAGTTTCTGAAGTCGGGAACATTTAATGAATTGGTGTTGGGAAAACAAAGGTTGTCTATTTTTTTTTTCCATTTTGTGTGAAACAATGCTGTAAAAAACTTACATAATAGTTACATACCAGCAAGTAATGTTAACTGTTATTTTAATGAGTAACCTAATCTAAATAATTACTTGTTTGTCTGTAATAATTTCTTTATATTTACTTTATTAGTAGCCAATCAGAAGCAGCGTTGGGCAGTTATAGTGACTGATCAGACATCATCGATAAATTGACGCAAGTTTTCTGTGCTCCATCTCCAAAACTGAAGAAAAAGTTGATTCTAAGGATATATATTGTTATTTGGCATATTATTACATGGATATAAAACTGCTGCCACGTGTTTTTGGAGTTACAGATGCACACGTGTTTGAAGTTTCTAGATCAAATCAAATGTATAAAACATTTTTTTCCAAACAAATGCGCTTGTGTCACTGGAAAGTCCCTAAAGTGTGCTCTTAGTTCTCTTCTGTGTGAACATGCCTAAGTGAAGAGTGGAACTTAAAAAAAAAAGTTCTAGGATCTAAAAAAAAGTTCATACTTACAAAAATGCCTATGGAATGTTTATATTTTTTTCTATATTGTTGCAATACAAATAGTATTAATGTAGTGAATAAATGTGATGTAATAATATGATAATTGGCTCTTTCCCACCATCTGATCTTAAGAGGTTAACCCTTGACGTCAGGTGTTCCGAATTCGTCACGTATCGTTTAAACTCAAATTGCGGCCACTGTGTGAGGTGCACACATCAATTCTCGGGTTGGGCATGTTCCTTCAGCTCTTGCGAAGAAATTGTGACCGCTTTATTTTGGTGACCTCTTCCTGCTAAATGCTGCATCCTGTTGACGTGAGAGGACGCTACTTCAGGAGCAACTTGTCCCTGGAGGCTTCTACTCAGCGTTGCTCCGGCGAAATAAAGGTGAGTTTCGACACCAAAAAAATATGTAGCAGCTAACGCTGTGCCTGTCTATGTGCTGTGTCAATATGAAGTCAATATGACAAATACTTTTGCCGTAATCAGAGATTTCGGATTGTCCAGAGTTCGGCACACTGGGCCAAAAGGGACTTTGTTTTGAGCATTTTACGCTGTTTTGGTCTTCTACAGATGTCTAGGACTTTCCTTAGCAGTTGTTTGCTTAGTTATTGTTGTGTTACACATGTTTTTAAGTCACTACCCTGTGCTTCGATTCTATCACAGACCTGCCGCCATTGTTAGCTGTGTTTGTGTTTGGTTAGCATGAGAATGGTGTGGTGGATGTAACTCCTATCTGAGTTCTCACTATATCCATCTGGGACTTTACTCAATGAAAGCGTTCGAGAAAAGGCGGGCGTTTAGTGAAATACTTTGAGCTGATTGGGTGTGGGGCCTACCTTACTTAGCCAATCACAGCAACAAATCGTAATGGTGTATCCAATATCCGGCTCTTCTTTCAAAAAGAAATTACTCCGTGTTTCTGCTAAAACCGCATCAAACGCACAAAAACACGTACATCCATGGGAGCAGCCATCTTTGTTGAGAAACCAATTGGCGGCTGGAAGGCCAGAAGGTTATCTCGTGTTTGTGAATTCACAATACGCGAGATAAACCATCTGGCTGGCCAGGTTACCGGAAAGTGACCGAAAAACCCTCTATACACTACACATTTCAAAAGAGCTGAAGTGTGCAGAGTGGAACCGTGCACGCTTCTGCTTCTGGTCACTTCATTTCCCACAATGCATTCCACTCTGTTTTCAATGGAGCAATGGATATTTTAGGAGTCACTTCCACGAGTGAGAATAACAGTATGACATTAGCAGGTAGACAAAGTGTGATCTTGAAATTGAAGGGAGGGGTTATTAATCAAACACTAATGTATGTATTGGGCATCACGGTGGCACAGCGGTAAGCGTTTTGGCCTCATAGTAAGAAGGTCATGGATTCGACTCAAACTCTCCCCAGGTCTCGTACGTTTTCTCCGGGTGCTTCTGTTTCCTCCTAAAACTAAATAAATGTCCAATGTGCCTGCCCTCCCCAGGACTACAGGTGCAAATGAGCTGTAAATGCTAGAATCTGGTACAAGCATCTCTGCCATTGTGCTTAATGTAATTGTACATTGTACTTAGTAAACATTCCCTTATGTAGCTTCAGAGTGACACTGTGTCCTTAATAGTTCTTATCTCTGGCACTCAAAGCACTAATTAGCTGTCACTGTTCACACTTCAGAGCTATAAAAAAAATTAATGTTTTTTAACAATGCATTAAAGACCAGCTGCAAGACAGATATCAGTTACAGTATGTATAGATAATTGCAGAAACATTGTCTTCAGTAACAATGCAGAAACAATTACATAGTCATCAGGTGAAGCAATATTTAATTTAAGCAGATTTTTTATTTGCAAACCAATAATTGCAGCTTCAGTTTGATTGTGTATTGACTTATGTGCAGATGAGGTTTTGGTACAGCTCTGTCAAACAGGCCACATCCTGGAACATCGCTCATACAAAAGACAAACACCATCACAACACCAAAACAGGTCACACGCCACACACCTTTAGCTGCACACCAGAGGAGTTTAGGATCTTTTACGACTTTTAGACGTGTCAAAGAAAAAAAAGCCACAGACATAAGGACATTTACAACGTTTATTTGTCTGACAGTGGCATCAGATCCTTACTCTGGCCACACCTCTTTGAACACGTAGAGGGGCACGTTGGGCTTAAAATCAGGCTAAAACTCTTGTAGTGTGCAGAAGGCTTTAAAAAGAAACATGTAAACTTGCTTTTCGTTATAAGACTGGAATCATCTTCCAGCTTCCAGTCGTTTCCTGACGGCCTTCGTGTTTTTTTTTAAATGACAATTAGAAGCATACAAAGCGTGTTTGTAATTTGTGTCCAATTTCATGTTTCTACTGTTGTTGATGTAATAAAACATTGTACCTACAATAATAAACTGGCATTCTAGCATTTTGTTTGTTAGAAATTAGTCCTGTAAAGAGCTTGTTTACAAAAAAAAAAAACTTTCCTTGTCTATCTTTAGTAGTTTGCAAACTGGTCAGTCAGTCAAAAATAACAAATAGAATAGTCAACATCTACATGGTCGATAATTCAAATAAATGTACACTTTATCATCAAAAAAGAATACACAAAATAAATGTGTGAATTGTTTAAAACTCAATACTATGCAAACTTAAGTCCTTTTCGCACGACATAATATTTACCTTGGGACCTCATGTAAATTGTAATATTTACGGACGTCATCTGAGTTTCTACTCCAGTGTGAATCGTCCATGTCTGTAAAAATGTCTGCAAAGTTTCCCCCGAATTTATCTCCTGTAATTCTTCAAACTCTTTTGTCCTTTGTTATTCTAAAGCCGTGTGAATGTGTATGTCTGTGTTTTCAATCTGTGATTCGTTTATAAATGAATTAATAATGACTGTCGCTTATTTTATCTTCACATTTGAACAAAATTATTACCATTCTTTATGGATAATTTTCAAATAAAATAGTTTTTTTTTTTTCTACAATTAAAACGCTAAAGATGAATCAAACTACGATTAAAAGTCTGTGAACCGTAAGTACAACAACCTCGTTGTCGTATCAATGGAAGATCGAGAAGATGGATGTTTGAAGAAAAGTTTGGACAGAACAATGGACAGAACGCTGCAAAGTTTGGATGTTTGGTTTTTATCACCGTAAATGATAAAACCAAACATTACAAAATCTTTTTCAGCGAAATACAAAAGAGAGAGTCTTTGGTTTGTTTCGTAAGAAATCTGATGTTGTGAATGTGATTTTGAACTACAAACTAGTCAATGTGACGAGGAGCTACATTTGCGGCCATTCATCTTAAAAGAAACCAAAAACACAAAAAACGCTCATTTCATGAATGACGTAAAAGGTCGGAAATCATCTGTCGCCATTTCCGGAAAGTCTGTAAAAATAAGAAAATTACAGACATCAAATATTCACGTACGAATGCCTAAAAAAACTCTGATGTCCTGTAATTTAAAGTTTACAGACGTCCCTAGGTAAATATTATGCTGTGCAAATAGTACCTCAGTGCACTGTTGTTTAAAAATATATATATTTAATACCTTGAATGTTCTAATGTTCGCTAAGGCCTTCTTTAGGGACCCACACAGACTCTGTATTATTCACCTGCCACATTTCTCTCATCAAGTCTGCTCTACCAGCTGTGCTCTGTGATGGGAAGAACAAAATGTTCTAGTTTACAAGAAAAAGTCATGGACCCCAGCTTTAAGTTTGCAAAAGAATTAAACAAGTCCCACCGAATTCTTATTAACTCTTATTAACTGCAGTATACTTAGAATGAAATCTTTTCTCACGTCTGTCAAAAGCCTGAGTGTGACCTGTGCTTTTCCCAGCTCCACGGAGGACTTAACATGTCAGCGCTGCTCTGAGAACGAGACCGAACGAACGCTGAGACACAAGAGCAAGCACAAGCCAAACAAAGCCAGGGATCTGCAGCACTGAACCAGCAAAGTCAGACAAACTAAAGCAACAGATTGCCCAAGTCAGTTAAGATTACTGCAGCTGGACATCATACTTACTTGTCCTGGTTCTGTCTATGGCACATCAGGGTTTCACTAAAGCAGAAGTACTTATTAACATTTATTTAAAGGTACTATACTCGATGTTTGCTTCATGAACAAACAGAAATAATTCATTCTAAGCTTTCTACATCAATCTACATGTTTTGTTCACTTAACTAGTGCATTCTGAGTCTAATAATTGTTCACCTGTGATGTGTGTTTTTTTTCACAGCTGTTAGGAGGCCCTGTTTCCACTTGGCTCATTTCTTTGGGACCAAGTACTGTTTTAGTCCCTGCTTGGGCTTGGTTCTAATGAGTTCAAGCAAGGACTAAGCTGTAACTGACACTGATTGGCCATATTTCTATTGATATTAGTTTGTTGTGGGCAGTTTCTATTGAAATACATTCGAAAGAGTAATGAAAACACAACCAGACTGAGTAAAGATACTAACAGGGTTAGTGGAAATGCGCAATTCCACCAGCTGTCTGACCAATCAGTGTCAGTTTAGTTCCTGAATGAACAGTTTAATCCCTGCTTGGCCTGGTTAGAACCGAAGCCAAGCAGAAACTAAAAAGTACCTGGTCCAGAGAAACATGGCTAGTCCAAACAGGGCCGAGTAGAGCTGATAAGGTACTAACAGGGCTAGTGGAAATGCCCCATTAGTGGAGTTTGTTGGATGTAATTGGAACATTTCGCACAAATTTCACCTGAATAGATACATTAACAAGATATCTGTGGTAAGGGAAATTAAACTGAAGTCTTTTATACAGATAATAATGCGCTGAACACATGATTCACCGTGAGATACAACAGCGCGAGTCGTTTTTGCGCTCCACAGCCGACCGCAGAGCCACAGATCACACGGGCTCCAGAGCCACGAAACACATCCAGACTCTAACGAAGTCACAACACGCTCCTCAAACACATCTCTGAACTACACAAATGATGTTCCAGCGTGGACAAACTTATCATCATAAACTATAAGCTCAAAGAGTCAAATCCTCACCTGGAGAAACGTCCGAGCATCAGGTCAGCTTCCCCTGCATGATCCAAACTGTTGGATGTGCTCGTACCCAGACAACAGAAATTGATTGACACAAGCTGTAGCAGGAATACTAGCCAGTGCTGTTGTCAGCTAAAACTAAAATGATGCTACTAATTCAACAATAGTGAATGACATTTGTCTTTATGGCTCACTCGTTAAAAAACGCAGGGAAAAACACTGTCTCAAGCTTTAGTACCAGATGTCCTTCAGACCGGTTCAGACCTGATCCATTGTCCTGTTCTGTTGTTTTAAGCAAAGAAATTTCCCCAGCCAACTACACAAACAACGAACAATCTATTTCAGCAAGTGACAAAAAAAAAGGTCTAGAAACGCTATTAATTTTGGTGTGACCACGTTTGATATTTTCTGTAGCAAAGTTTCCAAAAGTTTTTACACATCAAACGGCACAGTATCACAAGAAATGTTTATAAACCATGACACAAAATAGCGTATGATGAGCACAATTTCACTCCTTTCTGATATTGCACAATTTGAAAAAGCGTAAAAAGACACAACATTTAAGGGTCTTTCACACCAACACAACTCCCAGTCGCTGTCGGTAGGAGGAGCGATGTACTGTCTGTGCTGGTCTCTTTGAGGCGCATCGATGTAAAAATCATTCACACAAACACGACCCAAGCAACCAAAAGCAGAACAGAGTGAGCATGCGCGAGATGTAACGCTTGACAAAAAATACAACACATAAGTTGAGCGCGAGTAGATGTCAAACTCTGTGGCGATAGATTTCTATCTTGCTCATGGAATAGGCTCAACTTCTATTTCCCGCTACAGTCCAGGCTTCGTACTACAGCTGGTACTCCTCCATCTTTGTTTTCCTCAGACCAAATAGTAGCCTTTCTTCTCCGTGCTTACATCCCGTTTGAACCCGGCAAAAAACAACAATCCATGCTCGAGTAAATACTGTTTTTCCATAAGCGTAATTTTCGGTTTCTGCACTATTTCCTTGCGCACTGATTTGCTGGCCACGGACCAATCAAACAGCCGCTGATGCGGCAACTAGCGTCCGCTGGCGATGCCGACTCTACCTGCAAGTCTTCAAAACCTCGCCTCCCGACGTACTCCGCTCCTCTGACCCCCGACAAAACCATTCACACCAAACACACGTGAGCCGCCTGTCGACAGAAGTTGCCAAACCGGTTCAGACGGGCGACCCTCGGCTTGGTTTGAAAGACCCTTAATAGTGTAAAATACACGCGTTTTGGTTAAAGACACGTGAGGACATTATCTCTAGGTTTAACAAGTTAGTTTAGGGCTGGGGCTTGGGGTAGGTTAAGATTAGGAGAAGGGTGTCATTAATATTCATAACGTCTTTACAACCAACATGAACTGGGACTGCAAAATCCAGGCTTTAATCAGATCTAAACTACAATCATTGCTGTGAATTAAACACTTATGTAAAGCAGATTTAACAGTGCAGTTCTTACAACTTCTGTTTCCGTATTTTGCAAAACCACTGTGCACCTGATTTCACCAAGAAACTGACAACAACATGTTTTATTACTGAACTCAATTTCCCAACTTTTCAAACTGCAATATTTATTATGTTTTCTAGGAACAATATTTGTCTCCACCACAGAAAAGTGAGAAAAAAAAAGGATGTGTTTTAAGTGTGAGCAGAGAAGTAAAGTGCTAATAAAAGGCTCATTAAAAGTCCCTGTTCACAGCTGTTACACATAAACTATCAGCTTCACCGCAGGAGGCTCTTCTCTGTTTGTTCCGCTGTGTTTTCGTGTCGTCTGCAGAAAGGAGATTAGAAAGAACAGGCACGAGACGACGACTTCACCTGGAAAACACTTCTACGGCAAAGCACACCGAGCGATTTGACCAGCAACTGATCACTGCTGCAGAAAATGAAGGAATTGTACAAGTAGGGCTGGGCGATATGGCAAAAAACTAAAATCACGTTTTTCTTGGAGCCATCACGATTTCGATTTGATCACAATTCTTGTAGACTTGCTTTTTAGGTAAATACAATTATCTTCTTTTTTTTCAGAAAGTTCCTTCCCTTTCAGTGGCTAAGTCTAATTGTCAAAGGCTGACCAGTGTTGCCAGATTTTCATAGAAAAACAAGCAACTATGCCTTTGAAAAAATTCCTAAAAAAAACAATTGATCTCAGCTCTTCAACAAAAAGTTATTTAAACAATCAATTAATTAAAACATTGTGTCAAGGCAAAACAAGTTTTTTTTTTACAGTTTCTAACATTAAAAATGACATTTAGACATGGAAATATGCTAAAAATCCATGTTTCAGACATAAACAGACAGTTTCTCGTAAATCTAACCCGAAAATCTTGAAAAATTTCACTTCTTTAATGATTTGAAAGTTCAGTCCATAGAAGTACAACTTTCCAAATTATTCATCATCATGATCATTATAGAAAAGCAGACCTGGCAACTCTAAGGCTAAGGAAATAGGTTGGAAAAACAGTTTGCATTTGAACAAACATATGCATTAAATAGAAAATTGGGAAATCACGATATGACGATTTCATCAAAAAAGCTGATTGTCACAGAGTTGGGCTCACGAGTGGATTTTTATCACGATATTGCCCAGCCGTATGTACAAAGAAACATATGTTTTCAGAAGTATTAAAGGAGACCAATGTAATTACGGACTATAAGAAGCTACTTTTATCACAAGCTTTTAAATGGTTGATTTTCATAGACTATAAACAAGTGCGACCTATAAATACAGCAATCATATGGGGAAAAGTTGTGGAGGAAATGCTATGCTTAGGCTGTGGAAAGCTAAACTTTTTACCTCTTTTCTGGCAAGTCGAGTCACAACCACTTCTAAAAGAGGTTGTTGATGTGGCGTTATGACAAAACAGAAAGATAAAGAAAGACTTTAAAATACGCCAGGCGGCGCTAGCATCACGTTATCATTTAGCTCACTGCTACCGTTAGCATTGTTGGATATATTTACATATTTGGACTGTTAGATCACACTTTTTATCTTCATGTTTTTGTGTCTGTAGATGAATTATCGATCAACGTCACTTTCCACTTGACTGCGCACACTAGTGATGCGCGGGTCAGCTTTTTTTGTGACCCGCCCCGCCGACCCGATTTAAAATTCAGCCCGACCCAACCGGCCCGAAAAATGTGCTTAATTTTCAGGACCCGACCCAACCCGAACCCGCACACATTAAAACTGCATAAAATGTTGTTTTTTGCGAGCTGCGGCCTCCGCGGGGTACGTTTGTCTGAAATGAGCACATACACTTTTATCTGTACAGAGTAGCTCATCTTCTCGTCACACACGATCTTTGTGAGAGGCTGGGTTGTTACAGTTCAGCAGCGGAAGAAAACATGGACGATTTTCATGGACTTATTTTTGGGGAGAAAGTTGTATTCGTGGCGCTCAAACGATAAGATTATGTCAGCAGCAGGAAGCGGCATCTACGGACTTCAGCAGCTGTTTACTGAGCATGTTTTGGCCGCTGCTCGCAGAACGCAAATGCAGACTGGATTTTACTCGTGGATTTAGACAATGCGTCGGGATTTTAAGCGGAAAGAAACAGAACAGCGGACTTTACCGTGGTTTTGCAAAGCCCTGTGATGTGGATACGAACAACTGGATTAATCTCCGTCAGACAGATGTATTTTAAGCTTCACCTAGACAGTGGACCTCGTCAGACTTCTTTGTCAGACATTCACGGTGAGTAAAAAGCTTGTTTACGAGGGTTATTTAAACGTCAACATGCTCTGGAGTCTGGACGTTTTCTCCAAGTGAGGATTTGACTCTTTCCGTTTAGTTTACAATGATGAAGTTCAGGCTGGAGCATTGTGTAGTTATGTGTTTATGACTGAGTCAAACCTAGCTGCCCCGTCTGCACAGAACGATGTTCTTGTAGTTGAACTCTTGTCCATCTTTCTTTCTGTTTTATAGCCAGTTGTAACCTAAATAAACTAAGCTCAGAACGGATAAGTTGTGTCTTATGTTAACAGATTAACGTGCTTGACATGAGGCTTATTGGACTGACGTTCACGTCACTTGAAGCCAAAGCATGATACGAGCGTTTGAACATGGGTTTAGACCCGACCCACCCGCACCCGACCCACTTCTTTAAATTGTGCTATCCGACCCGCCCGAACCCGTGGCTGACCGCGGGTCCCGCGGGTTACGGGTCGACCCGCGCATCACTAGCGCACACAACCTGCGGAAAGAAACGCTGTCCGTCTAGTTGGCTGTGGAAACTTCTTTAATAAAAAAAGGACACGAGCGCTAGCTGTTTGGATTAGATCTGGACCGGTGTGACAGACGTCTGGCTTCTGAAGCTTGAGACAGTGTTTTCTCTGCGTTTTATCACTCGCCTGAATGTAACGTGTATGAGTCTTAAAGATGAATATCATTATAAGTGTTAAGTTACCACAAAGAACCACAGTTGATTGACACAAGTTTATGACTGTCCAAAAACAAGTTATGCAGCTAAATCGTTTGCTAAACAAATAATCCTTCTCTTGTCCCTATAACCGTTAGCGACTAGCTAACAGCTAAATCATATGTTATTAAGAGTGTCAACTGGTGCAAACCTATGGAACACATTAGGAGAGGTCAGAGCCTCGTTTAAAAGTCATTGTTGAGTTTTCTAACTGTTAAGTGTCTTTACCGGTTTTGTAAAGAAATTTATGGAGAAACTCCGGCAGAAGGCTCCATTGCACATACACTTTGAACACACTGTATTAGAAGCTACTTTTATCACAAGTTTTGAACTCTGCCGTCTATACAACAATGAATGTTTCTTATAGACTTACCATAAACAAGTTTTTTTTTTTTTCCATGAACAATTGAGCTCGTGCTCAAACTTAATTTTTTTTTTTATTATTATTATCATTATAACAAATAAACATACAATCATAGATACAAAGAATATTAATAATAAACATAAAATAAAATAAAAAAGATAGGACATTAATAATAGCGTTAGAAGCCATAAGACAGACTATCGCATTTCCCTTTTTTCTTTCAATTCAATTCAAAGAACTTTATTTTTCCTGTTAGGGAACTTCACTTGTGGTCTGACACTCACAAACACACAACCCAAACAGGTCAAACACACTTAAAAATATGCAATACTATTAAAAATAATAAATAAAGGATTAAAAAATTAAGACAAAAAGAAATCAACCATAGATGATTTGTAAAATCATTGCTTTGCTTTCATTTTAGTGCCACATCATAAAAATAACAAAAAAAAAATAATAATAATAATAATAATAAATAAAAATAAAAAACTATACCTACTATAAACAAGTGTGGCCAAGATATAGTCGACAATGCGTGGCCACGCCCCATCATATTTGGGGGCGTGGCCTGCTGTTGGGGAAAATCGTAGGGTAAATCCTAAGTTAAGGCAGTGGGAAGCTCAAGTTTTTTCTTCTTTTAAGATGTTTTCTAGCAAATTAAGAGGATTTTTTGAACATCTATTTCAAGTCGGACACAACCAAGCTGAAACCAGAACTAAGCAACTTCAGCAGTAGTGCTCCCCCTACAGCTCGCTTGTGTAATTATAGCCAAATGAATCAAAATTTAACATTAACCTTTTATTTTCTAATTTTTGCTTGACTTTGAAATGAAAAAAAGACAGCAAAGACACATCTAAACACATTTTACACTGATGAATAAACATTCAAAGAGCTTGAGTTTCTCAGAACAGAAATTCGGGTTGGGAATTTGTTGAGAAGAGGGAGAGGGAGGAACATTGCAGTTGTCGTAGTTTCTGCCGGAAATAGTGGAAAGAGCTGACAAATGCCCTAAATACATAATTATGTAGCCATCATCACATAGACTTAAGCTGTGTTCACATCGGACAGCTTATTTGCGTCAAGATTCGCCTAAACGCGCGTAAAGTTTCGTCAGGTATTAATGCTGTTGACGCCTCAATAAGCTTCCAAGCTGCTCTGACGCGCGTCAAGGCTTTAGTAGACAAGTAGGCTTTGTTTTGCTCTAGGACAGATCACGTTGAGAGAGAGAGAGATACAGGCTTGTTGCATTTACAAAACAGAGCTTACCCGATCACACAACTTTCTCCTTCTCCAGACAGTGTCCTTTTGCTGTCTCTGTCCTCCTCCAGTGTCACGTCGCACAGCAGGTTTAAACATGGCAACTATCATTTTTAAAAGATCCATGTGAGACATTGTCAGTCCAGATCATGTGCCGTGTTGTTTGTTTTGCTGTGTCTCCAGATTTTCAAAGCAACGAACCAGCCAAGTCTAAAGCCCCTAAAACAAGCGACCTTTTGTTGAAAAAGTTCTTAAAAGACTTCAGTAAACAGTCCTCCTTTCCTCCTGTTGTGACAACATGTCACGTGTCACAGGAGTGTAGTCTCCGTCTGGCTGATGCCGACTTCCAACGAGCTTCCAATCCGCAAGACGCCACGTTTTCAGACGCCTAAACGCACGTCAACTGACGCCCCAGATGCCAATACATGCGGCAAATTCACTTGAACGCCCAAGACGCGGGTTTACATTGACTTAACATTGAAAATAGGCGCAAATATGCCAAGACGCTGTCCGGTGTGAACGTACCATTACACATACATTTAACATGGTCCAAAAGTTACTTAGTTTTGCTTCAAATGGAGCTTGTGAAACCGCTGTGAGAAAAGTGCAAAACACATTTTGCATTTCTGTTTCTTTACATTAAAATAAAGCAAAAATCAAGTAGAGGACCCTTAAGAAAACTCCTTTATTCTAGCTTCTATTACAGGATTAGTCCAAATTTGCAGCCACGTTCACCAAAGCAAATTATTTTGCACTGTGAGTGAATAATCCTAACCTGATGGTAAAATATGATATCAGAATTCTCTATCTTGAACAATCAACCTTAACCTTCTAAACCTCTCTCCTTCCCTCCAACAATCCCTGTGTGACATTTCATTGGCCCTGCTCCAGCCCGACTCCACGCCGTCGCCACATTTACAGGAGATGCACATGCCGGCGACATTTAGGAACACCAATTTCCACCTAATCCTATTTACAAATCCCAGTGACACTTGTAATCTGCAATTTCCCGCTCCTATCTCTGCGCGTATGAGCCTGCGCCCCGGCTGACGCTAAGACAAGGTTTAGTCCTGAAATCTTCACCAGGAGGTCTGTAAATGTGAGATATGTTCAACCGGATGCAGCTTAAGTCTGGCTGCGACTGTCGGCTAAGTCAGAATGTCTACACTGGTTATTCTACAGCCGGAATGAACAGAAAGTACGAGTCTATACTTGTTTTGTGCAAATCTTATAATCATGGAGAAAAGGTCCAAAATATACCTTAAAACAAAACATGCAAAATTAACAGTGGCACAAAACGATACGCCTTTTTGTTTTTTCTAAACATTTTGCTTTTGCCATAATGTGACATAAAACAGAAGTTTAGACACTACCCTAGAGTTATGTGTTCGTGGGCAGCGAACACAAGATGAGGAAGAGAGAGAGAGAAAGCATGTATTTTATGTTGAAAAAAGATTGAAAAAGAGAGAGATGTACATCAAGAAGGACACGCTTTGGGTTCCGGAGACAAACTGCAATATGTAACACATGAGACACATCAGTAATGTGCATTTTCTGTCAAAAAATACAACAGTTCAGTGAGTGGGCGGGCACACTTCGGACTTGAGCACAAACACACAGACAATGATCAAGTTTAAGTTGGGTTCAGACATTACGTGCGCGGGCTCTGGAGCTGGATTTTTTGGGCCTGTGCTAAACTCTACACTGCCCTGACTAAAGCTTGTCAGGGCAGTGTAGAAGCTTTTGCCCTGACTAAAGCTTGTGCAGGAGAGTTTTCTCTGCTCTGATCACACAGGGCTAACACTGTCTGACTAAAGCTGGCTGCAGACTTCAGGTGTTTTGGCCCGATTTGAAGCCCGATGTGCCTCTCTAAGAGTTCGGGGAGGTGTGGTCAGAGTAACGATTTTCGTAAGAAATTTTCTTGTCGTTTCTCTCCTTATGTTTGTGCACCACTGTGACTATTGGGGGGATGCATCATTGTGAGGTTCACATGCTGCACGTGCACATAAAATAAAGGAGAAACATTGCCTCATCATCTGCAAACAAATGTAACGCTTTGTGCACGTAATCCAAGTGTGGGATTCATTTTTACGAATACGCTCGTCATCTCCAACGCAACTGCTCCTTAAATGATGTGAGAAGCATCGACTTTATTATATAGAACATAGCCAACACGCAGTTTGTTGAAACATTTCACAATGCGTCGGTGTAACAGCTCCTTACCTTTTATGAGCCTCCGCTCCCTGTGACCTTTATAAACCTGCTTTAATCCACTCGCGTTTCATTGCTAACTTTTATAACAGCGCACATGCGTTTGATCACGTGACACACGCACTGCTCGCGGCTCACTCCGCTCCCCAAGTCTGTGTCGTCTCTGTTCTTCCTGTGACAATGATGCGACTGTGAAACAAATAATCGTTGTAAATGTCCTCATGTCTGTGGTCTCTTCTTTTCTTTGCCACGTCAAAAAAATCACAAAAGATCCTAAACTCTTGTAGTGTGCAGCCGGCTTTACACTCCTAAGGCCCAGTTTTACAGAGGCGGAGCTAAGAGTCTGGGGTTAGAGTCCCCTATATCTAGTCTCTATGGGAGGCCCAGATAGAGACCTTTTTTACTGCCGTGTCTTTTAACTATAGTAAAATATATCACATACTAAGAATATCACATCTAAACATAAAAGATTTATTACAAATATATTTGTAATAAAGGGCTTATGGATCCAAGGACCAGTGTTGTACATTTAAATTCATTGTAAGTTAATTTTGCCCCCTGGTGGTAGCAGTAGGTTAATTCATGGTTTAAGGATGACAGGCTGAAAATTTCAACTCTTGGCCTCTGACCAGTTAACCACCCCTGTATTATAGGTTTAATAAACAGATCCATCAGCTCATTTGGGCACAGGGCAGGGGTATTCAAATGGCGGCTTGGGGACCAGATTTGGTCCAGTAAGTGTGTGTTTTGGGCCAGCTTGATTTGAAAAAACAAAAAACATCAGCTTATTTAAAGGGGACCTATTGTGTGTGTGTGTGTGTGTGTGTTTTTTTTTACTATTTACCTTTTGTTCATTGTAAAATACAAAGTTGATCTAAAACAACTTAAAAATAGAAACAGCTCCAGTGACTTCCTGTTTACAACTGCAGAACTGATAAGCCCCGCCTCTTCATTTTAAAATGTAACTGTAAAAACAATGTTTTATCGTTGGAATGTGACAATGAAATATAACAAGAAATATAACAAGTAAATACAAACAAGCGGGAGGGGATAGGTGGTAGGTGAGAACCGGGATTTCTGGGCACTTGAGCTCCAACTGAAGAACAATACAAGATTACTCCAACGTGCAAAAATCAATTCAAATATAACTTCGAGTAAACTAATGATGAAGGAAGGCAGTTATAACAAGGTTAAAAACTTAGAAAAGTGAATTTGACATAATAGGTCCCCTTTAAGGATCACAGTTAAACGGTGTGATTTTATGTACGAAGACTCTGTGTTCCTGTTGTTTATGTGATTATGTATAATTGTATTTTAAAGTGAAAAGTGAATTTCTAGTAAAAAGTATCATTTCAAGTTTGCGGACAATAGATGTAATACGCAGTTCAGTTTAGTCATCCGGACCTCAGACCATCGTACTCCAGAAACATTTTGCCAACGTGTAAATATAAATGAGCAGCTCTGACATAGGGTTAACACAGGCATCCTTGAAGGAACAAAAATGTATCAACACATACAGTACAGACCTAAAGTTTGGACACACCTTCTCATAGTAGTAGACTTTTTTTTTTTTATGACTATGAACATGTAGATTCACACTGAAGGCATCCAAACTATGAATTATCACATGTCGAAGTATATGTAATACATAACCAAAAAGTGTGAAACAACTGAAAATATGTCATATTCTAGGTTCTTTTGCTTTGCTTACTGCTTTACTCTAGACATTCTCTTGATGAGCTTTCAGAGGCAGTCACCTGAAATGCTCTTCCAACAGTCTTGAGGGAGTTTCTAGAGAAGCTTAGCACTCAGGAAATTCTTTTGCCTTCACTCTGCGGTCCAGCTCAGCCCAAACCATCTGGATTGGGTTCAGGTCTGGAGACTGTGGAGGCCAGCCCATCTGGCGCAGAACCATCACTCTCCTTCTGGTCATTCATGGTTTGGATGCCTTCAGTTTGAATCTACAATGTTCATAGTCATGAAAATAAAGAAGACTCTTTGAATAAGAAACTTTTGGCCTGTACTGTATATGATCAAACTCGTTCAGAATTGGTAAAACTCATCTATTTTAGCAGAATTACAAGCTATGTTGGCTTGTATAAACTTGCAATCACATTCCGCCGTGAAGGTAAAGACATCTGTACTTTTCTCTCACCTTCATTCAGCAAAAATGTGATTTCTCTGCGTGTTGCGTTCAAGCAGTTTCAAATGTCTTCGACGAGACTGCAGCCTGAAAATCTCCAGCCGCAGATCTATAAACAGGAGATTTGTTCTAGCTTAGCTCCGGCATCCAACCAGCTGCTTCAAATGTCACGGTATTACGGCTCTATTTCTCTCCCTGACAGTCACTCCTGAGCTCGTGTTTGTTCACTCGGGGGGGATACACTCGTGCGTTTTATGAAATGTGGCAGGTAAAGCGGTCGGCTGGTGAGTTAGCTGCAGTTTCTACCTGTGGTGATGACATTGAAACCAGCAGAGCGCACTTTTTATAACTACAGCTCCCAGAGAAGATGGCATTACGGCGCGCTTCGTCTCCCGCGGATATAGATGTGGTGAAATATAGCAAAGAACGGAAAATCGCAGTGGCAGTTTGTACCGAGCAATACATTGGGTTGTAATGAGAGGCAGCGACAGACACTAGTGGTGTGTTTAGATAAGTATTCAAAAACAACTTGGAATGTTTGTCGTCATTTTACTAAGGGTTTATCAAATGATGGTGAAATTCATAAAGCTGAATGTTTTTATGAGTTAGAGATGTAAATACACCGAACAAAAATACAAACCTGCAAACCCTAGTTTTTAAATGAAATCCTCGGAAAAGAGAAGTGGTGTATTTTTAATGCTGTTCATGGTTTACATCAGGGGTGCTCACACTTTTCCAGCTCGCGATCTACTTTTAGTTGAGGCAATGCCAAAGAGCTACTATTTTTTTTTTATCATTATTTAAATGATAAGATTTTGTTTGTTAATTAAACATTAGTTGTATAGTACAAGAACTTAATTTTACTTGAATACATTCATTAGAACAATTTAACAATTAACATGTAGGATTTCTAAACCTGTAAAATAATCTGGAAGAAAACAATGTAGCTACTTATTCTGAGAAATCAAAATCTAGTTGTTTTCTAGTTTGTTTAACCCCATCCTATCCTTGGTTGTGTCTAATAAATCTGGGTTTTGGTGATCACCATGGTAACGCTCACATCAAAAACAAACTCCTTAGTGAGGATTTGTTCTGGCTCTACCTGTTTCCTCCCGTGGCTTTTCTTTGTCCCTGTTTCAAGCGCGCGTTCTCGGTGTCTCCGCTGTTGGACACTGAATGTGTGAGCTCTGTGTGTCTGCTATACGTGCGTAGACGCTGTACCGTGCAGTGGGTTCGGGGATTCGTTTCTCCGCTGTTGTCTGAGGAGCGTATACTGCGTCTGTCTGGCGAGACATAGAAGCTGCATTTATAAAAGGCAGCTAACTTACCCAACAGCACAACTTTCTCCCGATCCAGACAATGTCCTTTTACTGCCTCTGTCCTCCAGAGTCATGTCATACAGCAGTGATTTAAACCACCATTTTTATTAGTTTCATGTGAGCTCATTGTCAGTCCAGATCATGTCCCATATAGTCTGTTTTGCCGTGTCACCAGATTTCGATAAAAAAGGTTACTAAAAGACTTCAGTCCTTCTTCCTTCTTGATGTAGGAGCAGAACAGCATCTCACTACGTCACAGAAGAGCAAAGTCTGATTGGTGGACGCGGGAGTTCAACGCTTAAAAGTTCCTCCTTCTGAGGGCTGATAGTTTTTCTAGTTTATGTCAGTCTATCAATCATGCCTGTTGGCTTCACCCTCTAGTTTTCGCTGTGCATAAACCCTGTTTGACCAATCCATCTTAAAAGTGATCACTCCTCCCCTCGTCTGTCCTTGTGACACGGCAGAGATACAGACACTTCCCCTGTGCTGCGCTCAATACTGACAGAAGTAGAAACATCTGATCATTCTCAGCACAGAGCGCCAAATCAAAGACTCTGTGAACAGTTTGAATACATGTTCTGTATCCCATAAGCTCTCAGCCAATCTTTATTTGTGTCAATTGGACAAGTATTGAGTCAACTACAAACAGAAAAAGCTGATGAACTAATATGGCTGCAGATTTAATCGCGAAAATTACCGCGGCGAAATATGACGGAATTCTACACATTTCTGTTGAATTATTTCAGAAGCTTTAGAAAACATGAGGCTGTTTGTCTTGAAAAAGTTTCAGATTTTGGTATTTCTGTTTAATAAGTCTAGCGCGATGATGCAGCTTATCGTCTGTGGACTGCACCAGAGTGAACACATGAAAAGGGAACAGAGGCGGAGCTCACAGGAAGAGGGATAGTGCTGGGGCCCCACTAGAAAATATTGACACCAAGTGAAACTTAAGGAGAAATGCAGTTTTATATTAATAATAAAATTAGACATAAAATTAGACATACATTGACAAATAAAAAAATTTAATTAAATCTTGGTCTATAATAGCCCACTCCAGATTTAGAGAAATTTATCTGTTATCTGTTTATTTTGAGAAAAAATATTTTTTATATTAAGTACAATTATTATTTTGTTTTTTTGGTCACTTTGCTTATGTTTTATAAATTACAATGAAAAAAGTCCATTTAAATGCTGCTTTCACTTGACTGATTATGGTTCGTGAAAGATTGGAGGGCCCTCGAAGCTGATTTTTGCTTAGGGCTTCCAAAAGGTTAGATCCGGCTCTGCTAAGAACAAAAATGTAAATTACTGATGTGCATAATATTATAGTTTATCACTAAGTACTTGGAAAAAACACAATGTCTCTCCACAGATCTGATTTGTAACTTCTCCATGAACATGAACGTAATAACATCTTCAAAAGACAAACGACTGTAGCCATTGCACCTTTGAAAAAAAGAAAAACTCAAACGTTCCAATTAGGCTTTAGGGAGACTAAAATAACATGTTTATTCTACTGAATCAAATTACCATTGAATCCCACAGTTGCTGCTGCTGCTTTTACAATCCCATTCTACGACGTGAGCTCGATTAACAGTAATGATCTTCCTCTCGCGTCTCTGCTGCACTTTCCACTCAAACATGTTTTTTTTCCTCCAATGAGCAGATTGGATTTCTCTACAGGGATCACAAAAAGGTTGATTCCTCCATTGTATTGCCTTCTTAATGTCCCACCTTAATAGAACGTAATGAGTTCAGTTTTGTCTATAATCTCATCAAACGGAGGTTAACAGCTGAGGACAATCATCCAATAAGAGCGGCACAATGAGCTCAACATTGCACAGGACATTTACATAAGAAGAAAACGAGGAGCTGGGAATTGATTTAGTGGATAAAACCGCTGCCCGTGTCCCTGAAAAACATCGATTAAACAGCCAGCGTGTTTCCACTTGTGATCCACTTGTGTTGGGTGGAAAACAGGTTTGTTGGACTGTGTAAAGAGAGAAGAAGAGACACTTGTTACATCACTGAGCATTGTTTGTGTTCATTAACCCTCTGATGCATCGCGGTCACTGCAGTGGACAGCTACAAAAAAGTGTATTTCTCTTTAATGCATTAGGTTCTGTGGTGAAACTACATATCAGCCTCTAGAGTGCTCTCTGCTGCCTTAGTCTATTGAGGTGAAGTCAGTGGTCAGTCAGTGTAACTGCAGGTAAAGCACCTCACATTCCAAGATGGCCACTCTCAGTCACCTCTGCCCACCACTGCTGGCATATCTTGCCCATCCCTCTATACAAGAAGAGCCCCACAGGAACAAAAAATATGATCATATACAGCAAGTATCTAAGAAGGATATTATCTGTTTGGAATAGGAGTTTTATATGTTCAATATGTAGAAAATGACAATTAACCATGTGTCCACTGAAGTGGACATCATGCATCAACCAATCTATTTTTAACACAGGTAATATAATGGCTTCACTGGTCAGAATGATCAGGGAGCTGTGGAAGATGGACACATAGCACCTGATCATACTCTAGTCTGAACAAAATATGAGGAAAGTCCAAAATAATGACTTTTGATGGAAACTTGTTTCTTTTTCTAGGAAACTGGAAACTACAGAAATTTATAGGATCTCGTCTCCACATTCAGACACATGTTACCAGCAGATCTCACTGATGATTTAGGCACAACACTAACTTATAAGTTCTCCATAAAGAGAAAAACAATGTGGCAGTGACAGGTAAGTACATACAGATTCCTCAGCTCCTGTGTCTCTGTTCTTCTCCAGCAGACACTCGTCATCACTGTTGTCAATACTCTTATTGCTGGAGTGTATGGACCTTTCTAGACTATTCTGTAGGCTGCTTTATTCAGAAAAATGTTTGTCAAAGCATAAAAACAAACAAGGCTTTGAAAATTTACACTAGAACAGGAGTTCTAGAAATTAATATATTTTTTTAATTAAGTTTACCATGTTTTATGTTGAATGCTCAGGTGCATGTCGTCCACTGGAGTGGACGGGTCTGTAACTTCATGAAAAAAATAATATTTTTGGAAAAAAATCAAATGAACTTTTTTTTTTCATGTCCTGAGAAGAAGAAAAACACTTAAGAAAAAATTCTTGACCAAGGCTTTCATAATTCATGCATCAGTGGGTTAATGCACTAGATTTAAGGACAAATTCTGTGTGTGCATGTGCAGGATTACTTTATACCAGTGGTCACCAATCTTTATCAGCTTGTGATCTACTTTTAGACTGAGCACAGCCTACCAGTAGATTTACAAAAGTGTATTTATTATTGATCCTGAAAGTTTGGATTTTCAGATTAGTCTATACTCTACTATTCAACTTTATTTGCAAGAGGGCCAGATTTTACCAACGACTGTGACTTCTGGGCCGGTTGTAGTTGCACAATACGTCATAGTTTTTGACGATGTACTAAAATATATTTCTGCAGTGATACCAACAATTTATATTGCTCTACCAAATGTCCAAATTGGCGTTAAACCACATAACCAAATCTGAACTGGGAGAATCTCTGCATTAAACCAGATTTAAACCAGGACTAAACAAGATCTAAAGCAGAATTAAATCAATACTGAAATACACACTGTAAAAAATTGATAAAATTGGATAGTGTATAAAGTGAAATGGATAGTGTATAGTGAATAAATATCCTCAATTTTTTTTTGGTTTTAGCATATTTTTACTGTCTTCAAACTAAATTTACCAAAACAACAAGAGCTAAGTAGATTGTTTGGCTAAAAATGTGAAAAAAGCAACATTTTATCACTTATTGACACAGAAATGAAAGTTCGCCACTATTTCTTGAGTAATTACCCAGAACTAAATCTACAAACAAAAGAAAACGAACAAGGGCCGGATCATATCATTGAAGGGCCGATTTGGCACCCGGGCCTTAAGTTGAATAGGCCAGGTCTACTGAAACACTGTTGGCCTATAGACATTTTGAATATTATAGTACTAATAATTCATCAAATAGTAAGCTATAGATAAACCTGCTACAATATAACACAGTAGGCTATATTTAAAAATCAATTATTGTGAGGACAAATAAAAAGTAATGAAAGAGTTGAAGCAGTCATCGCCTCATTTGTAGCGCTTCAAACTACCGTATTGTGATGGTGCATTCAGACTGGACAGTGTTTTTGCGTCCAGGCTGCATCTTGAGCGTTTAAGAGTATTTGCGGTGCGTATTGGCGTATGTGGCGTCGGTTAACAGAGTCGCAGTGAAGCTATACAAGTGACTCCAGCTCACAAAATGAATCTTAATGCTGGAGACAACATTTCTGTGAACAATGCTTGCTTTAAAGTGAGTGAAAAAAGCTTCATTTGACAGACTTAGTGACGATTAATTGTCATGACCAGGGCTGCAGCTATCGATTATTTTAGTAATCGATTATTCTATTGATTATTTACTTCAATTAATCAAGTAATCTGTTAACTTTTGTTTACATTTTTTGACACAATTTATTTTATTGGGTATTAAGGATATTTTGCTGAAGAATACAATAATTGTACATTGCACATAACAACCAGCAACTTTTCCCCTTAATACACAAGTTTAATTTCATAATACAATAAGTATTACTCTTTTCACTCTCTTATTGAATAATTTTCACACAGATGCAGGAGTGTGTTAACATGAGGGTCTGAGGACTTATTGTATCTTTGTGACTTATCATTAGATTCAATATTAAATCCACAAACATCTGCAGACTGGTGGTTTAGACTCCAAGTACATTAACGTCGCATCTCTGCCAGCGGAGCTAAAAACCTACACAAATGCTTGGGTCTGTTTGCTGTAAACTATGAATATAACAGCTCTGAGCGCTGGATCTGCAACTCGTCTGATTCTTTTCAGAGCTCGGGTCATTTTGCAGCGTTAGCTCCATGGAGGGCGTTTCAATTTGCTTCTGTTGTTTGTCCCTTGGGATAGACTTCGCTTGTTTTATGATCTCGGTCATCCAGGCTCTCACAAACACAAGTCTGGTCCAAAGACAGACGCGCTAGTTTAATATACACCTCTCTCCTCAAGTTGTAGCCATGTAGCTGAGGCAGCGGTGCGTCTGGGAATACGCTCCGTGTGAAACAAGCTGCATAGTTCCGCGCACCACAGATTCACAACATTTTTTATTAAATATACAAATTAAACGAATCATCGAGGCAAAAAATAATAATCAAAGCTTTTTTTAAATCAAATTACTCGAATTGTTTCAGCCCTAGTTATGACCATGATCGCTGAAAAGCTAACGTTTTCTCAGATTCATAGGACAATAGCTGCTGGTGCACTTTCTGATTAACTCGCGACCCGAGCTCACGCATCAGTAACAGCTCAGAGGAAAACTTCTGGGAGGAATGAGTGAGGAACTAGGAATTACATACACGTGTACAGTTGGAGATGTGTGGAACTTCAGCTTCAGATAAGAAGTTCAGTGACACGGCTGGTTCAGTGTCACTTCAGAATATATTTACCAGCGTCATTTTTAGACGTGTGTTTTGTAATAAAAGCCTGCAGCCATAGGGCAATACAGGGTCCGAAGCTTATAACCTGAAGAAGATAAGAACTCTACCTTCCTACATTCTATTACTGTTTGTCTAAGAAGTTAGTAAGAGAACTTTCTGATCACCTCATGGGTCAAAAGCAGAGAACATGTTTTCTTATAGGGACAATAGAGTCTAGCTGAAGCCCACAGTTCAGGACGTTTGTGGTTTGTGTGAATAGAGCTATCAGAGTGAGACGTGTCCACTTGAGTCTCAGACCAGCCTGACCCTGAGGCTGGGAGCGATCACTTCTTTCATCACAGACGCCATAAGCAGCTCAGCCTTGTACAGCTTCAGTTCACAAAGACCATATGCTTTCACAAGAACATGCTGTTATTCTACACAAGTACAGACTTTACCGTCTCATATCATGATGTATTACAGTACAAGTAAGAACTTCACCAAACAAAAACAGCATAAAACTGTTTCTAATGTAAATAGAAAACTTTACCAATCGTTTAGCTTCAAATTCAGCCCAAAGTAAGTATTTTAACACAAGGGAATAGTTACTAATCACAAAATGGTGTACCACATTTTCATTGGCGTACCTCGATTCTAAAAAGCTGCGGAATCTAGAAAAACACCGTTTGGTTCAAACTTGGAACAGCTGATGCAGAACATACTAAAGTGGCAATGTGTTTCTGGAGGTGAAACTCAAGTGCATGACCTTATTAAAACAGAATTTAAAAACCATACTTTAGAACAAGGATACGGCGTCGTATTGCATTTATTTCAATACAATAGTTTCTGCTTTAACATGAAAAGTTATTGCATTACTGTAAAAGGTTTGTGTTTTAATGTGAGAAATGTCTGTTTGTCATTAGGTCAACTTATTCGCAATAATAATGTGAGCTATCACAACTATGCAGATGACATGCAGATGTATGTGTCACTAACAGCAGGTGAATATGGGCCAGTGGATTCACTCTGTCGCTGCATCCAACAGATCAGTGTGTGGATGCAAAACAACTTTCTCCAGCTAAACTCAGACAAGACTGAGGTTATCATCTTTGGCCCACAGAAACACAGAGAAACCTTCAGGTCAAGTTAGAAATCTGGGGGTAATAATGGACTCAGACTTGAACTTTAACAGCCACATTTAGTCAATGACATCAGCAGCTTTCTATCATTTAAAAAACAGGCTTCCACTGTGACAATTTTTAAATCTAGGCTGAAGACTGCCCTTTTTAATCATGCTTTCAACTGAAATATTTTAAGTTATTGTTGTACTTGTTAATTTATGTATTTATTGTTTTTATATATTTTATGCAGTTCTTTTTTATAATTGTGTTGATCTGTTTTTATTGTACTTTTTGTGGGATTGTTTTAAATGCACTGGAAAGCACTTTGCGCTACATGAAATGTTTGAAAAGTGCTTTACAAATAAACTTTGATTGATTGATTGATTGATTGATTGATTGATGTACAAAGTTTCTGTTTTCATGAGAAAAGTTTTTTTTGTTTTTGCAAGAAAAGTTTTCTGTTTTTATGTAGAAAGTTTGCCATGGACGCGACAGAAGAGTTCGCCGGTGAAGGTGATTCTTGTGACACAGGTGTACTCTATCAGGAGCCAATATCTGAAGAAGGTTCCTGATTGTTTCTTGTGTTTTTACATGTCCTGCCTGGTGCATTTCAGATGCATCATCTTGTAACCATGAAGCAGACCATAGAGGCTGAGTTGATCTTGGAGAAGCCTGGCCATGTGCAGCAAGTCAGACGTGTTCTCATAGATTGCGTAAAATACCACACCATGACAAATTGCGTGTCATGACGACGCCCTCTGCCTGTCTTGGCGTGCAATTACACGCTTGTTTTTTCTGTCATACTATGAACGCGCAATGTGGTTGAGGACAAACACGAGGTTTTTCAAGGGATTAACAGCTAACTTTAAGTCTGAAGTTACAAAAATGGGTAAGTTTAGCTCTTTGGCTTGGAGTTGGTTAAGGTTAGGATTAGGATTGTGTTAGTCTTCATGAATAATAACACGTCTTAACATTCACCATTGAAATGAACTGGGACAGAAACGCGTCAAATACACACGCACAAAATAGAAGTTGCGTTCATATGACACGCTGTTTACAAAAGCGTGGTATTCACACGCTTATCCATGAGAACAGGCTGAGTCTGACCTCTCTTTACACCTGAACAAGCTCAGTGACTTAGTGTCTTTGCAAAGTTGACAAGCTTTTCACGCCATCTATAGAGGGATTTTTGGTCCAAGCATAAAGAGCTGCTGTCTGTCTGCTTAACTGGGGAAACTTCTTTGATTAAAACAACAATCAAAGAAGTTTAGATCAGGTCTGACAAATCCGTCTTCTGAAGCTTGAGACAATTATTTCTCATCGTTTTTTCACTCACCTGAATGTTACTTTTAAGGGTCATAGGGTTGAATTTCATTCACAAATGTTGATTTAGCAGCAGAACAGAAGAGTGATAAACTCTTGGTGTTTTTTCCACTGTTTGTGTCTATGAGCGGCGGATCTTTCTGCAGATCAAGTGCGCTCATGTTGATAAAGAAAAAGTCCCTCAACAAAATCTTCCAATGCCTTAACCCCAATGTAAAATAATTAAATGGACTGATAAAACCACTGGCCACATTTTGATCTCAGCCTCTTTCTTTTTATAATTTTACTAACTCAGACATTTTGGCTAGAGCTGAGTTGAGAGCTGCAAACCTCACACACGTCAGGACTCGCCAAGCTCACTGTTTATATTTCCACCTGTCAATCAATGTCTGTTCACACCCACTGGGCACCTTGCCTGACCAGTCAGCCCCTCCTACATTCTGTTTGAATGCAGAAGGGTCTGAAACTGAAGAGATAGCCAACGATTTCGTCGTCCAAAGTTAGGACGATCCAATCACAAACGCCCTCTCCTCCCCCTCCCCTCCGCAATTTCAAAACTTTTTTCTAACCGTTTCAAAATAACCAAGACGGCGGACGTAGCTGATAGATCATTGTTTTCGGCTATAGCTTCGGTTTTAAACAATTAGGGACGTATCAATCAAACCGTAGCAGCAAACCGCGTTCAGGGCCTTCATATAGACCAATGCTCCATTGAAAAAATCCTTGCGCTACATATTTACTATAACAACCTGTTTAGCGCGTCGCTGCATCGGGGGAATTTCCGGGTTTTCTGTGATTGGTTGATTCCGCGCTCGGAAAGCCCGTCCTCGAAATTGATCCCCGGCGCTCTGATCCCAGACCCTTACGTCTTTGGACAGTGTCTGTCAAAGCGTGTAGGGACTGGCTGGTCAGGCAACTGGGCACCCCCTTCGAGAGGCTCTCGGGCCGCAGGTTGCAGACCCCTGGACTAACTGTTATTTTTGGTCATCAGGGGGCAGTATTTTAAAAGAATATTATAACATTGTATGACATTTGACACCATTATTGCCCAGTGTGACATTTTATTTTCAATTCATCTTTATTGTCACTGTGCCGGGACAACTAAAAGTGGTTTATCATTGTGAGTTTTTTTTCTTTTCTATTCTTTCCGTGTCCTCGTTTCGACACTCCATACTTCTCTTCTAACCAGCGTTGTCATTTTGTTGAGGTCAGGCTAAATAATGCAGGCCACATTGCTCTTAAATGGTTGTATCTTTAGCATTTTTATGATTTTATGTCTAATGAATGTCCCCGGTGAATAATCACTTGAAACAGGATAGTTCAATAATTGTCAGAGTCTGCGCTGTATAAATCAATATAAAGGAACGGAAAGCTAATAGCTGCAAACCGAGACTTCAAACGGAGAAAAGTGGAGACATTCTGACCTTGTGGAAGAATCACAGCTCCATCTTTAATTTCAAACGCAGCTCCTCACCTCAGTGTTAATTAAATTTATATGAGCAGACCTGCGTGATGAAGGTCACGAAGAAAAAATGTGGAAATGAATATGAATATGGAAGTGAAGGTAAGCGGAATTCTCCAAAAGTGTACGGAGGTAAAAGACTATTGGGGATGTAGTATGAGACTTTCCTGCATCTGCTCGTTTCCATGGTTTCGCCTGCACAGTATGAAATAAAGTGACACTGTGTAACTTTCTGGAGGTGAACTGCATGATGAAGATGAAAGAAGCAACTTTACTGTGATGGTTCATTTTGTGGTCATGCAAGTCTGTTCAAATTAAAGACACAACTGTTTTATTTCATACGCAGTGTAATAAGGACATATATTAAAAAAACATGCCTTTATCCAAGTCGATTTTTGATCAACATTTACATGGTCAACCTTCAAGCCATAGATCTATAATATTATCTGAATACAGTATTGCTGCTGTAAATCAGCTGCTGTGGTCGCTCCATCGGTACTGCAGCAGGAAAAGCATATTTACCCCTAGAGCGCAATGCAGCAGAACTGTCGAATTTAGTGGAAATTCTATTCCTATTTTCACTTTATAAACGTTTCTCTTGTTTTAGTTTCATATAAAACAGCTTTTAAGCTTTAGCTTCGGCTACCGTTGCCCTCTCTGATTGGTTCAAACAGTCAGAACGTCCTGCTCCTCACGTAAATATACATATATATACTGTATATATATATATAACTGCGAAGCCGCTAAAGTGAACCGCGATAGAGCGAGGGACCACTGTATTGGGTGAGCATCCGACCTTATTTGTTTGTAACCAATCACAGCAACAAATTGTAATGGTGTATCTAATGTCCGCAAGGGATAGAACAAGTCTCACACACACCTGTCTGCTCTGCTTTAAAAAAGAAAATACTCTGTATTTCTGTTAAAATCAAAACGCAGAAACACATACTTACATTGAGATGCCATCTTTGTTCAGTTTGATTCAGGCGGTCCTTCTTGTCATCACTGCAAGCAATGTGATTGGGCCGTTAACCTGCTGGGTTGGAATCCAAATCAAATGGGCTACTGTAAACACCAGATGAAGCATCTCGAATTGGTGAATTATAGAGGAATGATTGATCTGGCTGGCCAGGTTAGCTCCTCCCAGAGCCTTGAGGTCAGCTGACCAGCTCCTGCTACTGTGCCTAAAGGGTCTTTCACACCAAGCCGAGGGTCGCCCGTCTGAACCGGTTTGGCAACTTCTGCCGACAGGCGGCTCACGTGTGTTTGGTGTGAATGGCACTGTCGGGGGGTCAGAGGAGCGCGGAGCACGTCGAGGAGGCGAGGTTTTGAAGACTTGCTAGTAAAGTCGGCATCGTGAGCGGTCGGTAGTTGCCGCATATGCGGCTGTTTGATTGGCCCGTGGCTAGCGAATCAGTGTGCAAGAAAATAGTGCGGAAAACCGAAAATGCGCTTATGGAAAAATAGTATTTACCTGAGCATGGATTGTTGTTATTTGCCGGGTTCAAACGAGACGTAAGTACGGAGAAGAATGACTACTACTTGGTCCGAGGAAAACAAAGATGGAGGAGTACAGCTGTAGTACGAAGGCTGGACTGTAGCGGGAAATAGAAGTTTAGTCTAATCCGTGAGGTAAGATGTTCGCCACAGAGTTTGACAACTACTCGCGCACAACTTTGTTTTGTCTTTTTCGTCAAGCGTTACGTCACGCGCATGCTCACTCGGCATTTGTTCGCCGACTGTTGGCTGCTTGGATCGTGTTTGTGCGAAGGCTTTTTTACATCGATGCGCCCCAAAGAGACTAGAACAGACGGTGCGTCGCTCCTCTCTACCGACAACGACTGGGAGTTGTGTTGGTGTGAAAAAGCCTTAAGACTACTTAAGAGAAGAGAGGACAGAGTTGTCTTTTCTGCGGCAATGCCTAAACTGGGGAACTGTCTTCCTCAGTCCATAAGTTCCTCCGAGTCTGTCACTCTGGTTGAGTTGTGTATCAAAACCCACTTTTATCTGGGTTTAATAGACTAGGCAGATTATTATTCATTTTAATACTTTTCAATCATCTCATGTGTTTTTTTTTACACTTTTGTTCAATTGTGTTGTGTTTAGTAGTTTTATCTGTGATTCAACCACTCTAAGTACTTTTTTTTTTTGTGATCTGTGAAATGTGGTATAAAGATTACTCAAGTTACTTAGTACTTACTTAAATGGCTTATACTCAATTTTTTGCAATAAAAACTTTCTCCCAGCACTGATTTCTTGCTAATGCGTCTATTCGAGTGAAAATGAGTCCACAATGTCCTGTCTAAATCTAAGGCTGCATTCACAATACAAACCGAACCGAGCTCGGCTCGATTGGGAAGCAAAATTGCAACATTGTATCTTTCTGTAAACTGGCTCGGTTCGCGTTCACAATACACTTTTTGCCAGTCGAACCAGCGCAGAAGAGACACTTCTGCTCCTCGCCTGTAGAGGCACTGTGTGACAGAAACATGTTACGTCAGCAGCAAAGAAGACACCGGCTTCTCGGCTAACAGCGGCTACAGCTAACTGCATCAGAAACAAACACGCTGCTGGACTTTATATTTGTGTTTTTATGGATCTATCCCACAACTTCTTTCACATTTACGGGACCAGAGTGAGTGACAGACCAAGTGTCGGAGCGGACAATGTGGACTTTCACTTTAGACGAGAGAGGAGGGCTAGGCATTTCTTTCCAAATGCCGAGAGTACAACGTAACAGAAAGTTCATCAATTTGAGTAAATCTGGCTCTGAAAGGTAAGTCATCTACTCACTTATCTGTGTAACTACATATTAGATGAATATAGACCATTTCCCCGCGGTAGTGTGAGCAGTAGTGTTACTTTCTGTACTCATTTCATCTAAGAGTTATAGCGTTGTTATCTTTGTAAATAACGCGAGAAAACATTGACATACATTCGTGTGATCATAATTAATTAGACTTAAATCATCCCCGGTCCTTCTCCTGTTACTTTCATGTGTTTTTGTGTATTATTTGTCTCATTATCGATCTCACACAGGCTGTTTGTTGTGATTCTGAGCCTCAGTGTGTCTCAGCCTGGATCACGTCACTGTTCACTTCCTGGTTTTGTTCCGCTCTCGCTCCGTTTGCTTCACAAAACAAACGAACCGCTTCAGAGCTCGATTCAACCGAGCCCAGACCGACCTCTCCAACCGAACCAGATTTGGACATTTTGGACCGGATCAAAATTCGTTTGCGCGTTCACAGTTACCCAATCGAACTGAACTATCCAGGCAAACGAATCTGATCTGAATCAAAAGTGTATTGTGAATGCATCCTAATAATGTCCTGGTAAGTGAGCAAAAGTGATGTTGAAGCTTAAAATGAAATTGAGATTTTTGAGAATCTCTGAACATTCTACTTCCGTGCACCCCACCTCTGATAATTCCTTCCATCATCTTTTCACAGTGCCATTTCACTGTCTTTTTTTTTAGCAGTGCACAGTCTGGTCCAGTTAGCCGAGTCCCTGAAGCCCAGTGCAATTGTCCCGTTACTGTCCACTCAGCCTCTGCTCACGAGGGCACAGGGACCTCCACACACACACAGTAATCTGATGAAGACTTGGGGACAAAATCAGACTGGACTATGGACTAGATTTGACAAGAAAATTACACTTGACACGGTTTAAAATGTTGGAGGTGACATTGAGTTTTGACCAGCAGGAAGCAGAGGTGGGAGAATGTGACTTAGGTCCAAGTCAGTGGGTCAACATGGTCAAGTAAGTCAAGTCAAGTCATCACCTCAATGGCAAGGCAAATTTTAATGGCTATTCAACTAAACGGCTTTGGTTCATTTTAAAATAAAACTTTTTGCATTCTGTAATTTTTTTCCAGCAATGTGCCATTACAAAATGTTTCACCTAGTGTACATTTCTGGAGGGAAAGTCAACTGCACAATTTTGTAAAAAATAGAAAAAGCATACTTTGGGACATTCTGGATGAGGATAAATATTGTTTGCAATGTCAAAAAATACAGCTAAAGAGACAGCGTGCAAAAAAACAGTGCATTTTGTGGTCACGCAAGCTCGCTCAAAGTAAAATAGATTTTTGTTGTTTTAGTGCAATAAAAAAATCTAATTGACAAAAACATGCTTTTATTTCAGCTAATTGTTGGTCAAAAAGTTGCACAGTACACCTTAAAAGTAAAATACAACAATTTAGACAAAAATAGAGACGAGGAGAGAGGAGAAGGAACTGCACAACGTTTCTGATCAAAACAGATCTGATCCAATCAGCTGTCAGTCCACACCTGTGCACGGCACTTCATTTCCCAGTATGTGCTTGGGTTTTGTAGTTATGAAGGACGGTGAGGTTGCTTTATTCCAACTTCACCGTCTATCAAGGCGCCTTCACTCGGATTGATCTCTCGAGATTACCGGGAACTATAACGTCCCCCTTACCGACTGCGTGCATCTGTGTCCGCCTTGGCAAACAAAATTTTACGTTGTTGACGTTGAATGACATATTTTTAAGCCTGGAGATTGCAGTTCTTGTCTTCTCTGTGCATATGAAGTTTTTGTAGCCATGTCATGTCAAGTAAAGAGTCACAAGTCACTAATGTTCAAGTCACAAGTCAAGGCTCAAGTCACTAATTTTCAAGTCACAAGTCAAGTCACAAGTCATTAGTCACAAGTCACTAATGTTCAAGTCACAAGTCAAGTCACAAGTCACTAATGTTCAAGTCACAAGTCAAGTCACAAGTCACTAATGGTCAAGTCACAAGTCAAGTCACAATTCACTGATGTTCAAGTCACAAGTCAAGTCACAAGTCACTAATGTTCAAGTCACAAGTCAAGTCACAATTCACTAATGTTCAAGTCACAAGTCAAGTCACAAGTCACTAATGTTCAAGTCACAAGTCAAGTCACTAGTCACAAGTCACTAATGTTCAAGTCACAAGTCAAGTCACTAGTCACAAGTAGGGCTGTGCCAAAAATCGAAAGATCGCGATCTCAACTTTGTTCGATCTCGATGATAAGGCTTGTGCATTAAGATCGACAAGTCTATCAGCCAATCAGAATGCAGAAAATGCACGCGGCGCTGTCTGGTAGTTTTAGCCAATCACAACGTGGTAAATGCACGCGGTACAGCGTGGGAGTTGCCGCCCACAGTCTTTATTTTTAAAGATAAAATGGTCATTATTAATGAAATGCCTTTAATTTTTTCATTAATAATGAAAAAGTTAAAGGCACTACTTATCATAATGACGAGCCGCGCTTTTTGTTCGCGTCCGTGCGCGTCCTGATTCAGAGCCAAGCCTCCGTGATCCCCGCGTGTGTTTGAGGCAGGAGCCGGGAAGGCACGAACTGAACCCGGATCAAGCCTGCCTGAGACGAGCCCGGATAATTAAATAGCCTACAGCTACAATAAATCATATTTTATTTTTCTTTGATTGTTTATTAGCCTACTATTTGGAATATCTAGCCTCTTCTTTCTGGTCAAGGGCACATTTTACCATTCAAATTTGGGGACTTTTACCTAAATAAATAAATTCAAAGCTTTTTTGAAAAGACATGTAGTTTAATTTTTTTTTTTTTTTTTCGTATAATTTGCATAATACTATTTAAAATTTAGATAGACTTCATTAAGAAAATCGAATCGAAAATCGAGATCGAACGATATGAAGAAAAAAATAGTGATCTATTTTTTCCCCAGATCGCCCAGCCCTAGTCACAAGTCACTAATGTTCAAGTCACAAGTCAAGTCACAAGTCACTAATGTTCAAGTCACAAGTCAAGTCACAAGTCACTGATGTTCAAGTCAAAAGTCAAGTCTCTAGTCACAAGTCACTAATGTTCAAGTCACAATTCACTAATGTTCAAGTCACAAGTCAAGTCACAAGTCACTGATGTTCAAGTCACAAGTCACTAATGTTCAAGTCACAAGTCACTAATGTTCAAGTCACAAGTCAAGTCACTAGTCACGAGTCACTAATGTTCAAGTCACAAGTCAAGTCACAAATGTTCAAGTCACAAGTCAAGTCACTAGTCAAGTCACTAGTCAGTCACAGTCAAGTCACAAGTCACAATGTTCAAGTCACAAGTCAAGCCTAGTCACAAGTCACTAATGTTCAAGTCACAGTCAAGTCACAAGTCACTATGTTCAAGTCAAGTCAAGTCTTTGGGATTATAGGGCAAGTAAGTCACAAGTTTGACAGTCATGTGACTCGAGTCTCCCACCTCTGGCAAGAAGTAAGAGTTGTTATTCTCATTGCGTTATAATATTAAGAGGTTGTTTTACTGTCTTTTATTGAGGCTGTGTTTTATCGCAAAGGACATTTCACACATTTAAGAGTCACTGCTTACCATTTAATCACAGCTTTGATATTTTTAAAGGCCAACAAGGATTTATACGGACAGGACGCGGCTGGATTCAAAGTGGTTGTTCTTTGCTGATTATTGATTACTGTAAAGTAAAAGCTGGGTGCAGTCAGATGGTATTTATGTGTTTCTGTAATGGGACTGCAGACAGTAAAATGATGAAGCATTAAATATATTTATGAACATATGAGAAAGAAGATACTGTTATTGAGCTGTAAAAATAAGCACGGGACAATCATCAGGTGCAGCGGTTAGTGCTCTGGCCTCATAGCAAGAAGGTCCTGGGTTCGACTCCCCGGCCGCCCTTGGGCCTTTCTATGTGGAGTTTGCATGTTCTCCCCGTGTCTGCTTAGGTTTCCTCCGGGTACTCCATTTTCCTCCTACAACTAAAAACATGTCCAATGTGCCCCCCCCTTCCCCCCCTCCCCAGGACTACAGATGGAAATTAGCTTTAAGCTATAATCTGGTACAAGCATCTCTGCCATTGTGCTTAATATTGTACACTGTCCTTAATGAAGCTCAACAGTGAAAGATCGCCCTGGTTCCGGAAGTATTTTGCTCCATGTTAAAGTGCCATAGGCTTTTTGAAAATTAAAGAATTAAAGTTTAAAGACATGTCACGAGCTAACCAGCTATGTGCTAACTCAGATCCACAGCCAATTGTTTTCAGTCCTAAAAGCACATCTAGAACCTAAAATTCGGCAAAATGTCGTAGTAACTTTGTAGTTCATAAAGCTGAAAAAACAGGTTTTCAACAAAAATGTAGGTCTTATACTCCTGACTCACCACATAGCTGCTTAGCCCCGAGTACGTTTCCAAACTTCTAATATAATTTTTTATCTAATCCCCTATGGCTATTTAACATGGGGTACGAGATTTAGGAACCAGGAAGTGGGCGGTCACTGTTGAGCTTCATAAACATTACCTTACCTTAACTAGTCACATTAAGGATCATTGACCAATTCAAGTTTGAGACATGTTCAGTGTACGGAGCATAAGGTCACAATTAGAGTGACTGAAGTCAAATGTGTCCATTTGAAGCATTGCACTGTAAAAACAATCCCTTTTTTGCATAATATGCTCTGTAAGTGTGGTTCTTTCAGCAAGATGTTCATGAAGGATTTCAATGTTCAAAGTTGGATTTAAGAACCATGGGCTTGATTCTTAACTCTTTCCCTGCCAGCCCTGTTCTTACTTTGACCCTCCTTCCCTGCCAGGCCTTTTTGTTAATTTTAAACAATATTCACAGCTCCACAAACAAGTTTGTGCAATTGGAATCATGGCACGTACATCAGAAGAGACACCAGTGTCTACTTTCATTAAAAAAAAAAAAAAATGCTATTCTACATTACCTGTTTCCGTTTTCATTCGATTTAATAACCTGGCTCAGTAGAACTTGACTCGCTGAGGGCGTTTGGGAAAAGGTGGGATGTTTAGTGAAATACATTGAGCTGTCAGAACAAGTGTCCCACATACTGATCATTTTTCAAAAAGAAATTACTCCGTATTTCTGCTAAAACCACATCAAAAGCAGCAGAAACACGTACATCCACGAGAGTCGCCATCTTTGTCTAGCGGACCGAAACACCGCTGGTTCGGACTCTCAAACCAATCAGGCAACTGGAATGCCAGATGGTTTATCTCGAGTTTGTGAATTCACAAATACCACAAGATAAATCATCTGGCTGGCCAGGTTATAAATTTCAGCATTTGACGGCACATTTTTGAGATTACGTCATTATTCAAAGCATCAGTGTAACAGCTCCTTGCCTCTAATGAGCCTCCAATCTTCTGTGATATATACCTTGTTTAATGCACTCGTGTTTCGCAACAACTCTGCACTCGATCACGTGACGCACACACCCTTCCCCGCTCACTGCTGCGCTCCACAAGTTTGTGTCATTTCTTTTCTTCCTGTGACATAACGCGACTGTGAGATACAATTGTTTTTATGTTCTTATGTCTGTGGCCTCTTCTTTTTTGGCTCATTAAAAATCGCCAAAGATTCTAAATTCTCTAGTGTGCAACTGGCTTTACTCATTCAACAAGATTGCATTGTTCACGTCATTGGGCTGTGGATCTCAGGACACTGGTAGGGCTAGGGCTGCACAATATTGACAAAAAAGTTTGATATTGCGATTTCGATTCGATATTTAACATGTTTTTTTTTCTGTTAAGCGTACCATTTTGCAGCAAAATGTTTTAAATTTTATGTAAATTATAAAAATAAACTGCTCTACTAATTTGAAAAGTTTAACTATGCATACATTTTAGGCATTAATACAACTGAAGCTACAACCAAGATTGATTGGCTGTTGTGGACCCTCTTGACACATCAGTTGGCCTGCATAAGATTTTTTTTAATCTTGTGTAAGATTTTTGCCTTGAGACAGAAGTTACGCCAGCAGATGGCGCCAACTGCCCCTGCACAGCTCTGATGTCTCAGAGTGAAAAAAAAAAAGATCGCTAAAACTCCAATAACAACCTTTATTTCATAAGGACTGAGCAAACCTGCGTGACACAGCAGTGTTTATGGACTAATATCAGTCATGCAGCTTTTATTCGCGTGGATTTTAGGTTTGTGAAGAAAACAGACTGGATTTGCCTGGGAAACTAACGATGTTTTACTTGTCATGTTGTGCAGTTCAAATGCCTGTCACTGTTGTGCGGCTCTGTGTTCACTTCCGTAGTGCGCTGTGTTCAAAAACAATTGTTAAAGTACTGAGTAAGAAAAGGAGGAAAATCGAGGCGTTTGCGATTAGCTAATCACAGTTGTCAATATTGCGGTATCGATTCAATATCAATATATTGTGCAGCCTTAGGCAGGGCTATTCAACTTTATTTTCTAGAGTTCCAGAGTATGAGGACTATGGCTTCTGGGCCGGACATGAGATTGTGCTTATAATTCCCAAGACTAGATTTGTTTCTATAGTGATAAAGACTAATGCTGCAGTCTGCTTTTATTGCTCTACAGAATTTCCAAATCGGCTTTAAACCACAAAAACTTGTAATAACCAAATCTGAACCTGGAGAATTTCAGTTTTAAACCAGATAAAGCAGAATTAAACCAGGACTAAAACAGGACCAAATAAAGTCTCAGGTTTACACTGTAAAAAAGTGACCATTTTAAAACTGGGTATTCAGTGAATAAATTATTAAATGAAGTAATGTTTTTCTTAAATTGAGCATATTTTAGCTGTTTAAAACCAGATTCTCCAAAAGACCGAGAGCAAAGAAGTTTGTTTTTCTAAAATATGAAAAATACAGCATTTTCTCACTGAAAATTTTTCAAAAAATGCAACTGCAATTGAAACAAGAAAACACACTAGATCCGTTGACAAATCTTATTTTCATACAGTAAATACTAACTACTGGAAGATATAAAGACACATACATAAAAAAACACAGTGTCAGATATTCCCTGATAACTGTGAAGTGTCCATTTAACACGTTTAGTTCCACAGCTTGTTCCACTTATGTGACGATAAAATGATCTGAACAAATTAAGGCTAATATACATCTGCTTTAAATAGAGCTGTAATAGATGCCATGTTCCCTGCTGACAGAACCAGAGCAGAGCTGATTTCACCGCTTTGTCACATCACACACTTCTGCATTTAGCTGTGCACTAATTGGATGTTATATTTTGTTATTAGCGGTTATGGTCCCGCTGAGCAGTTCGGCATGGGCTCAAATCTATCACAGGTTAGCCTCACTCACCTTTTGAAAATGCTGAATTGTCATAAAGGTACGATCATGGACCACTTGTACTGTGTCTGGTCTTGTTCTGGTTATACAAGCCTTAACAAAACTCATATTAGTCACTTTTGCTTATCTGTGCAATTCTGTTTTGTGTATAATAGTCATATGCATGTTGCACTCTTGTTTCTTGTATATATGTATTTTTTTTATTTTGTTTGTCTTCCTGCTTTGTAAGTCCTGTGTGATACACAAATACACTTGCCTTGCCTTGCCTATCTTCTTCATTTCTCCTACTTCATCCATAATCCTAGCTCCATCCAAACTTCATCCATAATCTGTTCTTTGCTCTTCACATGTCTCCCTTCACACTGCCCTTTGTTTCAGATGCTGCTGCTCCCGTGTTGAAGTCTGGACGTTGGATGGCCCCAAATCTTTGGACCTGAACCCTTCCCACTTGGATTTCTCCCCACTTCCCTCTTTTGGATTGGCCGTTCTCGTCCTGGTAGATCAGGGGTGTCAAACTGGGGTCCAGTTTGGATAATTTTATCAAGTACTCATTTCTAAAACAGTTTTTTTAAATGCCTCGATGGCTTAGCTCCAGTTGTTGTCAGGGATCTGATCAAAATGGGAGAAGCTGTTGGGTCACCATCTGAGCACGACCAGCGCAGACTGCAGATTGACCAGATGTAAGAGCTCATGTGGTCAGAGCGTTCACAGTTAAAGGTCCACAGATCTGGAACACCTGACTTGCCGATCTGAAAGCTCTCACAGATCTGTGACTCTTTAAATGTAAGATTAAACAATGCTCAGAGCCAGTCAAAGATGTGAACATTAAAACATTAGAATTTAGTGTTTGTTTACTGTAAATATTTTATGTCATTATTTTATATTGTAATGTATTGTATTGTAATGTATTGTAATTTATTATATTGTAATGTATTGTATTGTAATGTGTTTTTTGTCTTGTATGTCTTGTATGTCTCTTCTTTGTGATAAGGGACGGGGTCTGCACATTAGCTCTGAGTATTCGGCCTATGAATGTGGCATCAGTTGCACTTAACAAGGCAACAATGTTTAATGTTCTGTCCCTTTCAAATAAACTACCTATTACTACTACACTGCAGCCCAGCACCAGGAGAAGTAACATAAGCTAGAATGGATAATAAGTAGAGCTGGGCCAGAGGCGGTTCTGGGCTGCATGACTCCCTGGGCGAACAAGCTCATCTGGCGCCCCCCAAACCCCCCTAGCCCGCCCCGAGACCGTTGGAATGCCGCTTGCGGCTTTAATTATTTTTACAATTACTGTATATCCACATCTGTCAAAAAGTGGTAACAATCTGTCAGTAATATGTGACTTTTAATAATCAAATTGAACTCAGCAGCAAAGTACATACAAACATAGTAGTGTCTGGGCCTTCTTCTTGATATTATAATGGAGAATTAGTGTGCAAGCCAGGCAGGCTAAATAATAATTATGACAGTTGGGTGAAAGTCATTATACCTTTATCCTTTTTCTCTTGTTCTTGTTTTTTTTTTTAAAACTGACCCTGAAGGTTTTGACCGTCTCATTGCACATGCAAATGAAAAATGTATGACTAAAGAGACTACTAGCGTTTCCACCCCCTTGTTTTTAATGCGCATTAAGAAGTATTGAATAAGTCCTGGGAGGTGGAAACGGCAAATATCACATTTAGAATCCCTAATGCGCATAAAAGTTTATACGCTCTCTAGAGGTGGATTTTGTTTTATGCGCATAACGGCTGAAGCGAATTTTGAATGCTGGAAACGCAGTTTTATTTGTTTGCATTAACTCGTGTTTATTTATTCGCATTAACTCATGACGCAAATTAAAACCCACGGGACCCCCGGGTTACATACCTGCTGCAGCAGCTCTGGAGGAGGGACTTGGGTGATAAACAAAGCCAAAATAATCCCCACAGACTGGGTTGTTTTGTCCAAAATGCTGCAGATACGCAGCACCGTTACACCACAAAAACAATTCACCCTGGAGAGACTCAGACAACAAAAGTGTGTTAGAAGATTCTTTATTGAATACATGACTTTGGCGGTCAGACCCCAGCAGAAGACATGGCGATGATTAGCACGGCCAGATTAAGTCGATTAGATCTGGAATATATGTCTTCCCCCAGGGCTGCACACTGGTGGTGGTAGAGGAATAAACTAGGGGCGAAGATGATGATGCAGAGGAGACCAAGGGCGATGAAGGTGGTCCAAAAAGTGGCCAATGAGGATAACATCCCCTGTCCTTAGACCCTCCTTCTCGGCAAGGAAAAACTCCAAACCCAGTAGGGAAAATGAGAAACCTCGAGGAGAACCACAGTGAAGGAGAGATCCACTCCTATGGACGGACAGGCTGTAGATGTGACTGGACTGACGTGCCTCCATAGCTGGTTCGTGTTCGAGTGTAGACCCAGAGTCCATCAGCAGAGGAAAAACAACTCATCTGGCAGGATGACAACAGCCTTTACGGGAGGAGACGGGGAGGAGGTGGGGCGCAGCACGGCTGATCGATGAATGAACAAGAATGAATAGTCTGCATGTGGCCTTATATGTTGTAGTCAGGGGCTGATTGGGAGCAGAGCTGCAGCTGGAGAAGGAGGTGTGGCTGCTGATGAGGGACAGGGAACAGGTGATCTCGTTAGGTGAGGGAGCAGACAGTCTTCCAGGCTGAATTTACGCCAGCTCCATAACATGTTTGCTGAGGTCCACCGATCAAAACTAACCCGGAGAAACACAGCGCTGTTTGATCAAAAAAACTCCGTGAAAGTTTATTTATTTTTGCTGTTAAAAAGATCCATCGCATTAATAAAGTGATAACCGGATACAGTTTGCAGAAGACGGAGCAGTCTGCCGCTAACAACTTAATATTAAAGAATCTGCGGCTGTGAAAAAAGTGAAACCAAACAGACTGTGCACGTAGCGCTCTCTGCAGGATCAGCGGTGTTATGACACAGCTCATGACCAAGACACAGAACTGTTTGTGAAGGGATGCGGCCGCCAGTAGAGGGTGCTGTTTCTCCTGGTTTAGCTTGACCTGTTAACTGTACATTAGATTGCATGCGTCCTGCGGCGCTGATGAAGGACTTTTGATTTTTTTTTTCTCGGCAAATGCCGCCCCTTGGCAAATGCCGCCCTGGGTGGCTGCCCACCTCGCCCACCCCAAAAACCGCCACTGAGCTGGGCAACCATTCGAATTTATTTATCGCAATTAATCACACCAAGTTAAATAGTCTTCTATTTTAACCTACTGGAAAAAGAAAAAAAAAAAAAAAAAAGTTTTTATAGTGGTTCTTCATTTTGTGGAGTGTGCATTAGTGCACATTTTTTTGATATTCTGGCTTAAATGCTTAATTATAGCGCCAAAATATATATATTTAAAAAGGTTTAATTTGAAGTTTAATGAATTAACCTTAGTATTACATACTGTATGAATAGCAGTTGAACAGTTTTAGGATCAGAATGTTATTTCATCTCATTTAGGCTGAAATTATTATAAAAACAGCTCATGTGTTTTTCTCACTGATGGAAGAGTCTAGTTTAGTCCTTGGGTTAGTCCATTTTCAGTCCTTTTGAAAACCTGGTCCAGTTCTAACATAGTCCTGTTTGAAATCAGCTCAATGCTCACCAAATACCAGAGAGAAGTAAACAATCCCGTTCTTAAAGTTTTCAAAGTAAACAGCACAAACACATGTGTAAAGTTCACACATTGTCGCTGATCGAGCACTGATTCTATCTAATGAGGTGTTAGTGCAGCAAATTGTATTTGAATATAACACAGAAGGACCTACTGTATATGTTAAAATGCAGCCTTCGACCAACTCTGACTCCGATCGATTTGGCCCCAGCTCCATGTGAGTTTCTCTGCCACTGGTCTCTGGCTTCACTGGCTTCAAATTCTAACTGCATCTGGATCCGTGTCGGTCACATCTACAGCCTGTCCATCTCCTTCACTCTGGTTCTCCTCCAGGTTTTTTTTTTCTCGCTGAGGTTTTTAAAGTTTTTCTTTGCCGAGTAGGAGGGTCTTAGGACAGGGAATGCTCTGGTACAATTATCCATCTTCCTGTTTGTGATGTCTCTGTTTGATCAATGACTGTTTATTGTTTGATTTCAATCATGTGAAGTCCTTTGACATTACTGTTATTGTGATTTTGGTTAAATTGAAATTGCTTGCTCACTTCCTTTTCTGCCTGAGGTTCATTAAGTGTGTTCCAGCGTTCCAGTGTGTGCGTGAGTCCTGGGTGATTAGTCTGTGTCGCCGTAGGTGTGATTTATGAGGCCCTGGTCAAAAGGCTCAGGAGGAGATGTCCTGGCTCTGGGCCGGCTGCACTGCTGATATGAAAGCTCCATTCATATGAAGCTGACAGAGAGAGAGAGAGAGACTGCTGAACTGGACGTTTCTACTTTTGCCTGTGATGGCGAACTTTTTATCTCAAAATATGGTTAAGCGGCCCAACTAAATATTAGAGAAAAAAAAGCCTTGTATTAAAAGATGAACTAATAACAATGGGCCTCATTCATGACACGTTCTTACGAACAAATTTGTTCCTAAGGGCTCCTTACGAACATTTTTGGCATTCACAAAATTTGTTTTTAACGGGAAATGTCCGTCTGTACGAACAAATCCTAAGAACACTGAGGAGCACTCGTAAGAACAAAAATCAGCTGTTTCAGAATTTTATTTCTTATTTTGTTCAGTCAAAAATTGTAATTCCTACATGATTGTAGGTTATGTATTTTTGCAAATTATTGTATATAAAATAATTTTAGAAACAAAAAAAAAAATTCAGTTAGGCAAAAAAAATGACTCCTTTAATAACCTGCAGCAGCCTGTCCCAGTCTCAGAGCCTCTGTGATCTAACCCCACAGGACTCAGGACCTGTGTCCCCCCAGGACCAGAGCCTCTGTGCTCTGATAGTGCACCCCCGCTACAGCCACTGACCCCCTCAACCCGCACCCCCCACACGCTCGTTCTACCGCGACGTGAAATGCGATATAAACGACAAAAGCCAGCGTTATTTCAATCCATCTGTGACTTGAACATATTTCCTCTTGCGTGTGTTCATGTGAGTTTGGACATTTTTAAAAGACGCTTAAGTATTAACTCAGCGAAAGTGGGGAGACGCGCTGCTGCAGCTTCTTCCTGATCATTTCCCAGGCTCCAAGTCTTGTCCATGACGCGCTGCGGCCGGCCCAGATTTTCCATATAAGGAAGTATGCATTATTCATTTTTATGTAAATAACCGTTCGTAGCTGGACTTTGATGAATTTGGCGTAAAGGCTGTTAGGAAGGAATTTAGCTCGTTACGAACTCGTCGTGAATCACATGTAGAGTTTTCGCAGCAGCTTCTTAAAGTGGAAGTTACGCACAGATTTTACGAAGACTTTCATGAATGAGGCCCAATGGCTTTTGCTCTTTATAAATGTTGGAACATAAAGTGAACTGTACTGAGAATTACATTTTAGTGCTCTTGTTTGGCTCATATGTCACAGGTCACTGTATGCAGCTGTATCAGTGTTTTTTGTTTTTGTTTTTTTTTTAAAGAATTTGCATTCATGTGATCCTCGAGTGCTCGTGTTTCCGAGATGAAAGGTCGAGGTTCTGACCTAATTTGCATTCATGTGCTTTTTACTTTGGAAATCGGGATGTTGTTGTTAACAATAAAATATAAATGACACAGCACTTTTAACATACAGTAGATTAATAGACCTAACAGTGAGATCTGATGCTAGCCTGTCCAAAAAACTAACGTTAAAGGTTGTTAATATTTATTTTCTAACTGATTTTCATCAGTCTCCATGTGTCAGTGACGTCAGGTGCTGAGCTCGGGCAGCTCCATTTGTCCCGAGTTTCCGAGCAGTTGTTCCGAGATGCTTGAGCGTTCATGTGCATTTTTCAACTCGGAACAACATTTTTCCGAGTTCCCGAGGACCACATGAACATGATTAACCAGCCAGTAGATGGAGCAACCAAATTCGAATGAAAACATAAACCAATCACAATAAGAATTTTATAGTGTGTTCCAGTCGTCCTCGGAGATCGGACCTCGGAGTGATGCTTTCTCCGAGTATTGTGTGTTCAAGTGGTCAAGTCGCATTACTTTTATAGTATTGAGCCAATCAAGTAATAAATAGCTTGGAAACTGCCCAGAACAGCCAAAAAAAATATGTCTTTATGTCAGTTTATCGACTCGGACATTGCTGTTACATTTACAGTTTGTAAAACATCGCAAGAGAGTGAATTTCTGCTTTTGTTCACATTAGTTCTGTGTAGCAGTTAGCAACATTAGCATTGCGGCACATAACAGCAGGTTTATAACGGCAGACGCGCATAAGCAGCGCAGGAGCAAAGTCACAGAGGCGAGTGAACTGTAGAGATAAACTAAAGACAAAATAACACAGGTACGATCAGCAGTGAAGCTGTCGGAGGTTTATATTTCTCAAAACGCAGGGCGCTGCCATGTTCAATTTTCTGCCTTGGACGTTGAAATTCTCTCAGAGGATCCGAGTGGGAACTCCGAGTTGGAGGGCTGTTCCAGTGGGAATTTACAAGTCAGAACTCGGAAGATCCAAGCTCCGAGTACCACTGGAACGCACTGAAAGTGTCAAGAAGTTCATCTGCAGACAGCGCCAGCACAAGTACAGACACCCACACACGTATCGGTAAAACATGTCAATCAAATAAATCATAATAGACAGAATAATAAATGTGTAAATTGAGCAGTCACTCAATGCACAGCAGGCTTCCACATGAACACTTCAGCTGTTTGTTGTTGTGGAGGTTTTAGACCAAAGCTTTTCAAATGTTATATACAAAGCCTGTCAGATTTCACCACTGTTTGATTTATCCAAACATACAAGTGTGGCGCTAAACAAAAAACTACTTTCGGTTTACCTTTTTTTAAATTTTATTTTATTTTTTTTTACCTTTTTATAAATGTATTTTACTCTTTTCGCAAAGCCTCTACGACTATATGTTTTTTATCCAATACATCGAGGCTGGATTATGTTGGCCCCATTACGCACAGCATTTACCTTTTTTTTTTACGGTGTTTTGTCTCGACAAACAGGAAACAGCTGATGCTAATGCACGCTTTAAGTCTATCGGAGAAACAAATAAAGGTCATCAGTGTAAATACGGTGGTTTTTCATAGGATCAAGTCTGCGTTTGGTGAGAAACATTATTATATGTGTCTATCTGCTCTTGTCTGTCTTTTTTTCGCCTGTGTTTTCTCTTGTCCAATCATCAAGCCCAAAGGTGGGATTGTAAGGTCTGGTCCAGGGTCCAGGGTGAAAGCAGGGCCAAAAGTGGCTCACTACGGACCCAGCAAACAGGGCAGAACGAGTCGCTTTATGCAGTTGGAAGAGCATAGGACCGTATCGTACCACTCCAACCTGAGCCAATGGAAACAGGGCTTAATCCACATAATCATAGTAGAAAAACACAAGGGTCAGGTTTTAGCTAGTGCTACTTCAAATGTGGGCCAGGATTATAACAATGAGCAAGAAAAAATATACTTGATGATATTTGATGGACTAAGGAGCCGGATCTGGGTCTGATTTCAAGATGAATGTTGTAACATGGTAGTTTCTGAGGAGTGTTGGAGGTGTGGAGCAGGTAGTGGGCGTCTGCGGCCCACACAGGAGTCCGTCTGTCTGGGTGAGCTGAATCCTCCACCTGTCCTCATTCATCAAGTCCTCCTCTCATATTAAACACATTAATTATGAGGAACCTTCAAACGAACAGCAGAGGACACAGGAGTGGCTCACACTGACTCCCCCAGAGGCTGCACACTCTCTCTTCAAACCATAATTAGCATTCTCTAAACTACTCCTACAGCTGCTGCTAGCATGTTGTCTTTGCAGATGAAATATGTGTAGTTTGTAACTGTGATACAGTACCTGGTGGACTATTTGTATATCACAGTGAGAAACTGAACACACTAACAAAAGAATCTAGTCTGATACTTTTGAAGCCTTCTGCACACTGATTTTAAGCCCAATGTGTGTCTGTACGAGCTCAGGGAGGTGTTGCCAGACAAAGAATTTCCGTAAAACATTGTTTGTCGTTTCTCTCCTTATGTCTGTGTGTTACTGCGATTCTGTTATGAATTTTGCTTTGTCTCTGTTCTTCTGTCACATCATGAAACTGTCAGACCAATAATTGTTGTAAATGTCCTTATGTCTGTGACTTGTTCTCCTTTAGAATAGAATAGAATGCCTTTTTTGTCATTGCACAACCTGCACAACGAAATTTAAAAAGCCCATCCACAGTGGAAATAAATTAAATTCATAAAATACAATACATCAAAAAAGACAAAAAAAACATTTTAAACCAGCCTACTACTCTACTGCACAGCCACTCTCTGTAGTCTATTGCACTGCCCATTACACTATTGCACTGCCCATTACACTATTGCACTGCCAGGGCCGGCTTATGGCATTAGGCTGCACAGGCTGCAGCCTAGGGCCTCCGCCAGCAGGGGCCTCAGTGAGCAGCACTTCAAAATGTATCTGCATAACAATATAATCTGGAAAGCTAAATCAAAACTGCTATAATAAAGTTTTATGTATATATTTTTTATGATTGAACACTGTTGTTTGTCACTATTCTATTGGCATAAATTAAAAATAAAAATGTTTAGTGTTCAGAGGGAGGGCCCTGTGCTGCTGCCTCTGAGAGAGAGAGTCTGGAGAGATGCGGCTGATCATTCACAGCACACAGCGGAAAATCAAAGACTCTGGACACAATTTAGACGCTAAAACATGTTCTACGTCCCATAACCTCTCACCCAGTCTTTGTTTCGGATCAATCCGACATGTATTCTCGGAGATACGATCAAAAAGAGGAGATGAACAAATCCTCAAGCAGATTTAGTCCAATAGCGAAAATCACCGCGGACGAATTTCTGTCGAATTATTCCAAAGATAGATGTCTAAAACATAATTCAAAAGTTGTTTTAGCGTGAGCACTCTGCTTCATGGGTCCTGACGTGAGAGCGCGCTTTGCCGCGGAGCAGGCCAAGGAGAAGAGGAAATTAAAGAGCCCATATACAAAAAAAAAAATGCTATATTTTTTAGATATGTTTTCTCATCTAAAAATTTGTGGAACTGTATTTGTTTCTTCACCCTTGTTTCTCACACAGTTCCTTCATATTTAGGCTGTGTTCTTCTCTAAAACTGAAAACACTCTGATTTCTAAGGTACAGAGTGCTCCAGTGTGATTTAAAATTACACACATCTTTACAAAAATCACTTAACATTGTTAGCCATGGATTTGCTTGACATTGAGACCACAGAAAAAGTTTTAGCTTAATTCTAACCTGGAAACTTTCTGTAAGGTAAAACTTACTAACTTTAAATACTGCTAAATCATGTTGAAATAATAATAGTAGGCCTAATGTTTAATTAAACCATGACCAGGCACTGAAAAAAAAAAAAATCTCCTCCAAAATGTAGGAAATATATTTTTTAAGCAAAAATTTTCGGCCGCGGGATCGGTAGGGGCCTCAAAATGTAGTAGCCTAGGGCCTCCAAAAACCTTAAGCCGGCCCTGTGCACTGCCCATTACACTATTGCACTAAAACACACACGAAAAGAAGCCACTGGAGAGCCGAGCCGCAGCGTCTGTGCGCGCCGCCATCTTGCACTGTAAACACATCTAAAAAGACCCTTAACTCCTCCAGTGTGCAGCCGCTTTAGCGTTGTTTTAAAACTATAATGTACTCAGTTAACAGCTGATATGGTCCATTGCATTGTCTACATTTACATTTACATTCATATGTATGTTTTGTAAAGCACTTTGAGTTGCTCTGAGTATGAATTGTGATATACAAATAAATTTGCCTTGCTTGCCTATGTACATTTCTCAAAGGATTTTGTCACTTTTTTCTATTTGTTATTTTGTAAATTTTCTAAAATAAATACATATCAGTACGAACAAAAAAAATGTATTTTGGCATTCTTGACCTATGACTGTTTCATTGTTTGATTTTCTCATCAACCTCGAAACCTGGCTCACGTCAGATGAATCTGTGTTGAACTCTAACTTAAGGTCTTCCACAATTTTCATCTGGAGCTTGACTTGCTGAAAGCGTTTGGGAAAAGGTGGGACGTTTAATGAAAAACATCAAGCTTACTCTGTGTGCGGCCTACCTCATTTGGGTAAGGACTCTTAACTGTGAACGTTCTGACCAAGTGAGGTCTTACATCTGTCCAGTCTGCAGTCTCCGCTGGTGGTGTCCAATGTTCCCTTTAATTTTTCTTGAGCCTGAGCAAAGATGCAAACTCCCTGAGCAGCCCTATCAGACGCTTTGAGCAACTTTAAGCGCACTATTTTCCCATATTGTGCAGAATTAAATACAAATGCACAGAAGTATATGTATTTTAAAATAAATTTTAAAAATTTAAAAATTTTTAAAGTTTAAAATGTGAGCAGCTAGAGTTTATACTGCAGCTCGTTGCACAAAACAAATTTAAACCATAGTAAAGAAATGCCCTCTGTAGATTTTGGCTAAAATTTATGTAATTTCCTGCAATCTGGGCTATGTTTAGTTAATACATTCTATATTTCAATCACTATTTACTTCAGAACAAATTTGCTGTGGATTTTAATAACTAGTCTCTTATTAATTGTGTCCAAATCCTGAGTCAGTGGTTTCCAGTTGAGCTTCAGTGAGGGGCCTTCAGACTGCAGGTGCCGGGTTTACAGATTCTCAAACTGCAGCCTGACACTGCAGCCATGAGACTGTAGCCTCCAGGTCTGCCTCTCTCTGCTGCTTTTAGCGTTGCTTCTTTCTGTGAACTGCTGCAGCCTCACAGTGGACGTATAGATGCCTCAAACTGCATTTCTGACTAAAACTTTTACGCTCACTCGTTCTAGACTTGTGTTGTGCTGCTGTACTGAAAGTCAGCGTATCTTTTCGCCGCGTGCTCCGCCGCTGTGCTTCGCGCTGTGGAACATGCAGACATAAAGTTTCATCTGCAGTTTTGCCCATAACTTTGCAAATACTGGATGGATTATCAAAATATAAAAACAAATAGTTCCTGATTTCACGCTATTTGTTGTTAAGGACACGAAATGAGACGGAGTGAAAGGAAGAAAATTCGAGACAGTCCCGAAATTCATGCATGTGTCCTGAATTCCGAATCCTGTCCCACATGTCCCGAAACTCAGCCTAGTCTCGACTGACACCTCGAAGATTCTGTGCTGCACGTCATTACGCCAGGCTACACATCCACATTACACTCCAAACAGAGTGAGTAGTGCTGCTGGTGTTTTTAAAATGCATCAATACAGACATATTTGCAATTTGATTGAAAACTGCGTCGTTGAGCGAGCCTTGAGCGGGAGAAATATGCTTGGAGCGTATTTTGGGTGGGCGCGCGGCTGCTAGGTGCTTTGGCGTGCTGCGTGCAAGATCTGACCCACAGAAGTAGGCGCATAAGTGAAACGAGCCTGGCGCCTGCCTACGCGAGGCATTTTTCTTGCTGTTCCGCTCCGAAATCCTCGTGCGGTGTGTTGGCCCATACGCACAATTGACTTCCCACTTCGCCTCGCAAAAGTCAGATACTTTTGTTTGACAATCATGTTTTCCGTGCAATCTGCAGATCTATTAGGGGTGTTTTTGGTCATTATTCAGCCAATATGGGACAGATTGACATGAATTAAAGACTGTTCAATGCCTCATGTTTGTAAGGTTTCTGTTTCACTATGGCTACGTTCACACTGCAGGTCAATTCCGATTTTTTTGCCGATATGCGACCTGTATCCGATTTGGCCATGGCAGTATGAACGGCACAATTACGATTTTTTCAAATGCGACACGCGACGCTTTCATATGTGGAAACAAATCTGATCTTTTCAAATGCGACTCCAGTCTGAACGCTCATGTCGCATTCATCCGACATTTACGTCACAAACTCAACAAGTCAAAGCAGAAACAGCGGCAGAAGAGAGGAGGAGGAGGAGGAGGAGAGGGCATCCGCGCCAGCGTCTGCTAAAGCTGGACCGCCCGGTAAACTCCACGCACAAACTGCACGTGAGCCAGACAAGAGACGACGCTAAACTAAATCATACACAGCCTGTTTATTATCATAACTACTGCAGCAGCGCATCAGATCAGTCAGAGGGAGAGATGCAGGACAAACACGGCGGAGAATCTTTCACTCACCTCGGGAAAGTTTTCAAGTTAAACTGTAGTGTTGTCATCCAAGTCCTTTTATCCATCCAAAGAGAAAAGCCAAAAACTACGAAGCAATAGTCCCTTGTGTTGTGTTTGTTTATCCGCGGCACGGCCTGGTCAAGTTATAATAACGTCATTATCACTGGACTACTTCCTGTCAGCGTCGCCAACTTTCTGCATTTCAAACGCATTTCTTTTTTTTTTAAGAGTTTGTATCTATAGTAGTGTAATGTTCTGAATGTTTTCAACTCTTTGGGCTTCTTAAAATTATCGACTTTATTTTGGACAGGAAACAGAACATGCTAATGTGCGCTAGCTTGTTAGCAGAACTTTTCAGTGATAGTATTTGGTCTTTGCGGCTCCGTTTCTGCACAAAACAGCCTGAAACAGACACAAACGTGTCTTGGCTCTGTAACTACACTTTCTGCGTGTGTCGTGGTGCTGCGCATGCTGGTCACTTTTGGCGCCGTATCTTGTTCACACCAGGGACAAGTTGGAGTCGCATGTTTTGTGTAATGTGAACGACCACATGAAAAATTCGGAATTGAGAATCCGATCATGCAGTGTGAACGTAGCCTATGTACTGCGACTGACGCAGGCATCTAGACTTTTGTCACTCACACAGAGCTGAGCGCACTCCTCTCACCACCTCCGCATTCAGATATATTCAAAATACTCTAATTTTACAGTGCTAACTCACTCCATTAAGAGCAAATAATGGCTCAACTCAAATGTTGCTGTCTAAATTGTAAAACATTTATCGTATTTTACCCCAATTTAATAAACGATGGTCAAAGTTTATGTCAGGGTTTTCTATTGATTCAGCCTGCAGCTTTACATGTGTTTCCTCCACATTCTGACACGTCGCCGTCAAAGCCGATCCCCTGAGCTTGGGCTAAATTGGGCGGAGACATCATTAGCTCCAGCAGGTCCAATCATCTTTTTTTGAAGCATTTGATAATAAGACAGAAACCGTCCTGTATCCACCGAGAGACAAAAGGCAGGATTAAAGTGCGCTAAGTGACACCGCTGGAGCTGTTTCTGGACATTTCCCCTTTGTGTAATCAGCCCACCGTGCGCTCCTCCTCCCTCCCCACTGTCCCTTTGATAACACGCTGAACAGGCCTGGAAACAGCAGCCAATTAGAGCGCACACACAAGGTGACAGGGGAATGATCACACTTTAGCTAGCACGTACAACCTTATTCAGCCAGTGAGTGAAAAATCTTTAGGTCGCCTATATACTCATCACCCACTGTTTGCAAGTGTAATACAGTCATTAAAACGCAGTACAGTGTTTGTAATGTTCACATAAATGGGCAGCTTTTTCATCTCTGCAGTGAGAAAATACAGTGAGAGTAAACTTTAACAAACCCTAGACTTTTTAAAACAAAGACAGCAGATCTTCTATAAGAAAAACTGTAATGGTGGATTCTTCTCTTCTGGATTCACACTTCCGTCTCACCATAAACGGATACGCAAATGAGCGATTTCAATAAACATGAGCTGATAATGAGTGAGTTTGAGTGACAGAGGGAGGAGCAGAGGAGAGACGCTGCGGCGGGACACATCGCACAGAGTCAGAGGAAGATGATTCAAGAGTGATCTCAGCTTCTCTGAGACACTTTTACACACTGTCACTGAAAACACACTGTCATTTAAACACGTTGATACTTTAGGTAGGTAGGTAGTTTATTGCCATTTGTAGTTAAAAACCACAATGGAAAAGACATAACAACCAGACAGACAATTAACACAGACACACTGACACTGTAAAATCAAACAATAAATGAATCAATAAATAAGTACAGTTTAAAAAAAAAGTGCTGCAGTCAAAAATTGAAGGTGCCTAATTTAAAGTGCATTGTTCACGCTGATAACAGCCTGTGGAAAGAAGCTCCTAGCATGGCGTGCAGACCTGCATCTAACAGAGCGATACCTCCGACCCGAAGGAAGCAGCTCAAACATGTCCCTTCCAGGGTGAGAGGGATCACTTATAATCTGAAGAGCTCCATTCAAAAGTCTACTTTTATAGAGAGTCTCCAGCACAGGCAGGTCACTGTGCACAGTTCTCTTAGCTGAACGAACCACTTTATAAAGAGCTCTCTTTTCTTTCTCTGTGATGTTTCCAAACCACACAGTGACAGAGCTCACAAGAAGACTTTCAATGGTGCAGCGATAAAAGTTCAAAAGTTATCAGAACCACTGCTTTGGTGCAGCTGCAAAGATCGTTAAACGGACATGAAAGGGGAAAAGCCATATCGCTTTTGTATCGCTTTGTTCTTCCCATACCTCGCGCTGTAGTCCAGAGTTTGGGAAGAAGCGGCGACTTGAGGAAAAGACGGCTGGACGCAGGTGCTCCCTAAACACAGGTCAGACTGTGTCTGGTGAACGTTTACTATACTGCTGCTGCGGGATCATAGTGTCTTTGTGTCTTAAGATAAAAAAAAGAGTTAATTTAGAAAAACTAACAAAATCGAACTAAATCGAAAATTGTGGCTTAAAAATCGAAAACTGAATCGAATCGTGACTTAAGTGAATCGTTTCATCCCTTGTGGGGAGATACGTAATGTTTCACGTTCAAGCTGTTTTAATAAATCCCAAGTTTTACATTAAAAACTGCTCCGTACTTATCGAGGCTCATTTTGTGCGTAAGTAGGCTTTATAACCAGAGGTGTGACCTCGCACCCTGGCATGTATAAAGGTTAAGGTTAAGGTTAAGGTACACTTTATTGTCCCCGTAGGGAAATGTGTCCTCTGCATTTGACCCATCCTTCAATGCCTCTGGGGCATCTCCTCAGGAGCAGTGATCGCCACAGTGCAGCGCTCGGGGACCCATCTCCAGATATTCTTGCTAGGCTTGGTCAGGACTACCGTAGCTGGAGGATATTACCCTAACGTGCATGTTATTGGTTGGTGGGGGAAACCGGAGTGCCCGGAGGAAACCCACCCAGACACGGGGAGAAACATGCAAACTCCACACAGAAAGGCCCGGCCCGTGCGGGAATCGAACCCGCGACCTTCTTGCTGTGAGGCAAGAGCGCTAACCGCTCAGCCACCGTGCCGCCATAAATGATGTTGAAGCTAATTGTAACTAGTAAAGAGACTAAAATGTATTATTTTTATAAGCCTACTTACATTATGTTATTGTTTTAAAATGCAAAACAAACACTGCCTTTATTTAATTTGTGCAGAAGTGCAGAAAAGAAAGAATAACAGTTTCTATCCCATCTGGCATTCTGACCCGGATCGAATGCATTGCAACCTGTGCCTTCGCGGCAGTACGTAAAGAATAAAGAACACAGTATGATTCTGGTTCAGTTGTGAACATAAAGTTGTTGTTTTTTTGTGGAGCCAGAGCAGTGACAGATATTCTGTGTTTTGAAGTTCCCGCAGTTTTTGCTTAGAATAATTTATTAACTGGTCATGTTGAAAGCTGTAGCACTAGTGCCACTGTCACTCTGCCCTGCACATGTTGGTAGCACATAGACGCCCGTTTGCACATTGACAGCCGTGTCGCTCGTATCTTTCATGCCGAGCCGCTCAGGTCACGTGTCAACGCCTCTCCACATAGTTCTAGCATTGACCATATTGTAAACCAATATAGTTTTCAAAGTAAACAACATCTCTCAACACATGTAGAAAAGTTTGCGCATCATCTCTGATCTGATAATTCTCCACACACATACGTATTTAACAGGGTGTTGGCGTCAAAACCGGGCCAAAATTGGATGATTTAAAAACTGAGACGGAACTCAGACTTGTTTCTGTCGTGTTGTTCTCTTCCTTGTCTCCAGTGCGTTAACATCCTTTGTTTGTAGACTGTTTATGGGAGAGGAAAGGGCGCAGCAGCAAAGCGGGGTGCTTTCATTCATGTTTTCGGGCTGAATCACGTGACCTGCGTTAGCGCCGATCAAATAATTAATCACAATTAACCCCTTATGAGGTGGAGGGCCCGCCCACTTTTTCTTAATTCATTCATTTTTGCTCACCATGTTATAAAAATCAACTCTCAAGCTCCCTGGCATGTTATTGATAAAATCAAATTGAAACCCTTTTATTTACAGTCAAACCAGTCATTCTGAGATGGATCAGAATCAGTTTTACTCTAAACTTACAAACAAAAAACATACCTCAAATATTCTTCATAATTAAATAGGACTTTTTAATGAGCTTTGCCTAAACTTTTTAAGTTAATACAGGTCCCTAAAACAATTTTTTTTGTGTGAAAATAGCTTCAGCTTTTAAAGCGGAATTGTCAAAACCCAAAATTTGCTATATCTAGTGACATTCTGTCCAGGGCTGTGACACAAGCTATTCTGATTCTAACATTCATCCAAAATCTTTTAGGCAGACTTTTAAACCTGATGTTCTTTTGTGCAGAGCTTCTTCTCGCTCAAAACTAGAGTTAATCTGACATCAGAGGCTAAAACTAGCCTCAGCTTCACAAAGAGTCCAGCCAACTGTGCCACAAAGGGCTTAGAAATTATTCCATTTGAATTTTAGACGATTTTTGTCAGGCATTTTAACAAAAATGGCCCCCCTTCATGCAGAAAACGCATTAACGTGCCCAGCCCCACTTGAAATATTTACAATTTGTTACACTGATGTTTGCAGTTCTGCCCTCTGCTACTTATTTATTTATTTTATTTATTTATTTATTTATTTGATAGGGACAGTACATATTAATGAACACATGTAGAATACACATGTAAATATGACAGATTATAGCAAAGATGCTAATTTCCATCTGTTGTCCAAGGCAGGTCACACAAAATCATTACAATACAAAAAACAAAACAGAGCAATAATCGAATTAAAAGTGCTCACAAACTTGATTTTCATTCAGCCACAGTTTAAGGTGCAGTTTAAAAGGAACCCCGAGAATTTTTTAATGTTTGTTTCGAGTTTTCCTTATATCATCAAATATATAAATACACACAAAATAATCTGAAAAATCTACCGTTTTATTAAACTTTTACGAAATATATTTTCACGGAAGACGCCATCATTGTTTACAACGCAGTGCATTATGGGTAGTATGACGTCGAATCGTGTAACTACGAGGAAAGCTATGAAAGCTTACCGCATTCTCCTTGTTTCCTCCCGAGACGAAATCACAACCAAAAGCCACACAATGTACCATTTTACAAAAACTACTGACGCTCCTGTTAACCAGATCAACGACAACTGTTGCAGCTGTTGCGTGCGTCTCAAGACTGACGCTCACTGCGCCAGTGCGCCACACGATTCTGCGTCATCACCTCAAGATGGCGGCGCCCGTAATATCAGGAAGTTGTTGTAAACATAACAATTTTACGTCAAACGGCGAATATTTGTTTACTTTAAGTTCTACTTTTAGTAAGTATACCTACGCGAAGTATTTTCGATCTATTTATGTAAATATTCGGGGTTCCTTTTAAATGTGGACAGGGATGGACATTCTCTTATTGACAGAGGCAGGCTATTCCAATAATGAATTCCTTTGACAGAGAGCACAGTTTGTCCAAATGTTGTGCGTCTGTGTGGTACCTGACAGTCCCTCGAGCCGTGGCCCTTGTACCCATCCCACTCACAGACTTTGGTTTGATGAAGTCCTTTAGTGGAGGAGGAGCAAGTCCATGTAGAACTTTGAATATAAAACATGAATTTTTAAAATTGATAAAATTATCAAAACTAAGTAAACTATGCTTATCTAAAACAATACACTGGTGAAATGAATTTGGTTTTTTATCAACATTTTTTACAGCCTTTTAAAAAGAGATTCTATAGGTTTAAGTGTTATACCTGCAGCAAGTGACCAGGAAGTTATACAGTACTCGATATGTGAAAAAATCATTGCATGTAAAACATAAAAAGGTCTATGTGTCTAAAATTCTGAACATTCAAATTTACAGTGTGTGTCAGGTTTTTACGTGTTTTTTAAAAGTTAATTTGGATCCAGAGTCAAGCCGAGGTATTTAAACTCCTTTACTAGACTGAGTTCCTCACCATTAAGAAAAACATTGGAGTGCTGAAGTTCAGAAGGACGTTTACTGAACATCATGCAAACTTGTCTGAGTTTGAATATGGCCTTGAGAAAAAATAGCTGTGCACCAATGGTCTATAGAAAACATAACATTAGAATACACTTGTTCGCGCAGAGTAGGTGGTCATAATGTTTTGCACCATTGATCCAAAGCCATTCCACCTCAAACACTTCCACTGCTGCTGCGGTCCAACCCGAGACAGAGATGGAAGTACAGAAGCCGTGTGCTGTGACGGCCTGACAGCAGAGACGCAGCCACTTAATGGATCTTCATTAGGTTAATTATGTTGAGATGTGGAGCGAGGATGAAATACGGTCACTCTCTCTACTCACTCCCCTCATTTTGTTTTTTCTTTTTTTTTTTCCTCGCTGACCTTCAAACTACAGCGAGCCCGGGAAGTCACGCCACTGTTTAACTAAGGAGAGCGGTGCATAAATAATGTGGACAAACACCTGTGTCACTAAAGCCAACGAGGCCGAGTCGACAACGGTGACCCCCGGCGCGCTCACATAAGTCATTCCTGCGGTCGGAGCGATTCGTTTTGGGGTTATAAATACGGCGTGATGTCTCTTCTGGGAGTAATTGACAGTTGTGATTGACAGCTACAAGTCTGGGTGTTCAAGTGATTTGTGAAAGGCGAGACTGACGCGCAGGAGCTAGTGTGGAGTCGTAAGTTCAGTTCAGTGTGGTGCAGAGATGCAGACTGATTGGCCGGTGTTCAACATGAAGTTCAGTTCTTATTGGTTTGTCTGACGCGAGTTCTCTCTGCATGTTTTTTTTTCAGCTCTATATGTCTGCTCTTGGAATGTTTCTCAGCCCTCACTTTCCAAAAGTTAATTTATTACCCTGTTTTTGCACAGACTCTGTAGAAATTTTTATTTTAAGTTGTTACGGCCACGGCTTTGGCCCTCGTTTTGTTTGCTCTCCCGTTTTTCTCTGTGTTATGTGTGCATGTACAAATGGAAGAAGCTTTGTCATTGGGCGCTGGTTGACCACTCCTGGGATCCATCGATTGGCTCACTCGCTCCGCTCCTCCAACCCGGTGCCACACCTGATTGGGGTTCCCCATAAGAGGCTCCCTGAGGTCCTCAGGGACCGGCCTCCTTCTGGTGCCCAGAGTCAGAACTAAACATGGGGAATCAGCATTTCAGTTTTATGCAGCCAAGCTCTGGAACAATCTCCCTGGAGATGTAAGACAGGCCTCCACTGTGACAATTTTTAAGTCTAGACTGAAGACTGCCCTTTTTAATTGTGCTTTTAACTAAATCATTTTAAATTATTGTTGCACTTTCTTTAATGTATTTTAATGTTTGTAAATGTATTTTAATGGGGACTGTTTTTAAATGCACTGTAAAGCACTTTGTGTTGCATTTTATGTAGGAAAAGCGCTTTATAAATAAAGTTATTATTATTATTATCTTGATGCACCAGCGTGAACAATTTCATCATCGTAAACTACGAGCACAAAGAGTCAAATCTTCACCTGGAGAAACTTCCAGAGCTGAGCCTGTGTCAGGTCAGCTCCTCCTGCCTGATCCAAGCTGACTAATGTTTTCTAAAAAGCTTCTGTGCTGTTGCCTGTGAATGCTGCGATTTGACACGATCCCCAAACAGTGCATTTGAGAGCAAAGCACTCTTATGAGTATTAGCACAGCGGAGGCCTAGACTAGGACCATGTGCATAAACCCCTAAAAAAATCATGCAAAATTGCACACACAAAAAATCCGTGAAATAGCAAGGCCATGAAAGGTGAACCATATTTTAGCGAGGGACAACTGTATATGCACTTTTTGAAAATTCAGCTGGTGTTGCTTCTGAACAGACTCACCCATGCACCACACTCACACTTACTCAAACAGTGCACCATGTTGAACTAAACCTTCAGTCTCCTGCTCTGTCACCGTCCCTCCAAAGACTTCCAGTGTTCCTCTAGTTCCTTCTCTCTCTTCTTCTCTCTTGTCTGCTCACATCTTGTTACCCATCAGCCCGTGTCCACCACATGCAGTAACTTCACTTCTTGTCCATGTTTTTTGTGATCCAGGCTGTCCGGTGCAGGTCACGGCTGGATGCTCCGTCAGCTATAGCCCCGGCTCTGCCCTTGCATCTGAATAAACAGCATCTGAATCAGCCGCCTGTGCTGTATAAAATGTGCCAAAGAGCTGCCAGGCTCCTGTCCCGGGACACTGACCTCTGCCTCCCTCCACCTCACCCCCGCCTTTCTCTGTCCTTCAGCCAGATAAAGTTGCATGGGTTGTGAAGTGAATGACAGCTACAGGGTGAAAGGTACCATTGAAGTTCAAACAGGATTATGAGACTGTGAGTAGAATAATTATAGCTAAGTGTAATTATTAGAAGTTCAGTCATGTCATAGACCAAGACAAACTCACTATATGAACACTAAACAGTTACATCAGTCAGTTTCATTTCACTTTGTGGAAACAGTCTGACATCGCATCATAGAGGTTTGTTTGTTTCACAGGAGGCTGGGACTCTTTGGATTTGACCAATCACTGCTTTTTGGTTGCTTAATCATCCAGGAAGTAGAACATAAACACGTGTGTTTATGTTAAAGGTGCACTGTGTAACTTTTTGGAGGTGAAAAGTCATCTTAATGTTTCAGTCAAATTAGAAAGTTAAAACTCTACTTTGGGATTTTCTGAATGGAGATGAAAACATTTTATGCCATAATATGAAATAAATCTGCTAAAGGAACAACTTTTCTGTAGAAACCAACGTGTTCGGGCCCTCCTCCAGGCCAAATAATACACTTTTTGTGGCCATGCAAGCCCGCTCAAAGTAAAAATGCTGATTTTATTCATTATTTAGTGTAACAAAAGCATCTAAATGACAAAAATATGCATTCATTAAAGTTTATTTTTGGCCAAAAAGTTGCGCAGTGCACCTTTAAGTTAAACTTCAACACAAGGTCAAAGGTAAGTGAATGTTTATTAAGGACAATGTGCAATTACATCAAGCACAATGGCAGAGATGCTTGTACCAGATTTTAGCTTTTACAGTCAATTTCCATCTGTAGTGCTTGAGAAGGGAGAGAGACATGTTTTAGTTGTAGGAGGAAAGTGGAGCACCTGAAGAAAACCTACACAAACTGCGTTTCCCTCCTTATAAAATGCGCATATTGTCTAAATTCGCATAAGTAAAGCGAATAAAAAAGGCAAATTAATCTCCGTTTCCATCAAAGCGCATAACTGGGTGTTGTTATGGCAACATGAGCTGTCGTAACACCGCTGATCCTGCAGAGGGCGCTACGTGCACAGTCTGTTTGGTTTCACTTTTTTCACAGCCGCAGATTCTCTAATATTAAGTTGTTAGCGGCAGACTGCTCCGTCTTCTGCAAACTTTATCCGGTTATCACTTGATTAATGCGATAGATCTGTTTAGAGCCAAAATAAAAGGTTGCTGTCTTTGTTTTTAGCACAAATCCTCCGCCGTGGAAAGGACGAGCTCTGAATCACCACAGTGTTGGACAACCAAAAACTTTCACGGAGTTTTTTGATCAAACACGCTGTGTTTCTCCGGGTTAGTTTTGATCGGCGGACCTCAGCAAACATGTACTGTTTTTGTGCTGTAACTGTGCAGTTTGCGTGTCTGGAGTATTTTGGACAAAACAATGAAGTCTGTGTGGATTATTTTTGCTTTTGTTCATCACCTAAATCCCTCCTCCAGAGCCGCTGCAGCAGGTATGTAACCCAAGGGTTCTGTGGGTTTTAATTCGCTTCATGAGTTCATGCGAATAACTGCGTTTCCAGCTTTCAAAATTCGCTTAATCCGTTATGCGCATAAAACAAAATCCACCTCTAGAGAGCGTATAAACTTTTATGCGCATGAGAGATTCTAAATGCGATATTTGCCGTTTCCACCTCCCAGAACTTATTCGATACTTGTTTATGCGCATTAAAAACAAGGGGGTGGAAACGCAGTTACAGACACAGGGAGAACATGCAAACTTGCTATGAGGCCAGAGCGCTAACTGCTGCACCATCGTATCACCCTAATTATGAGGAATACAGTCTAAGAAGACTAACTAAGAAGGATACAGTCTGATATCTCTACTCAAGTTGATTCTGGCAAACACATTGCATCGCTCCTGTTTGCGGATTGTACAATCGTACTTCCAGCTTTTTGGGAACCGTCTGCAGTCCTTTGATACCTTGATACCTGGAGAGAAATGAAATTGAGTGGAGGCAGTGGGTGGCACCAGCTTGGCTAGATTTGTAAGTAGAAATACTTCCAAAATCCCAGAGTGATTAAAGACTTGTTGACCTCACTGTAAACATTGGGTTGGAGGCTTGTCGTCTACGTTTGTGTTGTCTTTTGTGGAGTAGCGGTTTTCTTTCACTAATATAGCATTCCTGAATCGCTTTCTTCAATTCACTATGCAGTACACATTATCCAGTTGTTCATTTAATCTCCAAGAGATGAAAATTACTTTTGGAAGGTTGATCTTATAAAACTTTGAAGCCTCTTTACACCATTTGCAAAAGTTATGGATGTAAAGAATCAGTATTGCTGTTATATATTTGTCTCTTTTCAACTCAGAGCTTCAACTCTAGCACTTTTACTCAACTTTTGGTGAGTCCCAGTTTTGACAGCTTCACTGAATGCAGCAGAGTCGCTTGGTGCTGTTTTGGAAAGTTGATCTTGCTTTCAGGGTCCGGCTTAGTCATAATTTCAAGAAGTTTATACACCAAAAACCTGCCATCGCCCTGGGACACTGACCTCACCCCCTCTCGTCCTCTCCCCCTGGTCCTCTCCCCCCTGGTCCTCCCCCCTCTGGTCCTGTCAGAACGGAGACAGGCGTCACACGAGCGGAGGATGAACCAGGGATCCCAACGCTCCTGACACACAGGCTGATGCGTTCTGTCAGAGCGATAACGTTTCCTCCTCTGAAAAGACCCACATTTCACAGGGGAAGTCGTGTCAATCTTATTTTGAGCTACACTGGAGACTTTTTTGGTAGAGCTGTCTGTGTTACTGGTGAAGGAAAATAGGAGTCTCTTATAGGTAAATATGAAGTCCCATTGTTGTCGTTCTGAAGCACAGTTTGACTCTATCTTTTCTTGTTACTTTTATGAAAGATTTGTGTTATGAAAGTGATAAATATTGTCAAATGTTTCACTTCAAATGTGTTTTTCTCTGTTTAAAAAAATCAACAGGAACATCTCACTTAAATATTCATAGATATTCAAGCCTTTTAATTTAGCAGTTTGAATGCAGGTGTTTTTGCAGAATTCTGTTCATCTCAGCTTAAAATCTTGATAGTTTTTGTATCATTGGGGTTCCGATCTTTTGACAACGCTAATCATGGTTAGTCATGAACAGAAATGTGCTATATGTAATCAATTAAATAAGAGAAAACATGTCTGTCTGTCTCTGAGGCGGATTGGTTAAAGTGTCACAACAGCAACAAGCAAAACAATGAGCAAAAAGCACATATTTTTCTCCATTCTGGGCAAAAAAGTCAATATAGTTTGTAAAGAAGCTGACATTTATGATAGTTTTGATTTGTTTGGGCACTGCATCTTTGGCTTCTGTCCAGACCACAATGCTGTGCTGTGATTGGCCCATCACTGGTGGGGACTCAGACTGCACTGTGGAAGTCTGCTCCAGGGCAGCTGTGGCTAATAAACAGTAGCTTACATCATCGATAGTAGAGTGAATGAATAATGTCATAATGTAGGCATCTTTTGGTGTCATAAAAAGTTCTATTGCTGGGTTTTACTCACGTGACCACGGGGATTCGCAAACTCCACATTGGGTTCAAGTGTGATTTGCTCTCATTCAAAACACAGAGCAGTGAACGACAATGAGTACTTTAAATGGACCAGCACAAACACGTTATCAGGAAATGACTGTAGATAGAGGATATGAAAAGACTTTTTCTGTAATCTTTTATATAATAAGACTTTTGCTGACTTTGCCGCCATTTATTTTCTACTGACATTGGTGTAATTCTTGATATTGCCATAAGATGGAGTGGGCACTGTCCCTAAATGAGGCCAACAGGTACAAAATTCATATAATATGTAACATATAAACATTACATATAAAATGTAATGTCCTCATATGAGGTCGCAGGGACTCAGGAGGATAAATGTAACTGTACTTTTACTTGATTACATTTTTTGGCTACTCTACTCTGATAACTTGTAACCAATATTTACATAGTTTTTGTAGAATCACTCTTTGTGTTGATTTGATTGATTTTAGTGGGAAAGTCGCAGTTGTCTCGATCGGGCCATTACATATCATTGACTTTCCCAACAAGAAAACAACTAAAAAAGTAATTTTTCGGGACCCTTTAGCCACCCACTGTTTCTCTACAAGACTAAAAATCAACATTTTCAAATTCTTCACAAATGAACTTGAAACGGATCTCACTTTCACACATTCATAAGTTCACTTCCCTGCTCGCCGGAGCTGATTAGCGCGTCACCTTTAACTTAGATCCGCACCATTTTCTCACTTCTGCTGTAACATGTATCACAACTTTGCATGACAACATTCCGTATAAGCTTCATCCGCCCACAGTGTAAATGAGCTATATAGAAGTTAATTAGCTTTAGCTTCCAAGGTTTTGAAAAGTGTTAATTGAATATTCAGTGTCAGACGGTTTTATGCTAATTCCTTGGCTATATTTACTATGGTATGTGCACAACAGATTAAAGTTACAGAGAGGCTTTTTATTTAGTTTGGAAAATGTGCAAATGAAGCTCGAGACCACAACGCAATTACCTTCACGCAAACAAGCCAGCGCCTTCATAAACTCCGCATTAAGATATATTTTCTCTCTTAACTCGTGCAGATGTGATTACGCGCTTTATATTGTTGCATAGGGGGAGAAAAGGAGAGAAGTTTTGGTTGCGTCCCGCTAAGCAAGATAATTAAAAAATATTCCCACCGCTGTGAACTTTTGGGCTGCGCTGTATTTGGAGTAATAATAGCAGATCATTTGGAGAAAGCTGATGTTAAATCCCGGGCTGTAATACTCTCTCCACATTCATGAGCACACACAGGGCGTCACGCTGAACTAATCCCTGAGATAGTTTCAAATCAACCTTTGTGGCATTTTGGACTATGTTTGTTATTTTGACCCAGTGAAAGAGTGAAACATTCCCAAAAAGTGCTGTGACTGAATGAGAATGTTGCTTAATGCAATTAACACAAACACAAATTAGAAATAATTTCCATTTTCTTTGGGTTTAACGGATAAGTTCAGGTCTGAAATTACTAAAATGACTTAAGCCGGCTGCGCATTAGAGGAGTTTAGGATCTTTTGCAATTTTAGGCGCGTCGGTAAAAGAACTTAAGGACATTCACAACGCTTAATTGTCTGACAGTGGCATCATGTAGCAAAAGAACAGAAACGACACAGCGCAGTAGCGAGCGGAGAACAGTGCACGCCTTCATGCTTCTGAAGACCTGGCATCTTGCAAAGTGGAAGCTCAAACCTGTGGTGGCTGCAACTTCGCACAAAGCTGCGACAAACGTAGAAGTTGGGAAAATCCATCTTCAGACGCGTTGGAAGTCTGCGTCTCCCATTCAGAGACTACACTCCTGCGACACTCTCTGACAGTTTTGCCACACATGTTAATGTCTACAAACTGTAGGCAGATGGACAGACACTCCACAGCTGGAATGGAGTGCCTGTAGGTGTCTTGTTGAGTGATACAGGCACCAATGCGGGAGAGCCGGTTGTCAAACTGGGCCCGCGTCAGACCAAAGTACTGCTGGAAGCCATCTTCATCCAGGTGCAGCTCCTGAAGAAAATTATGAAACTCTCCCAGCTCAGTTCACCTCTGAATGGTTTCATGTACCAAGATACAACGTTTCCAACCCCGTCTTTGCTATAGGGATGTTCGCCGTGACGTCAAAATGGCGATCACGTGACGCGTTGGTTGGCAGAAGTAGTTAAAACGTATTGGCGGCAAGCTGAACAAACACGAAAAAAGGCTGTGTTTGTGTCTTGCTGTGTGACTCGGTGTGCTAACAGGTTTGATAAGAGCAATCCATAGAGCTCCTACCGTGTTCAGAAAAAGCCTACACCAAAAGAAAGCTTTTAATTTCTTTAATGGGAAAAGCAATAAGAACTAGCCGGAAGCTAGCTGGTTTTGCCAACCAATTTGACGTCATCTGTCGGCTCGGCGAACATCCCTATAGGCATTTGTGTATAAAGTAGAGGCACGTCTGCATTGAATAGTTCTTTATTTGCTTCATCGCCTATACGCGCATCAGATCGTTTTCAAAGCTTATTGAGGCAAAAAACAGCATAAATAACTGGCACATTTTTACGCACGTTTAAGTTCATTTTGACGTAAATATGCAGCATGTGAATGTCCTTAATCTGGCCACGTCTCCTGAACTCGTAGAGGGGCACATCAGGCTTAATAATTCTAAACTCCTGTAGTGTGCAGAAGGCTTAAGTTTAGGACTGGGGCTTGGGGTAGGTTAAGATTTACCTGTTGAACCCAAAGAAAATGTTGCCACGTGGCTTCAATCAAAATGTGTGGTTATTTTACGTCTTGGCACAACAATCAAGATCAGAAATAAGAAATAAAAATTGCTTTAATGACATAATGTTTGTGCTGACGTTTGCTATGTGTCTCGGTGTCTGCTCTTTTACTCACTGGAATCACCGTGACAGCTCGTGACAGTCAGAGGTCAAAGGTTGGGACACTCTGAAACATCAGCTCTATATATATTTGACCCTCTGTCAGTCAGGCTGTGCTCGAGCCTTGTCAAAACAGATGCAGTCACGTATTACATGTGCATAGGCCTTTTATTAAAGAGTGTTTTCATGTTTCCATTAAACTACTACCAATGGCTTCCAGTAAACAGTACTGACTTAAATCACATCAAAAATCCACCAAGAAACCTCGATCGGTGGTTGTGTTGGCCCAAACAGCAGTAGTTAATACAAAGTAAAAATCTATATTTAAAACTATATCAAGTTCCCATGTGTCTGCAATACTTATGAAGAGAGTCACCATGTCTCAAAGTCAGCTCCATCACTCATCAAACAAGGTTGGACTCTGACACTTAGCATCTTAGCATCTGAGCATCTGTTTTGAAGAACTCCGGAGCGTTCTCATGTTTGTTTTCCTGTACCCGTTGTCAGTGCCCACTGATATTGATATCAATAAATAATATTTTTTTTAAATCGTAAAAGAATAGCGATTAAAGGGACTGTACTCGATTTTTTTGCAACAAGATAACTTAAAAGCAATTTCCTGTTAGCACTGATGCCTTGTTAATGTATCTATTCAGATGGAAATTAGTCCCCAAAGTCCTGTCTATGTCTAATAAAATCTCATTTGTGTGCAACTTTTTCTGTTTTTGTTTTTAGCATTGTGGCTAACTGTTGTTAGCATGGTGACTCACCTCGCTGCTAAAAGCTGTGAAAAAACATTAAAACTCATCATGATGAACAATTCTGAAGCTCAGAATGCATTTGCTAAGTGAGCAAATCATGTAGCCTGAAGAAAAAAGGTTAAAATTAATTATTTCTGTTTGTTTACATTTTTAGGATGCAAAAATCAGGTACAGTCCCTTTAATCGAATCGTGGAACCTGAATCAAGAATCGAACCGAATCGCGAAATTCTTGAATCGTTACACCCTTAACTGTGACTAGATAAAAACGTCAAAAATATGCTTTGGGCCCGATTTCCTGACATCACCAGATACAAAAGAATGTCAAACAGAAAGGCCTCATATTTGGCATGCTGGGAGAAAAAAAACACAAATTCATCTCAAACGTATAGCTTATTTTATCTCTGTTTTTTTTTTTTTTACTTTTATAACCACACACTGCACAAAAGAAGACACAGTAAAGCAACATACCACAGTCTACATAAATATAGATCAGTTCCTACCTGGGTCTTGTCGTAAAGGCCGTGGTTGTCCAAAAGCATGTTTCTCTCTACGCGGGCGAACCTCCGGAGGTCTCGCTCAAACTGCTGCAAAAGCACAAAGAATCAATGGAGCGAAATCAAATACGCCTGATTTATTTGACTTTTACGGCCCTGAAAGGAAATAGTGAATCTTAAAAGCATTTCCTGTGGAGAAGTACCACTATTTATGTCAAGGTTGCAAAGTTTTTCATGAGACATTACTGATATTTTATTATCCGACTCTTCCCGGCGACTTTCAGGCCTCGCTCAAGGTGCTCCAGTTGTAACTTTTGGGCGGCAGATTTTTGGCACAATGGTGACCCACTTGGAGTGATTTCGGTCATGTCCAAAGTCTGTCGCCGTGCTGTTTGATGGGGAATTGTGCCAAGTGAGCAAAACACTGAACACAGCGGCGTTAGAAAATTCTTCACTGGTGTCAGCAAAGAAGACAATATTTTCTGACAGATTTAACCCTTTCTTGCATGACCTGTTCCAGTTATGGCAGGATTGTCAAATTGCAGTCAGATAAGCTCATTAGAAACATAATCAACATGACATAATCAGTTTTTGGAAAAAAAAAGTCACACAAAAAAAGTCAAAAAGTTTGGACTAAAAAAAGTTGTACACTTTTGTAACCACTATGCAGTTACGATTACCTGAGGGGAGATTATGGGTACACTAAGGTTACCAATATGCATTTACAGATCAAACTTTAATTAGTTAATATGAATTTTATTACAACCTTCTGCATCAATTATATACACGTGTGCCAAAAGTGCAAGATCTATCTCTGCCTACATGGCAATGCTGATGTTCTTCAGATTTCAAGAAATGAGTTGTTGTTGGCCTTTGGTACCATGATTGTAGAAACCAGGTCTAGGAACAGAGGTTTCATCTGAAAACATAAATATGTTCTGTTTTGTAATTAAAAATAGTTTGTTGTAGGTTTGTTCACAATGACATACACTTGTGCATATTGTTGATGCCGATTACAAATTCATAATAACTAATTCATGTTTGTTCTGTAAATGCATATTGGTAACATTAGTGTACGCCATAATCTCCCCTCGGGTATAAACCGTAAATATGGCTGCAGGCCTACAAAATATACAAATAAAGTCAATATAGTGCAAGGAAAACCAATAATTTGAACATAAAGTAAACATAAGAGTGCACAGTATTAGTCCTTAAATGCATACTGTACACTTTTGTAACAGACAGAAAATGCACGGTGAGGGATCTGCCACTACTTGTCTTCGTGGAGATCTGGTTTTCCTGTAAAGGTACACATCATGGTGATAAACCTATCTGGTTGTGGTCTCATGGCTGGGTCTTTGCCCATGTATGACAGGTTGGGTTTGGGTCTTGCGAGGGCACTGCAAAAACTATATATCTAGACTTGCCTAAATAGACTTGGATTCGGATTTTTAATCCACATTTGAGTTGTTTTAACTGGAAATATTGAATTGCTTGTGGTATTTTTAACCGGTTATAAGAGAATTTGGCTTTAAAATAAGAACAAAATTGTGCAAATGGGGTGAAAACAGTTTCCTTAACCCTTTAGCAAATATTTTGGCTCGAAATAAGAAGCAATGTCTTGAAATCAGTTTGAAACACTTTAAAACTAGGAAAATATTTTATGACTCAGCAATAATCAAGGTTAAATGAATCCTAGAATCAAGCAACTTTAACTTGAAATTCATTTTTTGCAGTGTGATCATCATAACCCACAGACAGAATCACACAGGTGATGAACAGACTAGTCATTGATGGAGGGCAGAATGACCCAGTTCACACAAACAAAATCTGATCAGGTTCCAGAGAGCAACAAGCGACCAAGCCTTTGAAAAACAGCCCAAAACAAGCAACCTCACCCCCTTAATAAAAAGTAAAAACGATAATTAATCAATTAATTAAGCATTATGTGTCACAACAGAATGAGGGTTAATGATTTTGACATATTTTTAACAGTATTTGATCATTAAAGATGTTAAAGAAATATAGACTTTCCATATTTCATTCTTAATTACTATACTTCCATAAATCAAACTTGGAAAAATGGCAAAAAATCACCTCGTATAAGACGACAAAGAGACGTTCCAAAAAAAGAAGCCTAAAGGAAGCAACTTGGCAACTCAGAAGTTAATTGTAGCAAGTGGACCGTTACATTTTGGAGGGAGGAGCTTGTGCGTGAGATTATGTTTTTAAAGTAAGGCTAAACAGGCGGCCTTTTAAGAGACGCCCAGTGGGTGTGAACAGACATTGATTGACAGGGCCAAATATAGACAGCGAGCTATGAGTGATGTAGTTTTGTGAGTCCATAGATTCAGCCTCTTTCATGGAGCATAGATTATATTTAACCCTCTAAACATGAAGAAAGACAGTAGTTTGACTTACTCTGACTCTTTTGGATCACTCACAGAAGAGGAAGTTTAGTACTTCTCCTCGAGACTCGCTGCATGTGCCGTTCTCCTCAGAGTCCCAGAGACCCAGTATGCCTTTTCTTCATTTTAAAGATCAAATATCTGCTCTAAACTTACTCAACAATGTTTTTTTGTCCAAGATATTTTGCCTTTTATCCGTTTGAAAAGAAAGCCGGCCTCCAGAATCAGAATGACCGACTGTGCTGCCTAAAAGTCAACAAAGAGCTTGTGTATTTCCTGGTCATTTGCCCCTCCTTTGGGTCATAGGGCTCACTTAATTACCCTCTCTGCTGGTAAATCTGTGAAACTGCATCATGTATTTGACTGGACAGTCGCATCATGTGTGACATACCGCAATCGTGCAGAGAATAAAAGTTTTTTATGTAAATAGATGTCATTGGCAGGCTACGATTGGCTGTGCAATGACAGTTATTTTCATCAAGGAAAAGTTTGTTTTTTTTGTCTCACCTTGGATCCAGTCCATCCCAGCTGAGTGAAGGCAAAGTGCTGGTCTGGAGGAGCCACCAGGTCCACTCTCACTGCCTTCCATCCTCTGCCTGTCTGCTGTCCTCCCTGCAATCCCTCCGGTGGCAACCCCTCTGGTCCCCCATGTGGTCGCTCCTGCAGTCCCCCCATGGCAGCCCCTCTGGTCCCTCTTGTGGTCGCTCCTGCAGTCCCTGTGGCACCCCTCTGGTCCCCTTGGTGTTGCAGCCCCTTGTGGCCCGTCTGGTCCTCGTGGTCGCTCTGCAGTCCCCCTGTGGCAGCCCCTCTGGTCCCTCTTGTGGTCGCTTCTGCAGTCCCCTGTGCAGCCTCTCTGGTCCCTCTTGTGGTCGCTCCTGCGTCCCCCCATGGCAGCCCCTCTGGTCCCCCGTGTGGTCGCTCCTGCAGCCCCCCTGTGATCTCCCTGGAACTCTGCTGTCCTCCAGCTTCAGGATCAGGAAGCACTTGGCAAAATAGTCCATGGCTTCGAAGCGACGACAGGGGATCTTCTGCAGGTCAAAAGTTGAGGGGTGGTAGGCCTGAAACAGCAGCAGACCCTGGGGAAGATAAAAAGACAGTTGATAGCGTGTTTTGTGTGGCTTTTAATATCAGAGCCATGATTTATTCATAATCTGTGCCTTTCCAGGAAAAGAGGGCAGAGCTGTCAGCACCAGAGGAGTGGGGTTTTGACAGGCACAGGAAGAAAAAAAAAACAAGTCGTCATTTTGTGAAGGAGATCCGTAGCATACACAAACAGCTCTGCTCTGAAGGCCTAGGTTCAAACACAGTATCATGTAATACTGGAGCCTTAAATAAACAGGGGACGGACGGAACAATCCATTTAGAATCAGGACGAAATGTAAAACAAACAATAAAATGATCCGCAAATGAGTTTAAATGTCAACTACATATTTAATTTTATATCATCCATTTGCATGTTAATTTATTTTTATTCTTAAGTGGTGGAAATTAGAGGCAAACATTAAGCAGTTAAAGGTCCGGTATTAAGCAAAAGTGACAGGAGTACGCTTTTGTCCGTGTTGAACTGTTGTAACCTCTTCAAAAACCTACCTAAGATTGTGTTTTGTTTCATTCACAAATGTCTGAGTAATTTTGGTTTTTATTTACGAACCTCAAAATGTTCTGTTTCACCCTGTGATGTCATAATGTGGTAGTTTTTAAATTCAAGACGATATTACAACTTCACTGTAAAACAATAACATGAACTATTCAAGATATTCTAGTGAAGGTGTGTTAAGCTTAAAGCAATAGCAAAAGAAGTTGTGGTTGACTTGAAAATGTAGGCTACATCACTAATGACCAGAAATGTGGACTTTCAAGTTGTGACTTGGATTTGACTTTTACTTGTTTCTCTTTGACCTGGGTCTTGACTTGAATTGTCTCTCTTTGACTTGGGACTTAACATGTGTAACCCAGTAGAGAAAACGTGCCTTATTTCTCTCCTTGTTTAAAAGTCTCATTTTATTGAAAATGTTTATTTTGATAAGAGGAAGTGTGTATCCTCTCTCTCCATGTTGACTTCCTGTTTATTAGTCACGGTGATAATGACCTTCTTATTTGTCAAGACAAAATAAGTCTCAACGTAATCTCAATCTCACATTAGTTTTTCGGTCTTTTGCGCCTGGACACTCATGAGAAAGTCTATTTACACGATCTCTTAACAAGCTAAGCTAGCGTATGTCTCGGTGAGTGAAAGCTAATGTGAACTGATGTAAAATGGTACGAAATCCAAATGCTAATTGAGAAATCTTTATATGTTGTTTTAAATGAATGCTCAGTGTGAACCAGAGCGTCCATGACGGTGTTCTTTTACCGTGCTCTGGATAAAACATCGTCTTGGTGAGTCAACCTGTGCTTGCAAATGTAACATGGTGAAAAAAAAAAAGTGCTAGCGTGATGCTAATGCTAATCGTGAGTGGTAACTTCTACTTTAGGTCAATGTAAAAGTTATTTGTATTTGTTTTATGGGTTTTACTGGATTTGTTTTGTTTTTTAAAGAAGAACAAAGCATAGTTGATAAAAGCTCAAAAAAGCAGATTCTACAATGTACATGTGTTTAAATACTCCTTCTCCTTCCTTGTCCAGTGTTGTCCGAGGTGTTTTTGTGCAGTGCATGTATTGATCTGTGGTGCAGCCTGTCTCACATGTCTGTGTTTCACTCAGACTCAGAGCTCTGCCCAACACATGTTTAACAAGTGGCACTGCACCTTCAAACCGTCTCTGGCAAATGACTTTCACATTTGAGTCTCAGCGCTGGAGTGAGAATGGGGAATGTTTAAGCAGGTTTTTTATCACAAATTAGAAAAGCATCACATGTGTCTTACTATAAAGTGAACAAGTGAAAATTGTGTATTTCTCTGATTTTACAAAGCAATTGTATTCTGATTAGCACCTAATTTTTTTCAAATAGACACTATGCAGATGACATCTCAAAGACTTCTAATGAGGCTCTGACCTCTCCATCGGTTTGTACCAGTTAATTATAATTAGATTTAAACAGCGCTTTTCATGACACCCAAAGACGTTTCACATTACGCATTAGAGCTGGGTGATATATGGAATTTTAGACAATATCGTGAATGTTGTTTTGAAGATATGTAAAACCTGAGTATCGAGTTTATCGTGAAATAAAATAATAAGTCTTCAAAAAGAGCAGTTTGAAAATACTGAAAATAGCATGAAAAGCCAAGATTTCCTTTCATTTGTTTGCTTCAACATCATTTAGTCAATTCAAAAACTCCATGGTGTCAGCCAAATCGTTTAAGACGTATTTTATCGAATTATGACACATTTTTTTTAACATTTAAAAACCTTGTTTACCTGCATTTTTTCTGAGCGAAGGATTATTTAGCCTGAATATTTGGTCAAAACATTGAGAAAGTACAAGTTATGAAAAAGGAGAGTGTGTTTTTACTCGACCAATCAAAGTTCAAGACATTCATATTTGATAATTAAACTTCAACTAAAGACATGTTTGGGATTTTTTTTGTTGGACTGACATGTTATCGCCTGTATATCGTAATCGAAATATGACAAAAAACTATCGAGATGTCCATTTTTGTCAATATCCACAGCTCTAATTAGTCCACTTCAGTAGTGGCAAGCCACTATTGTAGCCACAGTTGCCCTGGGCAGACTGACAAAAGCAGCTGCCATTTTGTGCCATTGGTCCATGACACTATCAACCATTCACACTCACACCAGATCCATACTAGGCAATGAGGGTGAATTATTTTGCCTAAGCACACAGCAACAAGTTTCTTCTTTGTTTGTCCCACTGTGGCACCTGAGATTCTTCCGGTGGTCTCCCATCCAAGTACTGCTCAGGCCCGACATGCTTAGGTTCTGAGATTTGACCAGATCAGGCTTTGACAGGCTGATATGACCACAAAATAAAAGTTAAGACAGACACTCACTTATAATTAGTGTCGTTTAAATACTCCTTTCTCCTTCCTTGTCCAGTGTTGTCCGAGGTGATTTTGTGCAGTGCATGTATTGATCGCGCGCCAGACCCAAGCGTCAACACTCACCAAATGCCGCGACGCTCCGCGTTGTTTTTCATCCATCTGCAGTCGTAATGGGTGAGTAATATGATAATATGTCCTAAATAATGAAAGGCATTCCACGTTCATCATTGTGAATGAAATAGCACCGACAAGTTAACTACTATACTTTAATTAAATCGTAGAAGAAGAAACTACGGGTGCCGGCAAGGTCATTTCCAGGGGTGGCGCCGCGAAGGAAACAAACAAAACCGAATCATGGCGCGTTGTAAAGCGCCGCCGCGAGCCCGGTGTGTATACATTCATAGAAATTAATGGAGGCGCCCAATTTGCCGCGCGGCAGAGCGTCCCGGTGTGCGCTGGCCTTAAGTCTCTAATCAAACTTTCTTCGTCTAACTTTTGGAGTTTGTGAACTGGTCAAACAGTCAAAATTAACAAATAAAAGAGTCAGCATCAACAATTTTACACTAGTAACTTTGTTTTCTCACCTCGGAAGACAATGTGCAGAAAATAACGTGTCATTAAAGATATTTCTAAGCTGTAAGATTGTTTTCAGTTGAGTAATAAAGACTGGTGCGATGCCACTAAACACCAAAGATGCAACACACCTTTAAAATAAAAAAGAAAAGTTTCTGAATGTCTATTTTTGTCCATAGTTTACTTCCCAAAGCTGTTAATGAAACTACTGCTACAATTAATTCAAGTGACGATATCAATAACATAACACATTCTTTCTATGGTGAAAATCTGCACTCTTGAACCAAAATCTCTTTTAATCCACCAAACTAAACGTCTTGACCAGATGACGTGTGACTGTTAAACTGCTTTACACGTCCCAAACATGTTCTGAGCTAAAACCGCCATTGTCACAGCTGAGAGCGGTAAAAGCTTCATCTCAGAAGCCGACTTGTCACAGTTCCCATTCCAACCCACTAAAAACAGCTTGACAGAGTGTACTTTTCAATAGAGACTTGTCCACCGCTCCAAAGCCTGTTCCTGGTAAATGGCAGCAGCACTTCGTAGGAAATGAAAATGGTGCCAAAACGCCAAAGAAGAGCGGCGTCGAGACTGTGAAACCAAGTGAGTGAGAGACGCCACAAAGTACAGACTCTTCTAAATGTCCCAAAAGTGAAAGTGCATATAAGAGGTTGAACGTAAAAAGGTAATATCCTAAGATGTGTTAACCATTAGATATTATCGAGAAGTTAACAAAATAACTGTATTTTATATGCATAAACACATCCAAAAGAATGAATGAACATGGAATTGATTATCTGGTCTCTCAGTGCGATTGGCAACTTTTTTTCACCAAAAGAGGCGACGGGGGAGCCTGCCTTTTCAGACTGCTTATGATAACATCAAGTAATGTGTTTCTGTGACTGTGTCTGGGTAGGATACTGATTATTTATTTGGATCTTGGATAGAGGAACACCTGCATTGACTCTGGGCTGTTTTACTCTAACTGTAAATTTTACAAGACGGCTGCAAATCAACCCAGGGGCTGTCAGTGGATTTAAAAGAGCACTTTTGGAGCGTGAATGACCGACTGAAGGATTACATCAGAAAGTGGCACAGAAAAGACTGGTTTACGTCTGGCTCAGTCCTGATATGGAGACACACGGATGCTTTTTAACATCAGGTGCTGGAGTGTTTCTGTCACAGGATTGATTATGTTGGTCTGTTTGTCGTGTTGCTCATGAACCGGATGTGTGGACCTGACACTGGGATTCTAGAACTCACTGACTGACTGTGATCAAAGTCAAATTAACTTCAATCTAAACATGGATTATAATATTTTCCCACCTCACTCCCTTTCCATCCTCCAGGGAGAACTGTGTTTTGGTAATAGTATGTCTCTTATCTCCTGCATTCGAATGTCCTTCATGATCAGGCCACAGCAACTGTAAACATCCAGGTTGTTTTGTCTCTTACTTCCAAACACACTCTCAGACTCACACACTCAGATACACTCCCGAAGGTCACTGGCAAAGACTGTTCTGTAAACATCTTGGACTGTCCTGTTAACATCTTCACCGTGGCCCCTCCCCAAGCCGTTCCCTGTCCATGACGTCTGCCGCCTCTTTTCTTTCTTTCCCAACCCACTCCCCACAAAAAGTCCCATCACGTGACCACGTGTACTGTGTTTTGTTATGTGTTTTGTTTTGTTTTTCTGTTCTGAATTCAGACACGCAAACTGAAACAGCAATTCTACCTACGTTTTAAATTCCTATATCAGACCAGTGTTGTTTATTTGTCATTACCTTTACATGTTCGACTGCCTGTCTGCAGTCATCTTCAGAAGCGTCACTTGTTGTTCCTGTGACGTGTCTTGCCGGCTGATTTGCACAGTCTTTGGCGCCATTTTCCTTCCGGTAGAGGAAGGACGACAGCGCCCTCTGCAGTCCGGCTTCTTAAGAACAGTATCCCAAGTATGAGAAAGTAAGAAAGCCCCCTCATCTCTATTTAACAATTTAACAATTGGCACACACACTCGAGCAATAAAACAAAGAGCTGAACAAGAACAACTCAAATCCGCAATATCTGACCACTGCAAAAGAGAAAACCATGTTATGGACTAAGATGGGCCAGAGTCATCGGGACCGAGGACAACAAACACCAACGCTGGATAAAAGAGGCAATCGAAATCCGGAAGCGGGCCCCTGCTACACTAAATAGAGATGAGGGGCTTTCTTACTTTCTCATACTTGGGATACTGTTCTTAAGAAGTCGGACTGCAGAGGGCGCTGTCGTCCTTCCTCTACCGGAAGGAAAATGGCGCCAAAGACTGTGTAAATCAGCCGCAAGACACGTCACAGGAACAACAAGTGACGCTTCTGAGATGACTGCAACAGGCATCGAAACATGTAAGGTAATGACAAATAAAAAACCATGTCTGATATAATTTAAACGTAATCTAGAAAGAAGACCAAATGAACCTTTTGAGTAGCAATTCTACTTTTGCCTGCGTCGTCAGGAGAACAGTGCTTTTTATTATTTATTTAGTGCAACAAAGAAATCTAAATTAGAAAAAATGTTTATTCAAGTCTATTTTTGGCCAGAAAGTTGCACAGTGCACCTTTGGGCCATGTCCACATGAAGACAAACAATGAAAAAAAAAAAAACACTGCATAAACATGGAGCTGTTTAGGATTTGTGAGCGTCCACGCGAACCAGTAAACCAGCCTGAAGCCGGTATAATGTCTGTAACTGACCAGAGTGTGGCGCTGTGACACTGACACAGAAAGTCACAAAACTAGAGGAAGACTTGACACTGAGCATGTGGAGAAAAGTTGCTGAATGTAAACAGAAACTTAGATTGAATTAAAATGATCAAACATTCTGAATGAACAATATGGATCTAAAAGAAGAGACACAGAAAGTGGATTTATGCTTCAGATTGTTTGGAATATTTTAACAAAATTTCCAAACGGATTTAGTGGAGGTTGTGGATTTATTTCATTTTCCTTGTTTTCTGTTGTTTATGGAAGACATGGAAGACATGTGAGATGGCAGATTTGGCAGTGAACATCATATAAAGGTCAGTACATTCTGCAGAGACGTGACTCCTGGGCAGGGATGTCATCATGAAAAAAAAAAAAAAAAACTAACTGCTGAAACGCAAAACTGGAGTTTTACAATCTTTTCTCTCTGGGACCTGGTTTCAGAAAGATTTGTTTTTATTGTTCTGAAACTATGGCTTTGTGTGGACGATGTGTGGTTTAGGTCAATATTTGTTAAAACGGCTGAGCTTGAAAAAGTGTGGACAAGACCTTAATCTGAGAAGAAAATACCATATGGAAAATCTGCTGTGTTTCAGAGGTCTAAAGCGAGGACAATTATCATCTCTATGATCTCCATGGTCACAAGAAAAACAACTGTCTCTCAACACTACAGTTATTATGTCTGGTGAACATCACAAGCCACATTTAGCTGACTGAAATCCCAAAATGTTAAATCTGAGACCTGCTGAGTGTATCGCACAGCCACCGGCCAACCATGTTCCTATAGAGCAGTGGTGCCCAACCTGTCGATCGCGATCGACTAGTCGATCTTTGAGGCAGTGGAAGTAGCTCCAAAAACCCCATCTGATAATACGAACTTTAGCTACGAGAAACAGGAGTGAAACTACAAGTGCAAACTACACGCACAATCAACAAGCGCTATATGTCTGTACTATACGAGAAATCAACGAGCCTATACACGCAAATTACAACCGCAATCTACGAGTGCTAGTTTTATATGCGGCTGCAGGAATTCTCCACTGTCGGAGCGCACAGCAGCTGCACAGCGCGAGCACACACGCTCATAAGAGGGTGAGATAGAGCAGAGGGGAGAAGCAGTGCCACAAAATCCTACCTGCTCATGCTTTGTTGTTGTCCAATCTAGCAGCAGTTTGCTGTTGTTGATTAGAGTCTAAAAGGAAAGCTGACTTTCTCAAGCCCCTCCCTCACTGTTACCATGTAATCACCATTCACTCATAATACTACTTTGAAGTGCTTCCAGTGAGGTGACTTGTATAGCTTGAACTTTTGAATGACTTGTTGTTGTTGTTGTTGTTGTTACTTTTTAACAGGTTTATAACTTAAATTTTAATACATTTTTTGCACTATTAAAAAATGTAACTGTGTCTTAATCAGGACTAGTTAAAAATATTTTTTTTCGACATTGTTAATAAATAAAATAATGTAAATCCAAAGGTAGATCTTCGGCTGTGCTCAGACTAAAAGTAGCTCGCGAGCTGAAAAAGTTTAGGCACCCCTGCTATAGAGCTTCTGCAGCTGACATCACACTATCCCAGTATGCACTGCATATTTCTGTGGACTGACCATTCTGACAAAAAAAAAATAGATGTGTGCAACTAAAAGTGAGTCAAGCTTGTTCATTAAGCTACAGATATATTGATTAGTATTTTAATCTAGTTATTAATTTAACTATTGTCTTAAAACAAAATCTTTGTTCCAATTGCACTGGCGATCTCATTTAGCTTCTGTCACATACAAAAGCTTCATAAGACGGAGCACATGGTTTCACTCTCTGTCTTAAGATCAGAATGTTTAAGTGATCCGTATGAGTAAACCTTTTATGTCCAGGGCTTTATGAGGAAATACATTTCACACAAACATCATCAAGGACATGTTTTAATGAGATAGGAAGGTAAAAGTGAATCAAATGAACAGAAATGGCAGATTCAGAGTGTGATTTATGCTTCCAAACTTGTGAAAAGCACAGTCGGGCCACAAAATGATCAATAATGTTTGTATGCGTTGTGTTTTAGACGTACGATATTTACAACCTAATTTAATGCCACAGATAAGTCACAGAAGCTAAATTTAGGCTTCTTCCCATGAATTCAATGGTAGCATCACTCCAATGGTGGCGCCGCAAATTCAGTCACGTGGGTGCAGGAGCTCTATAGACATCCAAAACACAAGAACAGCCCTGTATGGAAAGAAGCAAACAACAACAATGATGAGCTTTCAATTTAACTCACCTGAATAATTTAGCTTAAGGTGCAACATTTGGCACGACCAAAATAATGAATGAAAAGCTTGCACCAAGTCTTCAGGTAATCCAACTTTAATTATCGTCCGTGGTAGAAGCTCATCACATGCAAAATGGCCCTGCGCTGAGCTCCAGACCCTGCTCTACCTGATAAGCACTTTAACCCCTCATAATAAGCGAAAGTTGGAGGGAGAGCCTTGAGTCAGCTCGTGGGCTAAGCTGGAGGCAGCGACAGTGCCCAGTCCGATAATGAGGCCAGAGTGACACCACAAAGGCACTTAAACAGCCTCTAATCTCAAATGAAAAATTCCCCTGAGTTGTGTGGAGCTCATCACAGGCCAGTATGTGGGGCAGGGACGAGCGGCTGGACAAACTCAGGCCCCCAGAGGACAGGATTAATAAGTGATGCACAGGCCATTAGCGCAGAATAAAGAGACGATGAGTTTTTGGAGGAGGTCTGATGTAATGATGCTGCTTACACAACATTAGCTCTCTAAAGGGGTTTACTTCAGTCATGTGGTCAGGTCCTCACAGGCTGCACATGGAGCTTCTGTCTGGAGCTAATCAGGTTCCAGGTGTGTCCAACCAGATCACAGATCAGCTGTACGCTTTGACTCCATGTCTGATATTGTTATATCAGAGTTCAGATAAATTTTGTTTCTAGATTTAGATTCACCACAGAATGATTGATTTGACTGCATAAAGGTTCACATCAGAGGCTTGAAACACGACCAACTTCTACTTTTCAAACATTAACCTCGGCGTGTTCATGCAGCTACGATATCTGAGATATCGTAGCTGCATGAACTACGATATCTCAGATATCACCTCAAGATTTCTTTTTATTAACTTTGCAGTCATATGTATCAAAACTTTCCTTTACATAAGCACACAAGCTCATGTGAGTATTTTCTAGAGTTGAAAATGAGTAAAAACAAAACCCTTGTGCTAGTTTGAATCTGCGCTCGTCACACCACCCGCTTATCTATCTGAGCCAAATGACGGATGATGTCATTTAATGGCGGGTGACCACTTTTCAGCACACCTCAAAGGTGGTGTTAGAAGGCAGAGTTTGTATATATTCCGCCCCGGCGGCTTGGCTGTCGCGTCAACTTTGTGACGACAGCATGTCCTGAAAATGTACTGACCATGGTTCAGCACAGTCAGAACAGCAAAATGAGCGAGACTGCATAAATAAAAATGTCCAAAAAACTGCAGATAATTCTATTTTGACCCAACGCACACAGTTTGACAATGAAAAAAAGTCACTTCAGTTCAGCCAGTCGAAGACTAAAACTATTATTTTATATCATTTTAAAGATTTGAAGGTGATTACAATGGACACTAACATTTGCTACTGGGAAAATCTATAATTTTAGGTTTTACAGAACAAAGATAGCTTTGTTTTTCTATTGCACAGTCCCAGAAGAGATGCCTGCATTAAGTTACAAAAGAAAGAATATACTAACAAAAATCTACCTTATTTACTTTTATCATGATGGCTAAATAAATCTAACATGTAATAATCTCAATTCATTTCTGCTTTACTAACATTCTAAATACAAGTATAAATGTGTTTGCTTTACCCACCCACCCACCTACCCACCCTGGCTTTCCTCTGTAAATCAGATTTCCCTGCACTATTCACATGGCTTTGAGGTTTATATTGGTGATTCTTTTTGACTGCAATAAAATCCAGCGCTGCTCTATTCAGCCCAGTCTGACTCATCTTATTCAGGAGATGGGAAATCCCAAACCACACTGATGGAACAATAACACTCAGCTCAATCCCATTATAATGAAGCCCATGCACGCAGGGTCCACACTCAGACACACACATGATGGATGGACCAGTCTGCTCATACTAGCTTTGAACGGGACTTTTTCAGGAAGCTTTGACAAATGGTGCTTCACTCTTTGGGTTGAGTGTGAAGAGTGAGCTCTGATTTTACCCATATTTTAATGTAAAAAATGACACTCACAACTCGCCCCGTCCACTGTTCCTTACAATGTGGCAGCTAGTTGTATCTTTAAAAGAAAGACAGTTTGTGTCTCTCAAAAGAAGCCATTTTTGTGAATAAAGAAAACCCTCACTAAACAGGAATGGAGGCTTAAGATACAACCTGGTGTGTATAGTAGCATTCTTAGCCCCTTGTATAATGGGAAAGAAATCTAGATTCTTAGCACAGTCTCAGAGACTTACTAGAACCAAATCAGTTGTTTACCACTCAGCTTGTTCACAGGTAGCCAGGGCAATTAGCATGTGAATATTGAGACAAAGTAAGTACCAATGAATGAAAGTAAATCGAGTATCTGCGAAGCTCCAGAAACCCTGAAGTTAGTCACCTGATTTTGCTAACGACTCTGCAATTGTCTGATGTTAAAACTATTTAGCCCCACAGTTTAGTTCCTCTGAATAAACAGGGGCTGAAGGAATCTGGAGACTTAGTTCTTGGTACTTTCATGTGGGAAAACGCCTAATAAGAGAGGAAGCCTAGGACCCACCAAACCAGTTTAGGGATTAGTTTAGGAAAAAGTTTTAGGGTGTAGCCCCTCCTGGGGGACGGCTAAACTCAGTACAAACACAGCCAGTCTGAGGTCACTTCCACCAGACTGAAAATGACTTTTGGATGAGATTCAAAACGTCTCAATCTTCAAATACACTGTCAAGATGACAACTTAACACCAAGCTCACACTGCCTCCAGTCCAGATCCAGATCTGGATCCATCTGGGTCTGGTTGTCACTCACACTGCACACATATGCTTGTGTATGTACGGACTATGCTGGCCTCGAGAGACCACAAGTTCACAGGAGTTCACGGTCAACTTGGGAGCTTCGGGGAGTTTACGCTTTACTGCACAGTGGGTAAGTACGGGACATTTATTTACATCCTGTGTGTTCAATAGTCGCGTATATGTCGAGCATTTTGATGTATGTGTTTTAGTAGTAGTTTTGTGATGATTTTACTTTGAAAACACCGGATTCACTTCACTCGTGCTCGCTTGGTTTCCTGTTTGTCGTGTCTTGTTTTCATAACTTCACCAAAAAGGGCTCCGGAGCGCTCTGGCAGTCCGGAAAAAGTTCCTTGAAATGGAAACGATCCGGACGATCAGAGCAGAGCCGCACGGCTATGTGCTGTTATCTTATTGTACAATATGTCGGAAGAGCGAGTGGTGGCGTAGCGGCCCTGGAAGCTCACTCCAAAACATAATTTTGTTGTTCTCTATGACAATGACTGTAACTCTTTCTGTTCTGTTCTTCTGTTTTTAGACCAGTAGTCAGGATTCACAAATTGTTTAAAAAAAAAAAATTTAACCATCAAGAAGACTTACACACAAAGTAATTAGTTCTGCTTTATCAGAAAAAAGTGCTTTTCTTGAATTGTAATTTAATGTAAGATATAGTTAGTGTAAAAATGACCAAAACTGACTACTCTCTGACACTTTGCACTCAGACTCCGCTTGTAGGCCACATATAGGAGACAATGTATTCAGCTTATAGGCCATGGGAGATGATGTATGGAGTGAAGCCGCTGTGTTCTATTAGCAGCACTCATCCGTCTGCCTGTGTAACTCTCTGTGACCTTCCCTTTGCCCCGCAGTTATGCTTTCAGAGGATGAGCAGCCGCGGAGAGGGAGGAGGAGGTGGACAAATGATCATTTTTACAAGGGCGTTCGGAGATAGATGTATTTTTAACTCCCTGCTGGCTCTATAAAAGGTGGCGCTGGCGATATTAGGCTTGAGTGAAGACACCAAAGCCCATGGGGAGGCATATGGGCAGATGACAAGGTTACAACATTTAGCTCTCCGCGGTTAATCACTGACGCCTCGTGTGTCCCTTATACGGGTAAAGAAGTCCTGTTCAGTCCTGTTCATTTTGTCACAGCACTGGTATTTTTCATGAAGCAAATACAGTCCACATAGAGGGACAAATGGTATGTATTTGAAACTTGCTGTTGAGGACATTTGCTTTGCCATTTAGTTACTGGAACTGAATCAAATGTATACAAAGCACAAGGGTTGATATATGATATTGAATTCGATATCTATATTTTTGAAATTCAATTTTTTTAAGTGAAGTTTTCTAAGCCAATAGCTGTTGATTTTTAAGTAGAAATTTGAATTTAAATTAAGTACAAATTCAGAAACGAACTATCACAACTAACTAATTTTATAATTTATCAATAATTGTATTTATTTTTATGGTTTGATCATTCTTTTTGTCACTTTTCTTTGTAACTGACTACTTTTCATGGTAAATGGTAAATGATCTCTATTTATACAGCGTTTTCCACCTGACAAGGCACTCAAAAAGCTTTACAATCAGGGATCCACTCACCCAGTGTACGCAGACACTGAGGCAGTGTGGGTTAAGTGTCTTGCCAAAGGACACAACAAAATCTACTTCTGTCGTCCCACTGTGGCACCTGGTGTTCTAACGGTCTCCCATCCAAGGCTAACCAGGCCCTTTCTTGCTTAGCTTCTGAGATTCGACAAGCAGGTATGGCCACATTCAGCAATTGTATGAGCTCATTTTACATATCTTGATATAATTACGAAATGGACAATTTCGTATCTTTTCAAGTAAATATCTCTATATTCTATATTTTATAGCTTTAAAAGCATGAGCGTAGTGTTTTCATAAATTGACGTTATTACTGACCAAAATAAAATACACAATCTTGTCTGAAATAACTAAAACTGCTTGAAACAAGTCTGGATGAATTATGACTCACAACAATACAAAGATCTTAAAATAGACTCATTCAGGCCTAATGTGAGTCAAGTTTTCACTTTGTTGATAATAAATGAACACAAGTTACACAGAAAATTTTATCATGTATGGTAATCATCTCTTGTAGTTTTTTTTTTTTGTTTGTTTGTTTTTTTTAAAGAGAGTTTAGCGATTATTAACTGTAGGGCTGGGTACGTTAGATTTTTTTCGATACCAGTACTTAAACGGTACTTGCTTTTCGAGATAGGTTATAATGTTATTTATAAGCCCTATACTATTTTTTTCAGGTTTTAACAAGGTTTCATTTATCAAACTTTATTTTAAAACACACATATTGCCTGTTCAGTTCTGACTCTAAACAAAGTGCATGCAAATGAATCAGCTGTTCCTCACATGGACTGCCACATGGAGCGAGTTAAGTTTCACTTTCTCACCACACACGGCAATAGAACAAAGGAGCAACACAACAACTGCTTTTGACATTGAAACGTTGACCTCTCTCTTTACCTAGAGACAAAAGGAGAAATGAAGAAGGTTGGATTACATTTATTTCTTAGTCGGACTTATTTCGCTGACGTGACACAGCGGTTCACATTTGGGATTCTGATTTCAACTGCAGCGGTGGATGTCACGGCAAAGTTTGGATCATATTATGTGTTTTTGAGACATTCTTCTGCGTAAACTTCAGATTTTGATTTGATCACAAAGATTTATGAAGCCGTTAGTATTTCCCAAACATTTTCGGTTGGCTTAAAATAGGAACCGTTTTTCGGTGCCCAGCCCTAGTTAACTGACAAAGTAAATTTGGCACAATATACATCCTATGAAGGTTGTATCAAGGTAAATAGTGTTGATTTGTAACACCTTTATACTTATCTAAACAAGACAAAAATCCTTAACTCTAGACATGGTCAGCAAAACTTTGTCCAATTGAAAACAAGGCTGCCTTGTTACCTACTCTAGCCCTGTTGGCACCCTATAGGCGAGATTTCTAATCGCACCCCTGATAGATATAAATTGTAGTGCCCCCCAACCCCTCTCTTGAAATACATTTTTATTAAATTTAAATTTACAGACCGACCTTTAGACCCAAAGCCCCTTAATACAAATAAAATTTAATCTAACAAGGTTCAGGGGGTCTGTGGCCAGATAAGAAAAAAAAAAATGCAATTTCCTGTTTTTAGTGAGTTTTAGGTGTGATGATCCTATTGTGTGATGTCATTTTAATATAATTAAAAAGACATGAGGCAGTTAAATAAAAAAATTACAAATAGGGCCCCCCATAGAGGCCAGATTTAGGGGGCCCCAGCCCCAGATCCTTTAGTCCGCCCATGTAAAAACTGGGGCTGAGTGATCAGAGCAGGGAAAACACGGGAGCTGCTACTTTTGTAAGGTTAGTGCCTGTTTTATGTCACATTCAGACAAAAGTAAAAGCTGTAAAGACCTTCTTCAAACATTATTTACACACGTTATCTTTCACTGTACATTTGGGCCTTTTCTCAGTGAATATAAGGCAGATTTGCACAAAATAAGGGTCAATATGAGCTTCAATTTCACACAATATCAATGGGAGTTTAAATGCTTCTCAAAGAAACGATCTGTCTGTTAAATAGCTCTGCTTGACGCTCATTGACAGTCGCACACAACTTCCCAAGAGAGAGAGAGCGTGTGGAGGTGCATATGTTTCTGAATGAGCCAAAGACCCTCGAAAAAAACCAAGAGTTGCATGCAGCTCACAAGCCTCGGGTGATCACCCCTGCGTAGCATGATAGTGTCTCCAAACGGTATCCAGGGTCTTTGATTTTACAGCGTTACTGCTGTGAATGATCAGACCATGTATCAGACGTCCGTCACCCTTTGAGTTCCACATCTCGGGGGCATCGGCCGGCGCCCCTCCACACTTTGCGCCCATAGCATTTGCCTACACTCCTATATAAGAGCCGGCTCTGTACTTGACCTGTTTGCCTGTAGCTTTGTCCTGTTGCTTTGGCACAAACAATTGAACACGAAAGTAAAAGTTACATTGACTATGATGAGCTAAAGCTTAACGGTTAAAGTAAATGCGATGACAATAATTAGCAAGCTTTTGCAACCATTCTAACTGCGACTCTTCTCACTCCTCCTCTACACCACAGATAACCACAAACCCAGAGGGACTCAGTGGCAGATGACAAGGTTGCGACATTTGCAGCCGACCTCAGCTCAGTACATTTAATCACTGGAGTGCCGTGGCCCGTCCCGGTGGAGCAGGAGAGCTACTTCTGTCCCCTGTCCTGAAGAGAAAGCAGGTCCTGTTTAACACCTGCCCCAGCTCGGTAATGCTCCGTCTCACAGCCATTACCGCTCCTTACAATCCACATTCACACCTTCAATCATCTCTCATGCTATGGGAAAGAAACAAGTCACAGCGAAAATGAGATTTATCGGTCAGTACGGTTATAATGCAGCAGTCTTTTATCTGTTCAGGAAGAAATGTTTGAAATAAAATCTATAAATGTCTGTCCGTCGTTTGGGGTGGGCGATATTAACAAATAAAAATAGGGGATATTTTTTTGTGACGACAACAGTGGAGCTCAACACTGACTGCTCACTTCTAGGCAATTGCAAAGAAATATTCATTCTTTGAAAACGTCATCAGGGCCAATCAGCTCTGTAGCGAGGTATAAATACTGCATTTTCATTTTAAATCGGTATCACTTTAAAAGACCACCACGTTACTTTCAATCTTTTAATTACCATGTCACTTACAAGATAGTGCTAGTGATACTTACCAATAGTTACGGTGGTACTTACAGTGGTACTTGGTTGGTACTTGTATCAGCAGTTACTGGTAAATAACTAATAGTTAGTGGTACTTACAGTGGTGACTTTTAATACACTTACCAGTACTTGTGTACTTATACTGGTGCATTTTGATAGACTTTGCAGTACTTATATTGGCACCATCTTTAATACTTAGTGATGCACATAATATTTGTTTCAGTGGTGTGTGGTGGTATTAATGGAATTGAATAAAAATGTTAAACAAAATATATTTATTATACCTATAGCTTTCATATTATTAATTACAAAAAATAAAATATGACGGTGTAGTCCCTCATTCATCCAGGAGTGATCCATAGTAGAAGTCTTCAAAGTAGTCATCTGGACAGTGTTTCCGAAGATCAAGACGTTTCGACTAAAACTAAACTGGTTTGGTAAGCCCTAGGTCAGAACAAAGGAAAGGAAGCTGAGTACAATGAAGAGGAAGCAGAGAACAATGAAGAGGAAGCAGAGAACAATAGAAAATAGAAACAGGGAACAATGGAAAGGAAGCTAGGGCTTACCAAACCAGTTTTAGGAACAGGTTTCAGGAACAAGTTTGGGTGGGTTTAGCCCCTCCTAGGGGAGGGCTTAACTTAGGATAAATACAGCCAGTCTCAGTCTACTTCCATCAGACTGAAAATGACTTTCGGATGAGAGTCGAAACGTCTTGATCTTTGGAAACACTGTCCAGATGACTACTTTGAAGACTTCTACTATAAAATTAAAATATGCAAATTTTAGAAAAGCATCAATGTCAAGTGTTGACAAGAACATATTTTACAATAATCGTAACACGCTTCCGATTGCGCAGCGTCAGCGCTCATAGACAGGGAACCGTTTTAGAACAATTTCACAGAAATTGACTATTGTAAAGTTACATTTGGTCTAAAATACAGATTAAAGGTGGGTTAGCTAACTTTTCTAGTTGTAAATTAGTAAACTTTTTGCTTTCCAGGACTTTGTGAAAAAATTTCATCACTGAGTATTGTCTGAACTGAAAAATAAAGAATTTTGGTTTAGATCAGATTCATTTTTACATGAATACATGTCAAAATGAATCAGGTGTTGAAGGATTTATGAGAGGAAGTGTTTGCAGTGTAAAACGGAGCAACTCCACCTTTAATAGAAAATGGATCTGTTTTGTTCAAAAGTTTCAGACACAGTTTGATACATTATCACGTTATTATACATCTGTCGCTTTTATCTGTTTATGTACTATAATGAAACAGTCAAATTAAATGCTGCTTTGGCTTGACTGATCAAACTTTGTTGAAAAAGTCCCCCAAAGCTGATTTTTGTTTAGGGCCCCAAAACGTCTGATCCGGTTCTGTTCTCTGAAAGAAAAACTCCAACTTTAGAAACTGAGCTTGGGGGAGGTTTGCCTGAGCATGAGGGCAACATAAAACCTGATGAAAATATCACAACGAAACAAAAAATAAAAGAGGAAAAAAGTAGATTTAAGAATGCCTAAATGAGCTTTGTTCACCGCTGCTTTATGCCACAACACTTTCTGGAGCAATTGTTTTATAATCAATTCTTTCAGATGTAGAAACAGCAATTCACTTCCAACAAAACACACTTTGCCGCTTGTTAAACACTTCCTCTCTTAATAAATCCTCCGAGCTTTACGAAGCCAAGCGCGCGTGAGTAAATAAATCAGTCATTAAAAAAGCATTGTTGTTGTGACTAATTCAATGTTTACGTTCTGTTTTAATTAGACACTTCTCTGGAGCTTTGGTATTTATATTAGTGTGATCTTAGCTTCAAATAACTGTCAACGTTTGAGCTCTGCCACGTTCAGAACTGCACTGTGCATTTCATATATATATATATATATATATATATATATATATATATATATATATATATATATATATATAATATATATATTATATATATATATATATATATATATATATATATATATATATATATATATATACCTTTTAAGGGAGTAAAAATCAGATGTAGGACACTTATGGTAAGCTGAACTTCTGTCTGCCAAATAATTTTACAGATATTGAAATAACTTACAAGTGAAAAATGTCATGTTCTTAATTTGTAATCTTTTTGCCACTGTCTGCCATATTGAGAGGTCAAAGATTATTTTTAACTTAGCTACGTGGGCATTAAAGATTTTCTCATGTTGTATTTACAACATGTGAAATGTTCATGTGCTTTTTCCCACTTGCAAAGGATGTTTTCCATAATTCCCACACCAGATGAAGGCATCAGCATAAAAAAAAACTAAAAACTAAGAAAACACATCATGTTCTCTTAAAAAGAACTAACCCATTTTTTTCCCAATAAAATACAAAACTGCACCATGTGTGGTATTATTGTGTGCTGATTTATACAAAAGGTTATGGGCTTATGCTATATTCCAGGACTCTGGGGCCATCCACAGTATTTGTTTTGCTAAGCGTTCGCATTCACCATCATTAGTGATCCTTTGGCCCTTAGCAGTTAGCCAACAGCCCACAAGTTATAAATAACCCTATGGGTGTGACCATACAGCTTGTCAAAACCTGATCTTGTCAGATCTCAGAAGCTAATGTTGGGCCTGGGCAGTACTTGGATGGGAGACCGCAGGTGCTAGAGCGGGACAAACAGAGGAGAAACTCGACACTTCACTCACATTATCTAGCATAGATCTGTTGTTTGTATAAACGGTTGGTGGTGGTCAGAGGTATCTATGGTGCAAAATGGCAGCCTCGCTTTCGTCAATCTGCCCAAAGCCAACTGTGGCTACAATAGTGGCTTACACTACTGTGTGTGGAGTAAATGAATAATGCATAATGCATAATGTGAAGCGTCTTTGGAGTGTCATGAAAAGTGCTGTATCATCCATTCATTATTATTAACTGCTTCAAACCTAAGGAGAGGTCAGAGCCTTTTAGAAGTCATTGTTGAGTTTTCTACCGTTTGTGTCTTTAGCACTAACTACTCGATTTGTAAAAAAGTTACAGAAACTGTGTGGAAGGCACCATTCCCCCTTTAAATGACATGGGTTTTCAATAGTTCTTTTGAAATTCAAGAAAATTTACTTGCGTAAACATTTTTTGCTGAAGTGATCAAATTTCATAAAAATCTCTTATGATCTCCTTTTGCAACAGAACAACTAATCATTAATTGGAAGAAATTGACAGAATACTTTGTTTGCAGCCCTGATCTGATGGGTGTTTTAGCTTCTCAGTGCAGCTGCATTTCCACAAAACCTACCATTATAACTCAATGGTCTTGGTGGAGCCACTTTCCCATTGAAGCCGTACTAAAACCCGGCTCTTTTCCCTAAATCTTTCCGTTGGAGTGGTGTAAATCAGAGCTTCTCCTGCCACATTACTACTGCAGATACGACTGTGAGAGATGCAGTGGGACACATTATCTCACTCCAGTCCTGGTGGATTACAATGGGCTTTATCTGGATTCTGCACACACTTTGGAGAGGAAGTCGACTCGATTAGGTGTGTGGTGAAGGCCTTTGGTGCTGATAAAGTGTATGCTGCTACCACAAATACAAACAAGATAATGTTGTTGATTTAGGCCTTGGCTTTCGCTTTGATTTCAGTCCAATCGTTTGATGTAATCGCAATATGTTGTGCTTAGCAATGTTTTACAATTGCAATGCTTATTACTGAGCCCTGTCTTAAAGCTATTACAGTATAAAGCTGCTCATGTTAGAATCTGGCTTTGGAATATTCTTTAATGAAACTGATATAGCTCAATGAAACATGTTTATTTTGTGTTTTGCTCACTGTGGTCTCAAATAATGTCAGTTTAAATGTGTTCTTAACATGATTTTAGACATTTTGTTCACTATAAAACACACAAAGATGAAAATGGCCTAAACAGAAACAGGTCTAAGGCTCCTCTCTTAGTAAAATGGATTTTTTAAAAAAAAAGCAGTCCATCTTAAATTACTAATATTTATTAGTGGAGATTGGCTATAAGATTTTTTTGAGCACTGAAGTCTCAAAGTTTTTTTTTTTTTTTTTTTTTTGTAATCTCAAGTAAATACAGACAAGTTGGTTACGTTTTAAATTCCTATATCAGACCAGTGGTTGTTTTATTTGTCATTACCTTTACATGTTTCGACTGCCTGTCTGCAGTCATCTTCAGAAGCGTCACTTGTTGTTCCTGTGACGTGTCTTGCCGGCTGATTTACACAGTCTTTGGCGCCATTTTCCTTCCGGTAGAGGAAGGACGACAGCGCCCTCTGCAGTCCGACTTCTTAAGAACAGTATCCCAAGAAAGCCCCCTCATCTCTATTTAGTGTAGCCGGGGCACGCTTACGGATTTCGATTGCCTCTTTTTTCCAGCGTTGGTGTTTGTTGTCCTCGGTCCCGATGACTCTGGCCCCATCCCAGTCCATAACATGGCAGTCGAAACATGTAAAGGTAATGACAAATAAAACAACCACTGGTCTGATATAGGAATTTAAAACGTAATCTAGAAAAGAAGACCAAATGAACCTTTTTGGAGTACAGACAAGTTGGGATAGGAGGGAAATGAAAACAGAACAATCCAAATTTTGTGAAAATTTTTTGATTGATTCAATCAGTTGTGGGTCAGAGCAATGGATTTTACACAATATCTCCCGTTTAAATTTAAATTATGTAACTACAGTACTATATTCATATTTATAGCCACTGTCAGAGAACAAAATAAAAAAAGATTTTTAAAAACTTGCGTCGATGTCAACAATTAAGCACTGAGAGGAAGCAGGTAACAATAGAAGGGAATGTTAGAATCCACCAAGCCAATTTAGGAACAGGTCTTAGGGTATAGGCTCCTCAGGGGGAGGGTTTAACTCAGTACAAATACAGCCAGTCTCAGGTCACTTCCATCAGATTGAAAATGACTTTCAGATGAAGTCGAAACATCTTGATCTTCGAAAATGCTGTCCAGATGACTTTGAAGCCTTTCTAACATAAAGCATCAGCTGGAGTCATTACACTCTGTGGAAACCATCTGACATGCCACCACTGGGGTTTGTTTGCACCATGGTAGACGGGGACTTTTTACTTTAACCAATCATTTTGCTTGAACACATCAGTGTGTCCAGCGAGAAAAGATTGTTTGCCATTTCTGTGAGGTTGATTTACAAATTAATTAATTAACAAATATACAAAGTATAATACAAGTGGTCAGGTGAAGTTAGTTCTGGTCAACACACGGCTTCATCTGGCCATACCAGCTTGTCAAAGACTGATTCTGTCAGTTCTCAGAAGCTAAGCAAGTTAGGGCCTGGTTAGTACTTGGATGAGAGACCGCTGGAACACCAGGTGCCACAGTGGGATGACAAGAGTGGACTGTCGTCGTGTCCCTGGGCTAGACACAAAACCCACATTGCCTCAGTGTCTGTTACACTGGGTGAGTGGATACTAGATTGTAAAGCGCTTTGAGTGCCCGGAAAGGTAGAAAAGTACTATATAAATAGACCATTTACCATTTATCTTTGTTCAATGATTGACTGATTGTACTTCCTGTTTTTTGGTAGCCGTTGAGTGATACTTTACCAAGCCCTTGTGATCAAAGATGGTGGGCACCAGTGGGTCAAAGGCTTTTGCTTTTCATTGCTATGTTAGCCGTTAGCTGTAACCTTTTGCTACATGCTCTACTGGCTATGGAACATGAGCAGTTGTGTTTCCAACATGATTCTTTGCGCAAGAGTGTGACGAGCTTGAGCCGAGTGGAGCCAAATGAAGCTCAGGCCTGACTGTTCCGACCAATCAGAACTGGAGTTACAGAGAAAGCAGTGATAACTGCAGCTAAAACTTAGACAGCTGCTTTATACAAAACTAAAAGGTAAAAGGTTCAAACTTTCTCAAAACTGTAAATGCTATTTCTGTTGAACACAAGCAGTTTGTGCTTTGCAGTCATTGCAGCTGATTTACAGCAGTGATACCGTATCCAGACATTATAATGAATCCATGTACTTGACATAGTTGCTGGACTGATATGAAATTCAACATGGCTAGTTTATGACAAAAACTAACATTGCACTTTCCAGGTTTTCAGGGAACAAAACGCTCTGACTTTAATACTGTTTTAATGTATTCTTTTTTGTAATGCTAATACTAACAGAAATAATCAGGTTGGCAAAACATAATGTCATAAATAGAGAAAAAAAAAGTCTTATGCCCACATCCAGCCTTTTAACATAAACAAACGGTAGAACGTGAACACAACCTCTCATAAACCTCTTCCTGTGTTGTTTTCTCTTTCCAAACAGATGTGTGAATAGCTCTGAGGCTCCTGTGTGTAATTGCACTCACCTGCTCCTGTAATCTCTCTATTATCAGAGGCAAAAGGCTGCTCTGTCTCTCCTCCTCTGCTGTTGTCACTATGAAGTCTACGTCGTGCCCAACTCCTTCCCTCTGGAGACAAAAAAAAAAAAAAAAAAACACTTTATCAGAAGCAACGGTTTTTAAAAATATGAAAATGATCTTCTTGTAGTCGCTGCTTTTAACTGATGAAGAGGCAAAAGGCAGACACACAACACAGGGGAATAGAACAGTTTAGTGGGTTTGATTATTCCAACAAACTATTGAGTCAAAATTTGGGCGACGGGAGAATTGAGTTGTGATGTGCAGATTATTTATACAAGCACACGTTTCAGGATAATTTGGAGCAGAAAAGGAAGTTGGTGTAAGATTTTTATTGTTTATTTACTGCAACAAAATAATCTAAATTACAAAAGTGCATTTTAAGGAGTCTTGTGTATCTTTGAGTACTTACATGTACTTGTCAATTAAAGAATCTTAAAACAGCAGTTAGCACTCTGGCCTCATGACAAGAAGGTTCTGGGATAGATTCCATAGGCGGCCAAGGAAATGTGCATGTTCTCCCCGTGTCTATGTAGGTTTCCTCCATTTAAAGCTTCAATAGGGCCTCCCCTCCTCCAGATAAAAATTTGCAGCAAAAGCTAGAATCAGGTACAAGCATTTCGTTGTGCTTTATGTCATTGTACATTGTCCTAAGAAAACACAACCTTAAAGAGAGGTTGAACACGTGGTCAGAGACTTACTCCGCCCACAGCTGCACTTCAAACAGACTCGCAAAAGTGGGAGATGCCCATGGGCCTTTTAAGAGACGCCCAGTAGGTGTGAACACACATTGATTGACAGCACCAAATATGAATGTAGCGAGGTTGGCGAGTGATTTTTCTGTGACAGCGATCCTGACGTGCGGAGAAGTTCACAGCTCTGAGGCTGTGCACAGATCTAGTTTCTTATTTGCACGTGACGTCAATATTCTTTTTTATGAGTGTACTGTTATCACAGGTATGGCCACTACTTGTGGCCATACCTGCTTGTCAAAGCCTGATCCCGTCAGATCTCAGAAGCTAAGCAAGAAAGGGCCTGGTTAGTACTTGGATGGGAGACCGCCGGAACACCAGGTGCCACAGTGGGATGGCAGGAGTAGATTGTCGTTGTGTCCTTGGGCAAGACACTTAACCCACATTGCCTCAGTGTCTGCGTACACTGGGTGAGTGGATCCCTGGCTGTAAAGCGCTTTGAGTGCCTTGTAAGGTGGAAAAGCGCTATATAAATAGAGACCATTTACCATTTACCATTTACTCCGTGTTGATACGCCGTGTATGTGAGCGCAGATCAACAGCAAGCAAAACTTTTCACAAGCCAGGAATCTGAGCGTCTTGCTCCTTTATTACAGTCTTCTAGACAGCTTACAATACTTTGTAAATGTGGCGTGAAAAGCTTGAGTGAAACTGGAAAATAAACAGAAATAAAATGTAGATTAGCACTGTAAAACATAACCACACCAGAACATAGCTAGCGCCACAAAGTGCTTAACATAAGCTAAACAAGTTATCATTGCATTTTCGCGATCTTTTCATATGCTAATTGGGTCGTTAATACAGGCGAATGCAGACGTTACTATGCTAATACAGAGTGCTACTCAGCTAGCAAGATCATGCCCATGGACTAATTTCTGGTAAGAACATGTGCAAAAAACAATCTCTAAAACAAAGTTTATACAACTTGCAAAAATAACCAAACACTTTCTAAACTTACAGTCATTGCTTTCGTAGGTGTAGATAAGATTTGAGACATCAACAAGATGCAAGCAGGTTTACTGTAACATGTTGTTTTTCATCTGACTAATGGCAGCTGCTTCCGTCCAGAATGCATTGTGACCACTAACAAGGTCATGAAAAGTAACAAATGAATTAAGACATATTTATTACCAAAATATAATGAACTGCTTTTAACCTTTTACTGAAACACACACTGTGGGCAGAACAATTAGCTTTGCAAACATGTGTGAAGCCTTTCCTACATCAGCTTATTATGTGATCATGTCAGTATTCTCTAAAATTGAAAATGAGAAAAATGCAACACATTGAGAATCTTTTGCACCTCATACCACACGCGTACCAGGCTTTGCCAAATGACTGATGAAGTCATTTCCCTGCAGGCGACCGCTTTCCAACTCTCCACAGCAGCGGTGTCAGAAGGAGAAGTTCATATTTCCACCTGGGCGGCTTGTTTGTCGCGTCAACTCAATGTGATGTGGGCGTGAACTGAAAATGCAGCATTTGACCATTGTGATGGCACACATTACACACATAACTGCAAAATGAGCGAGTTTGAACATAAATGCCCAAAAAAGCCCCAGAAACAGTAGATCATTCTATTTTGAAGCCATACACAGAGTTAATTCTATGTTTAGTTTCTCTTTAAAGGTGGAGTATCTGATTTTCACACTGCAAACGGGATTTAGGTTTGAAATCTGACAGCATCCTTTCAGAAATCCTTCGACGCATGGTTAATATTGACATGCATTCATTTTTGATTGCAGTTACAAACAACACAATGAAACTGGAGAGAATCACTCAAGCTCAGCCAATCAGAGAGCAGCATTCATACATTTTATTATTCAATTAGGACAATACTCAGTGATCTCATTTTATTAAACATTTTAGTGGAAAGCACAAAGGTTACCCCAACTTCAACCGTCAGTCTTGTATTTGTCAGTCTTATATTTGTTTCAGCTTAAAATGGAGGAAAAGTTAAGCTGACACTTGAAAATGAGTGTTTTTGAGGTTGACGTTGGAGAAACTTTGCAAACAGGATGAAATGTAACTCCGGATATGGTTTGCATGAGTTATATTTAAGATAGTAATGTCACGATGCACCTTTAATAAACTGTGAAAGACTCTTTTTTTTTTTTACTGCTCGTTATAAAAAGTTCTGGGCAATTACCGTTCTCAGGAAAGAAGACAATTCCAGACAGGACTGAACTGTTTGATGCCTCCTGTGTGAGTGACAGACAACATGAAAGGAGGAAAGAGCAGAGGCAGAAATGGATTGTGGGTAATCTTCAAAGGTCAGAGCGGCTAATTCAGAAAGCTACAACATACTAGAGAGCCATTAGCGCTCCACATGAGAATAAGAGGAGTTTAATGTGGAAACACAACTGAACGTACACAACAACAGCGGAAGAATGGAGTTTTAAAAGACTAGTTTGATACTCAATCACTTTGAAAGAAAAATACTCATTTATTTGACACTTTGTTCAGTTCTACAGAAGTAAATACCTTATAACTATTATATAGGCCTACATTTTGTATTTAAGGTTGTTAATAATGTGTAACAAATGCAGTGTCTGTATGATTCTTGGGTGCTCAGGGTTTCCAGGTTCTAAGTTGTTCCAAATTGTTTTGTGTTTGTAATGGTAAGGATGCGCTATATCAGGGCTATTCAAACAGCGGCCCGTAGGTCAAATGCGAGCCACTAAGCAATACGTATGATGTGGCCCATCATGGTAAAATGGATCATGAACTGTGTTACGGCCCGGCTCATAGACAGCAACATAAAGAAGGGGACAAACAAGCAGCAGGCAGTTTTTAAGCCCTTTTGGGGCATTTATTTTAAACAATAATAATCAATGTATCTGCTATCAGTGTAGATGAGTGAAGTGCAGTGCATCGTGCGTGTAGGTGAGTGTAAGTCAGTAGGAAACCTTTTATGTATGTACTGTTGAATGCGAAGTATTACTGCCATCAGTGTAAATGAGTAGTGGGCTGTAGGTGCGTGTGTGCAAATGAGAATCAGTATGAAAACCTTGTGTATGTGCATGTATGAATGCGGGTGTGGTGCGTAAAAAGGAATAAAACAAAGAGCTGGCGAGCGTGGCGTGGCCCGAAGTCTGGAGTCAGAGAGAACAGACGTCAGAGGAAGTTGGCCTTAATATCCGGGGAACCACTGGGCCCTTGTGGTCACCAGGCAACACCTCCCAATCACGACACCTCAAAACAAGACAGGTATTACTACAGGGCAAGAATCACCAATAGAGGGCGCAGGGACCGTCACAAACTGGAAACACATTGCAAAGAAGCCTGGGAAACACTCAGTATCTGGATTACAGTGAACAGTGGGGTATACCAGCAACATAGTGCTATGTAATAAAGACTGGCCCATCATAGTAAAGTGGGCCATGGACTAGGCCACATTTCTTGGTTAGATCTGGTATTTAGTAGCCTGCAGTACTTTTAAAATCACTTGAATCAGATGATAAAATATCACTGATATCTATAGTTTATAGTCCTGGTTTTGTCCTGGTTCACAAATTGTGGTTCACCCTTGAAGTAGCACAAATGCAGGCCTAGAGACATAGAGCTGGGTTAATACTAGGTTTAGCCTTGTCCTTTATCTGTTGTTCTGATTTGCTCATGTTATAGTTTGATTTATCTCTGCTAGTGTAAGCCTGTGATAGGACAGGGCAATTTAGACTTATTTTCAAATTACTAAACAAAAGTTCTTGAGGCAGTTTTGTTGTTCGGCCCACAGACCATAGTCCTTTGAAAAATCTGGCCAGCTGTAAAATATAATTGAATAGCCCTGCTCTATTCAGACTGGATTTAACTACCAATGTGACTTCTCTTCTGCTTCGACATGGAATGCCTCAACGAATCAGATTATATATACACTCAGGAAAAAAAAAACGCAAAATTTTAATCTTCAAAATTCCTTACAAACGAGTACATTTTGAAAAATGGGTTAGCACCATGCTTTCAGTCCACAGTAAGCTGAAGACAGCTGAACAGATTTCTTGGTTTGGCTTGACTGATTGTGAGAACCATAAAGAGTGCATTACAGGGTTGTTTATTCACACAAAATCATATTTGAAACTCAGTCGACTTTATCGCTGGTTAACTGTGCTCAAGTCTTCTCTATAAAAGGCACCAGAATGAAGTCAAAAACACACTTCTTCACGATGCCACGATTGTCTCAACCAGAGAGGGATGGAGCTATTGGCTGCTCCAAGCTGGACGCTGTTGTCTTGCTGTGGCCAATGTGTTTGGAGTCACCGCTCTACCATTAGTCGTCTTGTGGAGTGATACCAGGCCACTGGTTCTCTAACGACCGCCCTCGTACTAATTTGGGGGTTGCTCTATGGTTGGTTGTGTTATTAGACTCGAAAATGTGTAAACGTCGCAAGAGGATTAGAAATGGATGTAGGTTCATATGAAACAGGCGGATCTCAAAAATAAAATTATTCTGACCCTCAAAACTGAGTGTTCATTTCTTTTTTCCTTGTATATTGTCATATTGTTCCGTTCTTCCCGACAATTTCATCCGTAAGAAAGTACTAGACCAGTACTTTTAAGCTCTGTTTCCATAGGCCTGGGTCGGGGCAGTATGATATGGTCCTTCGCTCTTTCCACTGCGCAAAGCAACCCGTCATCCCCGTTTGCTGGTCAGTGATAATAAGAAAACAGACTCAAGGGACCAGACGGAAAAGAGCAGACAGATCCTGTGACAAACCAGTGCATTTTCAGTGATGAAAACTTTATTTGTTGCCCAATAGACAAAGCAAAGCTAGCGCGCTAGCATCAGCTGTTTCTTGTTTGCCGAGACAAAACAGTGTAAAAAATTGAAATCTTGTGCGTAATCCAGCCTCAAAGCATTGAAAAAGAGGCTTTGCAAAAAAGTACATTGACTCTGGGGTAAAGCTTGCCTGACTAGCCCACACACTTTGACAGACAACTTTACAAAGACTTGAAAGTCTGGACACAGAGAGCCAGGGTTTAATTTCGAGGGCAGGCATTCCCAGTGCTGAGTCAACCAATCACAGAAAACCCAGAAATTCCACCGATATTAGCAAAGGATTTTTTAAGTCTAAGACTCCCAACGTTGATTGCCTCTCAGATTTTAAGAAATTGATATGTTCTTATTGTTCAAAATCGAAGCAAGACTCGAAGAAAATAATCCATCAACTAAATCCACCATCTTGAATGTTTTGAAATGGTTAGAAAAAAGTTTTGAAATTGGCGATTGGTGTGGGGGAGTGCCCGTTTGAGATTGGATCGTTCTAATTTTGGACAACAAAGTGTTGGCTATGTCTTTGGTTCCAGACCCTTCTACATGGACAAAAAGGAACAACCTCAAAAGGAAAAGCTCCGCACCAGGACTAAGTTGTTCGGAGTAGAGTAGGTAAGAGCCAAGCAGGTACTGATGGAAAAGCCCTATACGTCTGTCATCTCAAACCGTGAAACACAGTTCACTTCAGACAGGCAACACTTTCTCACACTCAACAAGACTTTACAGTGAGCGTTTGAAGAAAGTGCAGAAGTACGCACTCCTCTGACTTTCTTTTTCCATTCCTTCTTTAAATTAAGTGCACAAGTAAGCCGCCAAGTGTAAACAACCGGTGTGAACTCTGAGTGCGTGACGACGACTGTTCAATTATTCACCGGAGCTGCACAAAGCCCATGAAATATGCAGCTTATTTACAAACGTGTGGGCGACCGGCGACGACGATAAATAATACAGAGGTGCGAAGAGTGGCTGCAAGTGCGCACTTCTAATAATGGCTCTGTTCAGAAAAGGGGAGGCAAAGTCAGGCTCAAACACGAACGCTGCGAGTCTGTATTATCTGAGATTATTGCTTTATTATCTGAGAACTTGTGAAGCCGTGTTGTGTTAGCTGCACTGTGGGTTTAAAGTTGGTTTGTTACTACACGAGTTTGTAGCTTATTGGATGAATTACTTATTAAAAGGTTGATGGTTCAATAGTTGATTTAAGCAACGTTTGCTTATAAAACCTTTGAAAAAAATCAATCAGTCAATCCTTATTAATAAAGCTCTTTACAACACTCAAGTGACCAAAGTGCTTTCCCAAATACAAAGAGCAAAAAAAAAAAAGCATAAAAACAATACATCTAAAACAGGCAATTTATGTCATGACATTTACAGTGTTAAAAACCAGTCTGAATAAATGTGTCTTAAGTTGTAATTAAAAAGATCCAGATCTGTGACTAAGCTCATGTCAGGAGGCAGTGTGTTCCACAGTCTGGGACCAGCCACAGAGAAAGCTCCATCGCCCAGTGTTTGAGCCTGGCTCTGGAAACTTCCAACAGAAGTTGATTCATCGACCTTAACGACCGGATTGGATTTTGAACAGAGAGAAGCTCGGTCAGGTAAGAACCGGCATTAAGAGCTTTAAAAACAAAAATAAAAATTTTAAAATCAATTCTAAAAGAAACTGGAAGCCAATGAAGATTAAAAAGAACCGGGGTAATGTGCTGACGTCTGGATGTGTTTGTTAAAAACGAGCTGCACATTTTGAACAAGCTGGAGACGACTAAGAGCAGATTGTGATACACCAACATGAAGAGCGTTGCAATAGTCAAGTCTTGAGCTGATAAAAACGTGAATTACCCTTCGAGATCATTGGGTTCAAAAAAGGTTTTGCCTTAGATAAAAGGCGCAGTTGACAAAAACTGCTCTCACTACATTGTCAATCTGTTTGTCAAATTTAAAATGATTATCAAAAACCACCCCAAGATCTTCACTGTCTGTTTTAACTTGGATTGCAAAAAATAAAATAAAAATACACAAAGTTGTTGTTAGTAACAATAAGTTCTTTTGTAACTGTTGCTCAGTCACTTGTATCTTACATTAAAGGATAAATATGATGCATTCTTTCAGGTACTCCCATCAGACATACTCCTAACCCTAACCAGAACCAATTAAAACTGTAATAAAGCACATGGCAGTCATGTTTCACACATTAGACTCTACTGGCTGCAATAAAACAGCCAGTCTCCGAAAGAAACGTAGTTATACGATGAAAGAGCGCCATCTAGTGGAAAGGGCGTCAACTTTTCATCAGGAAAAAGAAAACAGCCACTATCATTGCGCACATCAGATGAGCCGCGTGTTAGGGGGAATGCTGTGTGTTGTTCAGCAAAAGCAGTTTGCAAAGCACTTGCTTGAAGAAAATACAAGAGGATTTATTAATTTGTGGTAACGAAAACACAAATCTACTTTGGCCAGCGCATGTTGTTAAGAAGGAAACTACACACATGGAGACAAACGGAACAGCGCTGCATGGGTAAGACTTATGTTTCATTGGTTTGGGCACTTCTGAAAGCTTCATCTACTTAAACAGTTTGTCTCATCAGCAGCTGAATGCAGCTCTTTGGTGAGCCCGACTCAAAAGAAAGCTACATTTACCACGAGTTCACAGCTGTTTTGCGTAATTATAGTATGCATCACATTCCCATTCATTTCAATGGTGGTTGTTAAGGCGTGTTCTTATTTATGAACATTAATGAAATCCTGATTCTAATCTTAACCTGCCCCAAGCCCCAGACCTAATCTTACCCATTTTAGTAACTTTATGCCTAAACTTACCCGTTTCACCTGAAGAAAACATCCCCATGGCTTCAACCAAGACTGTTTTAACCTGTAAGTATTTTTACCTTTTCATATCGTGCTAAATGCACGGCGTAACATAAGTGTAACTCATGGCTCAAAATACGCTGTTTTTGTGTCGTGGTAAAAGTCTAGTGAGACTGTGTTGCTCTGGTTGGTTATGCTTGGGTGGTCCTCTCCAATTTCATGTTGTTTGTAAATAGAAGTTTTAAGCCAGAATTTTAAAATGAATACATGATGTATTACCCAGTGTCGAAGGATTTATAAGAGGAAGTTGTCAGATTTAAAACCTAAATCATGTTTGTAGGTAAAAATCAGAGAGAGTGTGTGTTTTATTGCAGTTATGCTCTAGGAATGAGGAAACGCCACGTTGACCTGGAGGAGGATGAATGCCAAAGCAGCGCATCAATAGCAAAAGTGCATGACCGATAGCACTGTCTGAATGGCAGCAATGGATGGGCTCGAACGGCAGAAAAAAATAAATAAATAAAAATTGGTGGAAGGACTGCTTTCGTCGTAATCAACAAAAGTCTCTTGCCACAAACAAAGGGTATAATTTATTTTTTTTTTTTTTTTATATCATTTTTCCCAGTACAATAGAGGACGATTTGGACGATGTGGAGAAATCGTCATTCTTCGGTGTTTGGAATGCTCGAGGTGAATCGGCCCCGTAGCAGACCAGTAATCAGACTGGTGAACCGCCAATTACGAGAACATGTTATCCCTCATATTACGTAAATACATAGTTCCAGGGTCTAGCTCAAGACAGATATATACACTATCAGGCAACCACCAAAGGAGGTCTGTTTCTGTGCACTCGACACTAAGGACAACTAAGGACATTGGAATGAGATTGGCACACTTATAAAGGAAAAAGTGTAGGGTCTAGGTGCAGGGGAAACTTTCAGAAAAGACATTTGGAAGAGTCTGCTAAGGACCACATGTGACGAGTGGAACTATTGGCTTGGTAAAGACCAGAGAAACTGAGCCCTCAGAAGACTCTTCCATGACATTCGTAAAATGTACACAGTTTGAAGAAAATGTGTTTGTATTCCTTGTTTAACTGCATGTCTGTTCGTTCCTTTTTTTTAAATAATGAAAGCGTTAGAAATTATTCTGACAAAAAGCTTTTTTTTATGTGGAAACAATTTAAGTGTAATGTGTAAATAACAATCAGACAAACAAACTGTCTGGTGGACATTTGACTAACACATAGGAACTCAGAAATACATTTTTTAGACATTAACATTTGTTCCTCATAAGTCATTGCGTTGTTAAAGTGACACAATCTAGTTCTCCTCCTTAACAACTGTTGACAGGAGCAAATCCAGCCCAGACACAGTGGCCCACATCTGTCACTCCTGCAGGTTAAACACACTTCTACAGCATCCACACACAAACGTCCTGACGAGCCTGAAAGAAGAAGCCGCGTTGTATGATTTATTTTTAATCCTTCTGCTCGGAGACGTGTCACCCTTCCTCCAGCACCGCCGTCCTTTCAGAGCGGCTCACGTCCACCGCAAATCCTGCTGTTTTTAAATGTCTGACAGGGAGTTTACGAGCGGCGCGTCTCAACATGTGGTGTGTGCACTGGAAGGAGCACAATCTTTTACAGATATTTTGTTTGCCCAATTACAAGAGCTTAATTTTTGTCTTCTTTTACACGTTTTTTTCTTTAATGGTTGCACAATATAAGCTATGTTTAGTGACAAATCAATAGGATTATCACTAAGTTAGTAGCCAAAACAAACAAGCAAACAAACAAAACTGCACTGATTCAACATCAAAGCAAAGGAAATTAGATCTTAAGAGTTCTGTGCCTGATTTAATCATTTAATGAATTTAAGCTTTCTAGATCAGGCACATGTTTTGCTCACTTACCGAATGTTTTCTGAGTTTCTAAATTGATCATAACAGTGAGACATGCTGGTATGTTAGCAGTGAAAGGTGACCAAACGGACTTCCCATTGCAGACTGGTTTTCACCTGAATAGATACTTCAACCAAACATCTGTGCTGGGGGGAAATTGATATTAAGTTGTTTTATTTAAAAAATAAAATCATCACTGTTTTCTCTTTATTCAAACTGTCTGAATGCGTGGGAGCAGCAGCTCTAATCCAAGCTCCTATCATGTGACTGGACTCCCTTTCCTATGGAGGTCCACTGTGAATTCTACTTCTTTTGAAAGAACAGGCTCTTAATAAAAACTCCCATAGGGATTTTGAAAAAGAAAAAATAAATAAACACTACTACTAACAATAAGTTTGAAATCCTTGGTGCTAATCATCTCTGTGGTGAGTAAGCGCTGTGGATCTGAGTTAGCACAAATATGTCTTTAAACTTTTGATATTTGTAATTTTAGAAATCTCTGTGTATTGGGCGATCTTCTAGTGTTAATGTCCCGCCCACAATTTCTGTCAGCACACTTCTTACGGGCTGATTCCACATCCTGCATATCCGCTGCGCAGCCTTTATAATGAATGAGGTACGTTCCACATCTCGCATATGCGCTGAGCAGGTCTGAGCCTCAGCTCCGTCACTCCAATGCCGTCTGACAAAATTGCGGATCAACGGTAAAATCATCTGCGCCCTGGTCCGAACTGATCAAGTTCCACAGATCAGACGCACCAAACAGGAAAATACAACGTGAACTACATCCGGAATTTCGAGGTAAAAACACTTCGCAGGGACTTTATTTGATCATGGTACATGTATTTAATCTTTATATGCATAGTTGCTTGCCAGTTTAACTCAGTCTGCTGTAAACTTTCACTTTATGCCACTGAAACACTGACAGGAGAATACTTTTTATCGGACTTAATCACGTAATGCCTTTGCCTTCGTGGGAGAGAGAAAACACACGTGAGCTCATGTGATGAGACCTAAAGAGTGATCCCATCAAACACGGCCGTTTTTTGCACTCTTGCTGCACAAAAAAAGAGCTATTTTGGCTTTATTTAAAACTTTTATTTCATAAACTTGTACTCTTCGCAGCCCGGCGGGGACAACATGCATCCAGTAGGAGAGGCTTTGTGCACGAAATCAGAGGTGTTCTGTGGAGCAGCGCTGCACAGCGGATATGCAGGATGTGGGATTCCTGTGTTATAGAAGGTAGTTAACATGTTAGCTTGTCTGCTTGTGCGGAGATCTCAAATAAATACAACGTTAAACACAACAAATGAATTCTACAAGACTTAACTTTTCAAACAATGAATTCACCTTCTTAAAGCAAAACAAGGAAACTGAGGCACTCAAGGATTTTTACAAAAATGTAATCAATGTATCAGGACTGAACCAGATGTAAACCTGTTTTTTCTGTTCCACTTTCTGGTATAATTCTTCGGTTGATCATACACGCTCCAGAAGTGCTTTTCTAAATCCACAGACTATGTTGATTTGGAGCCGTCCTGTAAAACTTACTGTTCCTCTATATAACATCCAAATAAATAATCAGTATCAGTGTCTTCCCAGACACAGGTGGGACATGTCTTGTGTAAAACTGGAACACATATTTTGTTTGGGATTTGCTGGACATGGGACATAGAAAACTAGGGAGTGTCCATGTTGAGTCACACTAGTTTAGACCCTTGTTTAGCTGTTAGTTCTAGTACACTATATTCAGTTTTCCTTGCTTTAATCATTTATTTCAAACACGTCCCTTAGTATTGGACGTCATCTTTAACTGACAACCCTCATTGCTCTAACTTACCTCTCCTGCACTGGCGCAGATCAGTCTGGCCTCCCACAAAGATGAAAGACTTCCCTCTGGCATTTACGTCTATTTAAAAACCCTTCAGACACTTTCGACAGCGGCTATCTGCGAGCGGCATCAAGCTAATAAGCGCGCGGCGAAGATTCAATTCCACTTTTGACAGGACTTTCTCGAGAGGATCTTGAAGAGCATTAGCGGTTTGTTAGCGCCGCTGCTGGCATCATAAGCATATCCAGTCTATTTAATCTAATAGGCCATCGAACGCTCCCCGCCGGGCTCCGAGCGCGTCTGGAGGATTGGCTTTTCCACCACATAAAGGTAAATGGCATGCTTACAGATAATGGACTCCTTCAATTAGAACGCTGCGTGAGTCCAATTAGGATTTCTGATGGTTTTGAATATGTAATGTGCTAAATAAGTGCTTCGCAGCCCACCATTAGGACTTACAACGGCTCTCAAAGGGATTGGGCACTTTGTAGTAACTCATAAATCATACGGTTTATCCTGGTAATGTCTGAATCCCTGCTCGTGGTGTAATCACGGTTCTAATTGTGCTTAATGCATCTCTGCCCATAAGGGAACATATTTACATAGCGTATATTAAGATGTTGAGCCTACATAAATTAGTTTTAGTTATTAAATATTAAGCTCAATCCTATGTTTTCACTTGAAAATGTCTATAATTCAAGCCGGAGTGCCCGAAGGCAGACTGTTCTCATGGATAAGCGTGTCAATACCACGTTATTGTAAACAGTGTCATATGAACTTCTATTTTGTGCGTGTGTATTTGGCACGTTTCTGTCCTAGTTCTTTCCATGGTGAATGTAAAGACACGTTATTATTCATGAATATTAACACAATCCTAATCCTAAACGTAACCAATTCCAAGCCTCAGACCTAAACTTACCCATTTTGGCAACTTCAGACCTAAACTTAGCTGTTAATCCTTAAAAAACCTAATGTTTGTCCTTAACCACATCGCATGTTATAGCACCCAGAAAAAAGAGGTGTAATTGACACCAAAACAGCAGGGAGTCTCATACATCAATTTTCATGTCTTTTTACGGCAATCATGAAACACGTTGCGAAGGAAACACCCAACACTGAAGAAACATGCACTCCACCAAAAAGCCCGGCTGTGGGAATCAACCCGCGCTTCTTGCCTGAGGCCAAGCTCTATCCGCTCTGCCACCTGCACCAGATTAATATGGAAGTTCATTTATTTATTTATTAGTTTATTTGACAGGGACAGTGTACATTAAATAGCATTGCTGCAAATGCACCAGAATTAGCCAAAAGGCTATTTTTGATCCGTTGTCCCTGGACAGATGGTAAAATTGTCTCCCTAAAACAACAATACAAATATTATACAGTGAATAACACAAATATAAACTACAGATAAAATAAGCTATACACAGACATTGCATAAAAAATGTCAACGTTTATACTACAACAATTACACATTTATACAAAGTAGGGCTGGGCAAGTTAACGCGTTATCGCAGCACGTGCTTAATCGCGATTAAATATTTTGTCGGCTTAACGCAGGTCACGTGATTCGGCCAAAAAGCTTGAATGAAAGGGCCACCCTGCTGCCGCTGCCTTTTCCTCCTCCTCGCTCTCATAAACAGTCCACAAACAGAGGATCTGCTCCGTTGCTGCTAGCGCTTTAATACAAGAAAGTGAGCTCTGCTGCACGGACAGAGGGACAGAGACGAGACTGAGCTTCGTCTGAGTGTTTAAATATCCAAAAAGACCCAAGAACCACAGAGCTACGTGTGTTAAAGACTTCAAACCGTTAACATCTCATTAAATATGCGCACAGAGATTCAGCTCTAGGTCAGCGGCGATGCACGAACTTTTACACACGTGTTTGTGATGTTTACTTTGAAAACTTTAAAAACGGCCTTGTTTCACTTCCCACAGTGTATTTAGTGACACTGAGCTGGTTTTAACCAGGACTATCCCAGAACTGGACCAGGTTTTCATCAAGACTGAAAATGTTAGTTACCTTTGTAACTATAGTTCTATGAGTAGCTAAAATTATGCATCTAAGCCAAAATACCCCAAAATTTGCAGGATTGTACACTCTACAAGAAGCCACGGCAACACGAGGAGAACATGTAAACTCTACCCAGACAGATTATGACATGTTGATCTGGTCCGACTTGGGACTTGAACCTTTGATGTCCTCACCAGGCTGCCAGAGCTCTAACCACTCTGTTACCATGCACTCTTTTACAAACACAACTTCGACAAGCTCTCACACTCTAAAGAACTGAATAATGTTTCTTATCTCACCTGATATGGACAAATGGATGTGACATAAATGACATGTACACACACATACACAAAAGCCACTCGTCGCATGTCAATTCAGATGATTCATTCTTCTTTAAGCTCCAGGATCCACTCGGCTCCACTAATGCATCAGCCCACACACTCACGCTCACATTAGCATTGTGAAGCCCAGAAGAGCAGGCACGGAGCTGCTTTTTACTTCTTCTGCGTCTCATTTGTGCACATATGGATTTACATTTACATCTCAAACAAATATACGGTATGTCCCTGTTGTGTTGGTTTACTTAACACAAATCAAGAAAAGGTCGATAAGCAAAACACACAAAATGGACTCAAACAACAAATGATATGGATCAGAAGAGTTTGAGTTTAAAAAAGCTAAAAAAAAACAAAAAATATATTTTAAAAATCATGAAAAACATTTGGATTTTATGGAGAAACATGTGAATTCATTTTTTTTTGTATTTAATCAGATCAAGAAGAAATTACCTGCGGAAGCCTCCAGTCAGAGCGACCTGAGCGTTCGGGGCCACCCTTCGGACAGTCTCCCCGATCACAGCCTCCACGGCCCGGGCCTCGTCTGCTCTTATCCCCCTCTGAAGGTCTGCGTAGTGGAGGAAACCTGCCAGAGAGGATAGTTGGCCAGGGACATAACTACGCTGTAACAAACCATGAGTTACACAAAAATGACAAAATGCCTATGGTTAAATTGACATAATGTTTGGCACATTTGTTTTATGCTCTTTGGTCCAACTTGTTTGTGTTGTGTTGAAACTACACAACACATCACAAAAGCCACTCACACATTTGGTTTGTGTTGGGCCATCAAAGCTGAGCATGTTGTTACAACACAACTGTAACTGTTGATCAGCGTGCATGATGGGAAAAGGAGAAAACAGCTCAAAGTTACAAACAAACAGCAGCGCCTGGTAAGTGCAAAGACTTGGATCTTTTTCGGGGTCTAAAGTTAGTTCTTTCCCTCAGATATAAATGTATGTTTTAAAAGATGATGCAAAGTCTATTTTTGATATGTTAAAAAAAATATAATAATGTAACACTTTTACGTCAGTTTTGTGAATGCACATACACATTTACTGAACTGAAAACTATAAATATCTCTAATCAATTGATGTGTATTGATAGTCTAATAACCACACCTGTGTAATAATCATATCTAACCTAATCAGCATCTTGATGCGACACACCTGTGAGTGGATGAATTATTTAGCAAGTCATCTGAGTCTAAATCTCAGATATAGGTTGTGTCTGAACGTCTGCACTCATTCCCTATTCACTCATTACTATATAGTCCTGCCTGTTCAGTGAACTGGTCAGTGACTCATTCATCGGTATTCGGTACGATGCGCACCCCCCCCTTGAGTTGAGGTAACGATCGGCAAAAAAGTTTGATAAATATGAACTTTTGTAATAAATACTGGTCAAGTCATTGACACGCACATATTTAAGGACTATACTCACATACAAGTCTGGTTAACTTGGACAATCATTTAACCGAACACAGACTGGATAATCTCTTTTACAGCAAGTAGGTAAGCAGCTAACGTTAGGATCTTTATGGCTAAAGGCTTCAGGACGAGTGTTTTGTTTCTTCTCCGGCTCAACAGTGAGTTCAACGGCTCTTCTCATCTTTACTTCAGTGTGTTGTTTACGTTAAGACCTACGTTTCTGTTGTTTTTTCGATTCTCGCAATGAATTGTGGTCCATTGACCGTTTAGTGACCATCGTTGCTCATACTGAGATCATTGTGGAAATTTTGAGTGCACTACTTTTTGACCTGCTGGACATTCGGACACCACTACAAAGTGACCCCTGAATAGTGCACTATATAGTAAATAGTGTGGATGTTCGGACACAGCCTTAGACTCAGATGTTGAAACTGTTTTAGATCTTTGAGGTCATCTCATAAAAAAGGGAGTTTGCTCAAAAGTGTTGCATTTACATTTTTGTTGAGTGTAATAAATGCAATGTGAATAAGAAGGTTTTTTTTCCCCCATTAGTGCTATGTACAATGCCAGAGATGTTTGTATCAGTTTCTAGCTTTTACAGCTAATTTCCATTTGTAGTCCAGAGGAGAGAAGGCACCACAGGACATGTTTTTAGAGTTTGGTGAACCAAAGCACTTGGAAGAAACCTACATAGACTCGAGGATGACATGCATAAAAAGGCCACAGGTCAGCTGAGAGTCAGTCCTTCTTTCTATGAGGCCAGAGTGTTGACTGCTGCGCCATCGTACCGACCGTATGATCCAAAGATCCTTTGCCAAGCTCGTTGGCAGATGATGGAAGAGAGAGAGAGAGCTATTGGTAACCCCTGAGCTTAGAGATGGAGACCACTGCTCCAAACCATCCAGTAGTAGTTGGTTTCTCCATATGCCTCAAGCCATGCCATTGGTTTTCTCTCAAACAACACAAATCATAGCTCTTTCATTTGATAATTTTAATGTTTTTATTGGCCTTTAATTAATCAGCGATGTGCCACTGAGCAAACCGATTTCACAAAAAAGTGTACATACACCACGACACAAAACCAGCTGAGCACAATTTCACCGCTTTTTTGTGTAAATATGCCACACATCGGAGTACCAGTGCATTTCTATTTCTATTTATGAAGATTAACCAAATCCTGATTCTAATTTAACCTGCCCCAAGCTCCAGTCCTAAACTTACCCATTTTAGTAACTTGATGCCTAAACTGCAACCAGGGTTAAACCTACACAGACAACAAGAGAATATACAAACTCCACACAGAAAGGTCCTAGCCACTGTGTCCTGGCGATACAACATTTATATTTGCATTGTCTATTGATTAAAAAAGCTGAGAGAATAAAAGCAGTAAATAAAAGTCAATATACCAATCCACATCAACAAGCCGCCGCCGTCATTTCAAAGCCAACCATAAACTAAATCACTTTCTGTTCGCTCCTGTAGACTAAACTAAACTATGATGGATGGATTGACAAGTCCATTTCAAACGCCTCACTTTGCCTCGTTCGCAGAGACGACCAAAAAAACTCCAAACCCGGCCAATTAATCACGCTAAACCTAATGACACGTCTGTCCGTAAAACAAATGAGCGGAGCCAGCTACACCGCGCCGTCAAGAGATCAAGGGTTCAAAAACATTTTCCCAGTCAAATCGCTCATAAATTGTGGGCACAGCGGCGCGGCGAGCAGATCCTGGAGTGATGGATTAGAAGACCGTTTGATGAAGATGTCTGTCAGTTCAGCGCGTTATCAGATGGAGTTACAGAAGAGATGTGAACCTGCGTGTAAGTCGTGTTTCAGATTACAGTTTAGAAGAGTCGTGAGAGGAAAAATGATAAGCGTGAATGGATTCTGCCTGCGTTTGGAGATTTTGTTAATGTTGTTGTTTGTGGAGGATTTATCATTGTGGTGGCTGATATCAATGTGTTTTTGTTCATTTGATAAGATAAAGAATGTATTTATTAGCTTGGGTCTGTCACAGAAGTGGTTGATTCCGACGTCGGTTTCGTGTGGATTCATTTTTTTTGTTTTTTACTCGTTTCAACAATAACTTTAGGTTTCTAGCAGGTATCTGAAGTACAACAAATAGTCGAGCTGCAGGCGATACTGTTGGATGAGAGCATTGGGATGGTTAGCAAGGACATCCCTAAACAAAAAAACTTAATTTATTAACAGTTTTACAAGGTCATAGTTCCAATACTACAGTGAGATTGAAATGTACACTTGAACTGTCAGGTTTGTGAACAGATGTATGCATCATATAGTCATTTTTAATGGAAAACAGTTCTTTAAGTGAGGCTTTACAGCCGGTCTGAGACTTACTCCACCCACAACTGCACCTCAAACAGACTCGCAAAAATGGGAGCTGCCCTAAGTGCTTTTAAGAAACGCCCAGTGGGTGTGAACAGACACTGATTGGCAGCACCAAATATGAATGGCAAGCTTGGAGAGTGGTGCTAGTTTTAATTGAAGCGCTCCTGACGTGTGGTGAGGTTTACAGCTGTGATGCTGTGCAGCACAGATTTAGTTAATCACTTGCACTCCAACATTCCTTTTTATTGTCTGTTGCAGACATATGTATGAAACCTTTCCTTTACATAAGCACATGAGCTCATGTGAGTATTTTCTAAAATTGAAAATGAGAAGAAACACTGATGCGAGATTCGAACTTGCAACACTTTGGACCTCACCTCCATCTTATCCATCTGAGCCAAATGACTGATGATGTCTTTACATAGTGGGTGACTGCTTTCCAACTCACATGAGCGGTTTGGCTGTCGCATCATTTTGATTTGATGTGGACGTGAACTGAAAATTCAATGACAGTGTTTAACCATCGTGCAGTACAGTCGAGGTTTTTCCACATGTAACTGCAAAATGAGCTAGTTTGCACAAAAATGTCCAAAAAAGGCCTGGAAACAGGAGATAATACATTTTTGACCCGAAGCACACAGTTTGATAGTGAAAAAGTTGAGTTTGCATTTAGTTTAACTAAAAAGTTAGTTTATAAACATTACTTTACTTGAAGATCTTTACCTGAAAAACATGTCGTCTAATTTTCTTTACATATTTGCATAATGAAAAATTGGCATGATTTCCTGTAGAAATGTTAAGACGTCTGATGAAGGCTGATGCCCTGTGCAGACTTCTTTTTCATTTCTTCTTTTATTTTTCAGTTTTTGTCCCAGAGGAAAACACTGTACTGAGTCAATTAAACATTTTGTCCACTTTTTAATTTATTTTTACATAATGCCTCTGTGCCATTCAAAAACATGTTGCTGAATACAGTGGCCCATCACACAAAGACACAGCTTCACACCAGTTTGTCTCCAGTGGATTTACGACCTTCAGAGGAACAAGATTGATGCTCCGTTCAGTTTTCTGATTGATGAAAGCTCCAAGCGCTTTTATTCATTGATTTTTATACGAACCTCCTCTGCCTCCAGCTGCTGTCGTGTCACGGTAACTCCCTGTTGTTTACATCCTTCTACGAGAAGTATTGTATGTTGTGTTTGCTTGTTCTTGTATCAAAATCCAACTGAAGAAGAACTGTGTTAATATTTTTGTTCAGTGCAGAAAAGTTTGCTAGATGAGGAAATGCAACACGATGAAACTTGTTTGCCATAAATGTTTTTAAAATGTGCACTAAACCCACTCGCAGACTCCCTGAAGAGAAAACTAATGATTTTCGAGGCGCTTTTTGGTCTTGTAAAGGCTGAAGTGGATCATCGTGTTGAAGTTGTTACCGTGTTGCTGCATCCGGTTGAGCTGAATCCCGGGATGAGCCAGGATTTGGGAGAGGGAGCGCAGTCCTTGACGGTACCACTTGTCTGCAGTTTTCGGTCCGACCCGAACACACTCGTGAACAGCTGCGAGGAAATCAAAGAGGAGGTAATCATGGTAAGAGGTGAGTCTATCTATCAGTAAATGTACATGTAAATGAGCTCAGAGTAGAGACCAGGAAAGGAATCCAATCCAATTTTAGCATAGCAAAGACTAAAACACAGTATATGCAATGTTATCGGTAATTTTGTATTGCTTATAGGATTACAGAGGTAGTTCCACAATTGTTCCTAGCAACCATATTGTCTTGTAACACTTTAATTTAGCAAACAGATATTTTGTTTTAGAACTTAAATTACTTCCTGTAATTTCAACTTTTCTTGGTCAGTTTGTTCATATTTGCAACTTGGCAGCTATAAAACTGATACATAATGACCACAAGGACCATCACACCAAACTAAGCCTTCTAACCTGGGCAGCCAGACGGTTTATCTTTGTCAGATGGTTTAGCCGGTTGGTTTGGGTGTCTGTACTGCGATGGTTAGGCCCAATCACATCACAGCAGCGTGGTTTTGAGGCCCAATCACATAGCAGCAGGCGAGCTAAGATGGGCTGTTTGCGCGAGTCTGATTCAAGCTAAACAAGATGGCAGCTCCCGTGGATGGATTACTTTTTCTGGTGCTTTTGGTGCTGTTTAGCTGAAATACAGAGTAATTTTTTTTTTTTTGAAAGAAGAGCAGTGTGTGTGCATGTACTTGTTTATCATTTACTTGATACACCAGTACGATTTTTGCTGTGATTGGCTAAGCACAAATAAGGTGCACCGCACACCCAATCAGCTCCACGTCCTGCCTTTTCCCAAACGCTTTCAGCCAGTCAAGTTCCAGATGGATACTGAAGAACTCAAATGGGAGTTCAACACAGATTTGTCTGTGTGTTCAGCCTTCTGCAATCTGCAGGAGTTTTTGCCCAATTTTAAGCCCGATGTGCCCCTCTACAAGTTTAGGAGGCGTGACCAGAGTAAGAATTATTGTAAGAGATTTTTTGTAGTTTCTCTCCTTATGTCTGTGCGTCAACTATTTGTCAGAGCGAGGATCTTAACAGACAACATCTGGTGCATCTGCCTTGTGACAGTAGTTTTTAAAATGTAAAATATTGCTTACAATCTGAAAATACATGTAACATTTTGTGCACTTTGTCAAAGTGAAGGATTCTTTTTACGAGCTTTTACGCACGTCATCTCCAATGAATCTATGGTCAACATTTAGTTTGTGAAACTTTGTCATTTCACGCCCACAATGCATCAGTGTAACAGCTCCTTACCTCCGCTCTCTGTGACCTTTATAAACCTGGTTTAATCTATTGGTGTTTCATCATTGTTGTAGTTGTCCAGTCCATATCATGTCCAGTAATGTTTGTTTTGCCATGTCAGGGATTTTCAGAAGCAACAAGCAATCAAGACTTTGAAAAAAGCTCCAAAACAAGTGACCTTTCGATAAAAAAAAAGTTATTGAGGGTGTATTCAGACCAGAAAAGTGCAAAGGAGAGGGTCCAAGGACGAGACACGGGTCCACACCCAGAGTCCAGTCCAGTGGTAGAGGCGATTTCAACCCCCGTGCGGCAAAGCACAGACATGAAGCTTGCTGTATTTCGCAAGGATTTAGCGCAAACACAGCGGACTGCTCGCTGTACCAGTAGGACAATGCGCAGCAGTGCTCACGATGGAAGAGTAGCCTAGTTGTGCTTCAGACTTTCTCTTTTTTTCTGGACACATGAATTTAAATGGACTAAGCAAGTCTTCAGTAGTGGTTTGGTTTGCAAGGCTCTTCAATAAACTTCTTTCTCACGGTAAGAAGGCTGTCTAAGCATTACTGTTTTGATGTTATGAAAGTGCTCAATTTGATAGAAACAAGCAGCAGAAAAACATCTTGATGTTTTCAGACGAAATATAGACAACTGAACAAACAGCGGAGGTGGGAAATTATGATTAAACCACACATCTGAGTCAATCTGGCAGATGTGCGCAACATTACATTTATAAGTGGCTCTGTCTCTGTAGTTGTAGGACAGGTGTGCCCTTGTCCTGGTGCTTCTCTTGTCTTTCTGTGCGTTGTGACGATGGCTTGTCAAGTCCAAAAAAACACAATTTTTCGTGTTCAATTTGATCAAGGCAGATTGTATTCAGACCATAAGCACCCGTCTTTCCAGAGAAGCGAACTCTGGACCGTTCTGGATCGTTTTAATCACCCTAAAGACTTTACCAATTTTTTCCTTTTACCATGTTCATCTTGTCTTCAGTAGTATTAGCAGTAAGCGATTTCTTCTATTCAGACAACTTTTTAGTGAGTTGTATTTACCTTTTTGACATGTTTCGGCTGCTAGCTGCGAGCCATCTTTAGAAGCGTCACCAGTCTCCGTGGTGACGTGTCGTTTATTAGATGTTACGACCTGGGTGCTCAGACTGACCACACCTCCTGCCGCCCGGTGGTCTCTGGAGAATAGAGTCCCAGGTAGGAGAAAAGAGAAACGCTCCTTCATCTCGATTGATGGTGTCTGGGCCTCGCTTCCTGATTTATATGGCCTCCTTGGTCCAGCGTTTGAACTTGTTGTTTTCAGCTCCTATGACCCATGCTCCGTCCCAGTCCATGATGTGATTGTTTTTCTTGCAAAGATCTGATATTGCTGATTTTAAAATCAGCAATGAAGGAATGTTCCTAATTTCACCTACCTGGGACTCCATTCTCCAGAGACCACCGGGCGACAGGAGGCGTGGTCAGCCCAAGCGACCCAGGTCGCATCGGGTTGACCACGCCTCCAGGAAGTAACATCTAATAAACGACATATCACCATGGAGACCAGTGACACTTCTGAAGATGACTCGCAGCTAGCAGACGAAACATGTCAAAAAAGGTAAATACAACTCACTAAAAAGTTGTCTGAATAGAAGAAATCGCTTACTGCTAGAGTAATTCTTGATTGGTGGACGCCACGTTCAGGCGATGAAAGTTCAGCAGTGCCCAACTTGGCTGTTGACGCCTGATGGCAGCCAAAGCGTCCTCCGCAGGTTGGAGCGTCTACTTTACAAGACGACCAAACAGGCAAATTTTGATGGATGGATGCAAATCCGTGCAGCTAATGCACTGGATGCTCAAACATCTGAATGCAGCATTAGTGTTATATGTACGTTTTCTTCCAAGAAAGCGTACATATACTATGACACAAAAACAGCGTAATACTGTATGAGCACAATTTCATACTTTTTTTAACTAACTTATGCTAAAAATGCGTAGAAAACAAACAACCACGTGGGGACAGTTTCTTTATGTGTAACGGGTAAGTTTAGGCTTCAAGTTACTAAATGGGGTAAGTTTAGGGCTGGGTCTTGGGGTAGGTTAAGACCAGGATAAGGATGTCTTGTGAGATCAGGTTGTAATATCTACTGTTTGAAAAATGGGTACAATTAGTCTTCAAATGCTGCATTAAACTGTAGCAGCGTTTTTGTACTTGTATTATATTATTCCAAAATCAGCACATTTGTCTTTCTTCAAATCTACTGTGCGTACCTGCAGCGCTGAGTCTCAACAAACATAAAATATTCAGCTGTGACAAACAGGCCGTTATGTTCATCTGAGGGGGTTGTCAACAAGGGCTTGTGCATAATGTGACGGATGGCATTTTTCCACAAACCTCGACTGAAAATCATCAAGTATTAGAGCATCCATCTTCTATACACTCCAACAAACACACATTTCTATGAGTGCACCCTGCAAAGACCCAGTTAGTTTGATACTAGATTCATTTGTTTATCTTTCAACTACTAATGTTGTGCTGTCAGATGTAGATGAAGTTTAGAGTTTTCACCTTTAGCGTCTGGTATTTCTCGTCCGCCAGAATTTTCTCCACTTCAAACGAGCGGCCATGTTGAAGTATCTCCTGTGAATTAAACAGGTATGAGAGTCATTATGATCTCAAACCAAAGACTGCAACACAAGTCAAGCCATGTCTTTTCCTTTTCTTGATTTTTTTTTTCTTCACTCATAAGTCTCGATCCCATAAATTTGTCATGTGATGCACGGGTGGAAGTGGGTGCAGATTCTACATTTAAAAGTGCAACTACATTGGCGTGTACCAATACTGTTGCATGTGTATTCTACGCCTATAGTGTTGAGGTGACAATGGCACAATGTTTTTCTAGCATCTTATAAGCCCTGTTTCCATAGGCTGGGTCGGGGCGGTACGGTACGTCCTATGCTGTTTCCACATCGCCAAGTGAACCGTTCCGCCCCGCTTGCTGGGACCAAAGTGAGACATCTTTGGCACAAGACCAAGACAAAAAAGAGACTTTCATAGGTCGAGGCCGAGACAAGACCAAGACCGCGGGCCATCAAGATCACATTAAGAGTACCTTTGAAGCTTTATCGTTGTGTGCAATTTGCAGAGTGAGGATAAATAATGTGGTCGTGTTCAAGAAGCGACGAAGACCAAGTCCAAGACAAGACTGAGTCAAGCACCTTCGAACCAAGACAAGACGAGTATAAAAAAACAAGACTGAGTCCAAGCACCTTCGAGACCAAGACAAGACCGAGTATAAGACCAAGTCCAAGACAAGACTGAGTCCAAGCACCTTCGAGACCAAGACAAGACCGGGCCCAAATGCGCTTGAGTCTGTGATAAGACCAGTCTTAAGAGAGCGTCTAAGCAAGACTGGTCTCGAGTACTATGAGCCCCAGATGGATTAGAAAGCAGTTCTGAGTGCATATATCCATCTTGTTTGAGCAAGTTGATTTATTCATTTGTTTAAATTTAATTTACAGGAACATCTAACATACTGTACTTAAAAATACTGTTTTCAGATATTGGGCAGCATGTGCTTTTGTGGGTATGGCTGTTGTACTTTTAAGTGAAAAGCAAGTGGTAACATATTATATATAATGTATATCCAGCTTTATATCTGAAAGTGTTTACAATCACCTGTGCTGCATCAGGATCCAATTATAACACAGATCAAGGCTGTGCAGGAGAAAAACCTGTTTGTCTTCTGGGTCCAGCCAAGCTACCTGCAGACTCAAATCACTAAAGCACCACAGACTGCTAAAAACTGTGTAAAGCTGTGTAAACTAGGCTTAAGTCTACAACAGGGTCATACCAACTTGTCCAAACCTGATCTCGTCAGAAGCTAAGCAAGTTGGGCCTGTACAGTGCTTGGATGGGAGACTGCTGACCTCAGGAGTCACAGTGAAACGACCATAGGAGCAATTGTTGTTGCGTCATGAGGCAAGATACTTACACTTACATGTCCTCGTCTGGATCTGGTGTGAGTGGGAATGATTGGTGATGTTCGGAAAGGTCAATGACAGAAAACGGCAACTTCACTTCGTCTTGAAAAGCACTATATAAAACCCAATGCCTTATTATTACAGTATTATTAAAATTCCAGCCAAGACAAGTATGATTGGAGCCACCACCAACTTTATTAAACTCCAGCTTCAGAGGCACTTTCCACTCCAGCTCTTCAGCCTTTAGCGCAGACACGTTTTACTCTGATCCTGATCTTTTGTGTCACCACTTTCACGTCTCCTGCAGGAATCACTCGGCTCTCTTTCTCTGAGCGCTCTGTCACTCCGGTGTTCACTCACACACTTTGTTTTTGCCGTTTTCTTGTTCTGGCTTTTGGCTTTTGATCGGTTCAAAGAGACAAGTGTTGAGTTAGAAAAGAAAAAAAAAAAAACGAAAATGGTGTGAACAGCTCTTTTACAAGCTGTTACAGTCACTAGCTCATCCACATTGTGAATCATGGTAAGTTGTACATTTTTGTGTAAACCTGTGAAACTAAATTGAAAGCACTTAAAATACAAATCACCAAATTAGGATTGCGCGATGAAAACTTGCGATACGGGCTCTGAGATTGTAATATTACAATATTTTTGCAATATTTTCTTTTCACTAAAGGTATTTGTATTAATTTGAAGTTGGTATTACACTATTAAAACAATGTGCATATTATCAGCACATGTTCTGCAGCAAGACAAGGTTTAATTGATTGCTTAGTTATTTTTCAAACTTATTTTTACTGAAGAGCAGTCGCTTGCTTAGGACTTTAGGGCTTTTCGCTTGTTACTAGGGGCATCGGACTGGGGGGTAAAGGGTGCAAGGCCCTGGGGAAATGAAGGGCCCTTGAAGACCAGAAATTTTTTTATTTTTTAAAGCTGCCTTTTTTGTATTGTAAATCTATTTTTTTTTCTTCTGATGACATGAACCATAATCTAGTTTCCCCCCTTTAAATAAATATACAAATGGCATAAGTGGTCCCTCCACCCCTTAAAATGATACAAATGGTTCGATCCATGTCTGTGTTTTTGTTCCGCGCCAGCCTGCTCAAACGCAGAACAGGAGCAGCGCGAGTGCTCACTTGAGTGAAAAACGTCTTTCCTCAAAAAAGGAAAATCATGTCATCAAAAACAAAAAGAACGGAAGGAGAAGGAAAGGAAATCAAATGAAGGGAAGCAGGTGCTTAGCAATAGCATAATTGTTTGCATTAAAATAGGCTACAGGGGGCTAACGTCTGAGATCAACAATGACAAGACAACTGAACAGTCTGGCACTTCTTTCCATTGAAAGTCACTTAGCAAAACAGCTGGACTTTAAAGATTTCAACAGTGATTTTGCCAATGCAAAGACCCGCCATGGCTAGCCTAGCACCAGCACTTTTATTTTGGGTTAGGGGCCCATCACGAAATTTGTTCCCAGGGCCCAGAACTTGGTGCTACGCCCCTGCATAATAATAATAATAATAATGATGATAATAGTAATGGCAATGACAATGATGATAATGATGATGGTAACAATGGTAATAATAATAATATAATAGTCGTGGTGATAAGAATAATAAAGTAAACTTGCACCAAACCCCATGAATATATAAAATAAAGGAACAAAAAAATTAAAAATGTACCACCCCTTCCCCCACAATCCTTTTTCTTGTTTTTTTCATGATTATTTTTATTAAATTTTTTATGATTATCATTTTTTATGATTATTTTGTTTTTTTATGTCGATGTATGTCTTGTTTTATATTGTATTGTTTTGTCTCTTGTCTGTGAGAAACTAAAATATAAATAATAAAAAAAAAGACGTTTGAAAAGATGTGAGTTCATAAAAAGGTCTTACAAGCTCAAAAAAATACACTTTGACTTAATATTTGTAATAATTGTCTTTTTTTAAAAACGTATAAAATAAAATGCCAGGTGTCAGACATCCTTCTCGACTCCTGCAGAAGTCAAAACACTTCCTGGACATTTCTCCGGCGCCGTCTTGACACCTGCCCTGAACCACTGCTCCGACTAACTCCACATGATGGACCTGGAAGCACTATTTTTATATTTCCACTTTGTGTGAGACGAGACGAGCTTTGGAGATGCCTGTCGGAGTTTGCCCACGTGTGAGTGAAGCTCTAAAGATTGACTTCAAAACTTTCAGCTCGTGAGTGAGTTTGGTGAGAATAAATAGAACCCTGGTGTCGCTGCTTTGGTAAACAAGTGTATTTTTAAACCAAATTTACATTTCTTAAGCCCAGACGTTTTGGGTGGCACGACAAATTGACTTTTGCAGAAAACTGAAGTTATAAAAGTGAATGTTTTTTAAGTTTTTAGTTGCTGGGGTTTGGGTGTGAGACCTTTCTTTCCATAAAGAGAAAAACTCAAACTTTTCAATCATCCTAAGTGCATATTGTTTGTTTGTCAAATGTCCTGTTCACATGGGACCTCGTGTAAGTTGTAATAATGTATACAAACATGTCTGAGTTTCTAGTTCTGTGCAAATCGTTCATGTCTGTAAAAGTTTTATCCAAATTTACCTCCTGTATTCATCAAACTCAGACGTCCTCATGTCTGGCCATGGGGGAAAAAAAAAGATTATAATTATTCCATTTTTTATATGTCAATAATTTATTGTCCAATAAAAAGAATACTATGCAAACGTGAGCACTTTTAGTGAGTTCATTTGACAGTAAACTGAGTTTGTACAAAGCCGAGGTGAAGCAAGTCTCAGTTTGTCTTACAGCTCTGCTTCTGTCTGAGCACGACGGAATCTGGCTATAACAGCAAAAAAAACAACAAAAAAAAAAAAACATAGTATATTAGTTACTTATGGTGGTACCTACAGTGGTACCTAAGGTGGTACTTGGAGGGGTACTTGTACCAGCAGTTACTGGGACATAACACTGATAGTTACTGGTAATTACAGTGGTACTTATGGTGGGGTAATTGTGTCAGCAGTTACAGTGACCACTGAAACAAATGTGTGGCCACAAAGTATTAAAGGTGGTAAGTGCTGCAATATGTACTGCTAAGTGTAGGAATTTGTACCAATATAAGTACCACTGGTAAGTGTACTAAAAGGTACCACTGTAAGTACCACCATAAGTACCCCTGTAAGTACCAGTAACTATCAGTGTTATGTCCCAGTAACTGCTGGTACAAGTACCCCTCCAAGTACACCTTAGGTACCACTGTAAGTACCACATAAGTACCACTGTAAGTATACTTATGTTTTTTTGTTTTTTTTTGTTGTTTGTTTTTTTGCTGTTATAGCCAGATTCCCTCGTGCTCAGACAGAAGCAGAGCTGTAAGACAAACTGAGACTTGCTTCACCTTGGCTTTGTACAAACTCAGTTTACTGTCAATGAACTCACTAAAAGTGCTCACGTTTGCATAGTATTCTTTTTCTTGACAATTAGAAGACAAAGCACTTGAAAAAAGTACATGTACAACATTATAGTGTATCAGTAACTGTCGGTACCAGTACCCCTCAAAGTACCATTGTAGGTACCAGTGTAAGTACCACTGTAAGTACCAGAGTAAGTACTACTAAGTGTCACTGTTAGATACTAGTAAGTGTCATGGTAATAACTGGTAGGTAACGTGGTGGTCTTTCAAATTGCTACCTACCTGTCCACGTATCCAACAGTCTTTTGTTTTGTTGATGCATTATTTGGAAGCTATATTTTACGTAGATGTAGTTTTATGACTTATTTATTGAAGAAAAACTAGTTTACGGCAGACTAAGGTGGGAATTGTGATGTTTTGTGGAAGGCTTTTTATGGAGAGTTTAACATTGATGTGAGCTTTTCTATGATGTCTAGCAAACCCATTTTGACAAAAGTTTTGTTGGATAATTTGGTTTGTAGGTCAACGTACTGGAATCGTCGTACATTTACTTTTTTTTTTTGTAATCAAAGAGTAGAATAACGCTGAAAATGGCTCACATCACAGACTTCTATGCTAAAGAACCTCGGCTCTTTTTGCCAGTTTGATTTATGAGAAGCAATTCCTCCTGTTTTTGGATAAGAACGAAAATCTATGTGTAAAAGAAAATATGTCGCATCAGCTGTTCTCACCGCGTCCGATTGTTGTCTGTTTGCAAAACCCAGACAGTGATTAAACTCCTACCGAGGATTCTAACTTCGATAATTCTTCCTCTTCGAATCAGATTACAATGTCTGTTTGAAAAGACAAAAATGTGGCTTTCAGTTCTTTACTGTGTGCGGCCTCATGTGAACTTTATTGCAGATACAGGACTTGGACGTGAGAAGATGAGGGCAGCAGTTCAGTGCCAAGTGGATGTTTCCTTGGGCGAGATTCTTCACACACTCTGTCCGGAATTGTGCTCTCTGCATTCAGACTAAGAGTTATTATTTGTTAGTTGCAGTTTTCCACCATGTCCAAACTTCAGCTGGCAGAGGTGGGAAATAACTAACTATTTTTACTCTTTTACTGTGCTTAAGTAGTAGTTGTTGTTGTTGTTTTTTTTTGGATCTGTACTTTACTTGAGTAATAAAAAATCTGTCAAATTTTTACTTCTTACATTTTTCAAGAAATATCTGCACTCTTTTCTCCCTATTTTAAAACAGCTTTGTTACTTTTTTTTAAGTGGTATTTTTTGGTGATCAGAGCTACTGTTGTCTCAGGATTCATAAGAGGAGCTGACCAGTTTGCTTTGGGAAGAAAGAGATGAAGAAGAGGCAAAAAAAAATGCAATTGGAAAAACCTTGAAATTTTAAGTTTAAAACTCAAAGTTAGGAGATTAAAGCTTGAAAGTATGAGAACTAACTTTTTTTGTTTAAAATTTGAAATTAGGAGATCAAAACTTGTAGTTTGGACTTTAAAGTGCCTTTGACTCATTTCACTAAAACAAAATTAAGATAATTCTATTTTAGATTTCTCTAAACATTTTGTAAAGTTCATCCCAGTTTAGCCATTTATAATGATTAAAAATGTACTTTCTGCTCATAGATGATGACATCATGCTAGCTAGAGAGTTTTTTAGCATGTTTTACTTCTTGAGTGCACTCCACATATCTATTCCATAGATACTGTGTCTGTTCCATAAAGACCAGAGGTGGGCAATTATTTTGACGTGAGGGCCATATTTAAACCCAGAATAGCGGTGGAGGGCCGGACTGTCCACATTGGCAGAACAAATTCTGCTTATTGCAGACACATTTCTTTCACAGAATATTGAAAACCAGTATAAAAAAAGTTTTGTTGTAGCATAATAAACTTGGAACATTTTGAGATTAAGTCGAAGTTTAAGAAAGTTAGGATTTTACGAGAAAAAAACTTTATATGAGAAAAAAAGTCATATTTTTTCTGAGACTAAAGTTGAAGCCATAAAAAGAAGCTACTGTATTCCATAGATTAAACTTGAAGTTTTGTGAGATTGAAATCGTAATACTACAAGGAAAAGAAAATCAATAATTGGACTTGGACAAGTCAAATGTTTGCATAAATACACACAATAGATTTTTAAAGTTACAAGAATGTTCCATGATCCAAAATACAACTTTATTCTTGTAAAATTTCAAGTTTAAAATGAAAAAAAATTGCCTTTTATGGCTTTGACTTTATTCTCATAATACTGTGATTTAATCTGTTTATTGTCGTGGCCCAAGTTTTTGTCTCTTAAACTTCATCGTGCATTTCTGTTTCTCAAAAATATGCCAGGGGCCAGATTGAAACCAGTCGCGGGCCGCATTTGGCCCCTGGGCTACAATTTGCCCAGGTCTCATATAGACGGATTTTTTGTTTATTAACACAGTCTTTCGGCGTAACGTAGGCGCAGTAGGGCTGAAAGTGACATTGACCGAAAATGTGGAGCAATTCTATTTTTGTTTTGAAATTTTTGACCTTTACTTGTCCATTTCTTCATAAATGACAACTGAACTGCTGTAAACTATCACACCAAGCCAAGTCAGAATGAAGTGTAAAAAACGTGATCATCAAGACTCTTGTTGACATTGCTTGTCATAGCAAACATTTCTCTAAAGATGGTGTCTCAGAGATTTACTGCTGTTAAACATGAGTTGTGTTTGTCTGAAGCTGAGCCAACAGTTGATCTCCTCTGAAGAATACGTGTAATGAAAATAGCTGTAGTTACACGAGGTTTGTTCAGTTGTAAACATGATCCACGGAGAAGCTCAAAGACTTGTAATGAGTAATCAGTGAGTGTGTGAAAGCTCATTATCTCTGTACACTCACCACCAGAGGATCCACAGCACAACAACATGTGATGAGTCCAAACACCAGGGTTTAGAAGTCGACAGAAAACACATTTTATGGTTTTATCACATCGGGTTGGGGGTGTGAAGAGGAAATGACTTTTTAGCACAACAACAGTACAGCTTATGTTTAGATTTGAGTTCAGGTTAAGAGCACTATGCCATTTTTACTTTGATTAAGAAAACATTTGATCTGTTGAAACCTGTAGCTTGAAAAATTTTACACAAATTTTAGTATTGGAAGGTGTACATACAAAACAAACTAAACAAAACATATACGAACCACCTCAAATTCTGCATCTTTAAGAGTGTGTGAGAGAGAAAAATGTCATCTCTGCCAAGGTTTTGCTCCCCCTAACCTGTTTTGCACATGAGCAAATGCTTGATAAATCTGGCCCATAGTCCTTAACCACCTATAGATTCCAAAAGCAATTTGGAGTCCTATATTATACTTGTATTAATCTCAATTTATTACATGCATATTCCATTTGTAATTGGTACTTTGGTACTTTAGTGCACTAATTAACTGATAACGGTTAATGTCTTTGGTACCTAACAGTATCCCCTAAGGCAGGCCTTTCCAAACTGCAGCCCAGGGACCAAAAACTGCTGTCAGACCAATCTTTGCCGTCCTTCAGATATTTGCTGTTATAGGCCATACACTGTATTTGCTGGCATTTATAAATGTCATTAAATTGGTCAAAGACAAGCACAATGTTGGCTCAATCTTAATATATTCTCTTTGTTATATACTGAAAAAAGTCTTCTAACCTGCCATACACACTTTAATGTAAATATGGTTTAGTGTATTTGAACATGTTGGAGTGTATACCTAATTATTATTACAATCCCTAATTGTTGCACAAAAAGATAGTGACCTGTATGAGCATCCTGGTGCTGACTCCCACACTGGTCAGTCTCTATGAGTTTTCATAATATTTTGACTTTGTAAAACCTATAGGAGCGTCTTGGTGCCGGCCCTCACACAGGTCAGTCCCTAAATGTTTTGATACTTTATATTTTGAGTTTGTGAAGACCTGTATGGGTGTCCTGCTGCTGCCTCCCACACTGGTCAGTCCTATACATTATGTTTTATGCTATGGGCAGGGCAGAATTTTGAACATATCGAGGTCCAAAAAGCTCTGACTTAAACTAAATGATCTTCAAAAAAAAAAAAAAAAAAAAGAATTGTTTCTTTTATATTTAAGTTTGGAGAGACACAGAGGTCAGTTTTGTGTTTTCCAGAGTTGAGCTCTGGTATTGCTGTACACGCCCTATCAAGCACTCATTTCATGAAAGAGAACCACAAATACAAAAAGACTACTCTACTATACAGAGGTCTGGCCCTCACAGACCTCAATGCTGCATACGGTATTGGTAAATCAGTGACCTGGATGAGCGTCCTGGTATCGACTCTCACACTGGGCAGTCCCGTTTTGATACTATGTATTTTGAGTTTGTAAAGACTTGTATGAGTGTCCTGGTTCTGGCTCCCACACTGGTCAGTCCTTATAAGTTTTGACTATATACTGTATTTTGAGTTTGTAAAGGTAGTGGCCTGTATGAGCATCTTTTTGCTGGTTCCCACACTGGTCAGTCTCCATATGTTTTAACTAGGGATGTCAAGATTATTAAGTTAATCAATAATAGTGATTGTTCAAGTCATAATATAATCACAAGAACTAAAAATAATCATCATGACAATTTTATAGAAACTAGGGATGAACAAAACATGAGTTACAGTTTTGACAACAGGTGGGTTTATTGAAAAAACACCAATATTTGGCAAATATTTATGTTGTTATGTTATATCCCATTTTGTTTTTGTTTCAAAAATTCAAACGCTGGTTTTAACAAACAGCAATAATAAAGAAAAAATTTCCTTACAATTTGGGAGCTAATTATGTCTTTCAATCCATACATTTTAACTTTTAAGAAGCGGGCAATTTTAAGTTTTAAAGTTAAAACTAAAGTTTTTAGCATTTTTTTATTAGGAAAATTTTATTTCATAAAATAACTGGAACAAAAGGGACATGTTTGACAACAAGAATGAAATTGGATTGCAATTGTGAAAAATCACTAAATCGTGATATTTTGTCCAATAATCGTAACACTAAATTTTAAATTGATATCCACTCCAAGCAAAAATATTTATGAATTTTTATTTGTGTGCGAGAGGGGTAGGACCACATAAGTTCTTTGAACTTCCACCTACTCTTTTGAGCATCACTTTCTGTTGTTAAACATTCCTATTGTAAACTGTTCTTTTTATTTATACAGTTCTATGAACTGATTGTTGCTCAAATAAATCAAAAAAAAAAAAAAAAAAAAAAAAAAAAAAACATCCCTAGTTTTGAATAATGAGGATCTGTATGAGCGTCCTTGTGCCAGCTCCCACAATGGTCAGTACCTATATGCCTTAATCCTATCTATTTTGGGGTGGTAAAGATAGTGACCTGTATGAGTGTCTTGGTCTTGGCTCCCACACTGGTCAGTCTCTATATTTTTTGACTATATACTGTATTTTGAGTCATATAAGCTGTGACTTGTTAACCTGGCTCACGCCAGATGGATCTGTGTTGAACTCCTGAGTACTCACTATATCCATCTGGGACTTTACTCACTGAAAGCGTTCGAGAAACCACATCAAAAGCAGCAGAAACACGTACATCCACGAGAGCCGCCATCTTTATTTAGCTTGAATGTGACTCGGCGGCGGCACCGGGGCGCTAACAGCCGTCTTAACACCGCTGGTTCGGACTCCCAAACCAATCGGGCGGCTGGAAGGCCAGATGGTTTATCTCGTGTTTGTGAATTCACAAATATCGCAAGATAAACCATCTGGCTGGCCAGATTAACGATCTGTATGAGCGTCTTGGTCTTGGCTCCCACACTGGTCAGTCTCTATATATTTTGACTATACAGTATATTTTGAGTTTCTAGAAGCAGTGACCTGTATGAGTGTCTTGGTCTTGGCTCCCACACTGGTCAGTCTCTATATGTTTTGTATATATATTTTGAGTTTGTAGAAGCTGTGACCTGTATGAGCGTCTTGGTCTTGGCTCCCACACTGGTCAGTCTCTATATATTTTGACTATACAGTATATTTTGAGTTTGTAGAAGCTGTGACCTGTATGAGTGTCTTGGTCTTGGCTCCCACACTGGTCAGTCTCTATATGTTTTGTATATATATTTTGAGTTTGTAGAAGCTGTGACCTGTATGAGCGTCTTGGTCTTGGCTCCCACACTGGGCAGTCCCTCTGTGCTCCTCACACTGTCCACGCTCCAGGACAAACTCTTCAGCACTGACGCTGCTCTCCTGAAGCCCACACACGGACCCTCCTGCTCAGACAGCTCGTAGTGCTCCACCAGCACCTCCAGGGCGTCCTACGGGAGGAGAGAGAGGGGGGGGGGAGTGAGTGAGTAAGAAGAGAGAGCCGAGGTGAGAGAGAAAGAGAGAAGAAAGAAGGAGAAGAATAATCAGACAGTATTTGGAGAGCGATTGAGATGGAGGTAATTAGAGAGAGAATGAGAGAGAAGGGAGGGCCGGGGAAAAGAGAAAGAGAGACGTTGAGGGGACGATAGAGGGGTAAAGAGAAGGGGAGGGGCAGAGAGAGAGAAAGTATAGGGAGTCACAGAGAAAGAATGGGAGAGAGCAAGAGAAAAGGAAAGAGAAGGAGAGTTAGGAAGAGAGACAGAGAGAAAGAGGAGAGAGGGACATGAAAGAGGAAGAGACAGAGTGGTAGAAAAGAAGAGAGAATGAGAAGTAGAGAGAGAATGGGAGCGAGAGGGATAGAAGAGAGAGAGGCAGGAGAAAGGAAATGAGAGTGAGAAAAAGAGAGGGGCAAAGTGGAGAGTGTAGACAAAGAAAGACCAAGGGGAAGGGGAGAGCGAAAGGAGGGAAGGGCAAAAGAAAAATGGAAGGAGAGGGAGTGTTGAGGAAGAAAGAGAGAATGAGAGAGTAAAAAGGTGGGAGAGAGCAGGGAAGAGAGTGAAGAAAGTCATGTGTAAAGAGCACAAAAGAGCAGGAGAGGTGAAAAGAAAAGTGAGAGAAAGGAAGAAAGACAAAGAGACACAGAAACAGCTCCTAAGAATTGTGTGTGTTTGCAGCTGTGTGTAACACTGAAAACAGTCCCACGGGAAAAAAGCATCACATGATTTTAAAGTTTGAAAATGTTTAGTTCCACTTTTATTCACAAGTTTGAAAATGCTCAGTTTAAAATCAACCAAATAAGTTTCAAAAAATTGTACTTTGGTAATTGTAACTTTTAACTTTTGTATATTTAGACTCAAAATGTTTAAGATGGACATTTTTATTCCTTTAAACTGTGAAAACAATCAGAAATTGCACCTGTCAAATAAAGTTAGAACAGAAAATACCTTTAATCACACAGACTCAGAGCTGAGCTTTCACTGTAAAAACATTACATTTTGACCAGATCAAGACAAATATTATACTAGAAAACTGTCCAGTAGAGGGTGAGAACCTTCCCAAATGCCAATAAAAGAAGAAGTTCAACAGAGTTGTGTGTGTCTGAAATCCAAGTGCTGTTCATGGGCCTAAGGGAGCTGCAGAGTCTCCCTCACACAAGTGTAGTGGGTAGTCCAATACTTCTCAAAGTGTGGGGCGCGTCCGTTTACGGGGCGCAGAAAGTTTCCAGGGGGGCATTCATGCATCGCAGGTAATGCAATGCATGAAATAGGAAATAGGGACTGGTTTGGGAAAGGGCCAAGGATTTGTAACCTCAGACTTCAGATAAGAATGACTGACAGGAAGATTAGCCAATCAGAGCGACACATGGTTAAATACAAAAACTATACTAACCCTAACCCTAACTTTGATCTAAACCAGGAAGGAAACAAAGCAGAATGTGAAAACCCCAATGATAATGAATGGTCCCACAGCAGCGATTTAACACTTTGTCACATACTCTTGATATAGATAAAGACGCCCAACTAAATCCCAAAGTGTGAACGTGTGAAACAAAGTGATAATTGTCAGGTTATAATTGAGAACATTGTCACAGACTTCAATTTGCATTCCCTATTAATCTACTTTGAGATCTGATACACATTTACATTAGCGTGTTATTTCAATAATGGCGGTATTAATGTCTATTTTGTCGTATTCTTTTTTCAAGATATAGTTTGATAATTAAGACTTGGTGTTTTGTCTGTTTTTTACATGAAAGCGGCAAGGTTTGAGTGAATTTTAGTCATAAAGCGTAATACATTTCAACCCAGTTTTAATGATTTTCCAACAATTTCATTTTGCTGTTGAAATTCACTAAAGTAAAAGTAGTTACTTGTCTAAAAAACAACTCTGGTAAAAGTCACAGTCCAGCTGAAACTCCTTTACTTGAGTAAACGACATATAAAAGGAAAGGTGTGTAAATATACTTAAAGGTGCATTGCGTAAGTTAAAATGCTCAATATTACGACATATCAAATTACTGTCTATTAGCACAGGCCTGGATGTGGTCAAGATGTTTTGTAAACTTACTGAGGTTGCCTGTGTAAGCGCAGACAGGCTCATAAATGTGAGTGGCGCTGGTCCCAGTCCTCCTTCACTGGATTATTGTCATTATTTGTATTTGTTTCACTAAAGCTCTCTGTTTTATACAACAGACGAATGTTGTAAACACTGTTTAATAAAAATAAATAAATAAATAATCAGTGGTAAATACTGCCATCTAGCTTCCCAACCCCCACAACACAGAAGAATTAGGTCATTTTAAAACAACCGGCCTGAGGCCGACTGCAGGGCCGATAACACTCGGACATGTTTTTGAGAAAGAAGAACTGTGCTGGAGACCAATAAGACAGTCATCTGTGATTATTTTCATTAGAAGGTCAGACTCTCAGGTCTGTCATAGAACATCCACATTTAGACACAGATCTAGTGCTTTAGCTGTTTGTCTTGGTAAGGTTTATGCTTTATTAGAGTAATAGGTTGCCATTGAGCATTTAGTTCATGAAAAGTGAGTAAAGAGCTGGTTTACACTCAAACAAAGCTTTTCCTCAAACTCTCAATAATCTTTCCTTGTGTAACTTTTGGAGCTTGAAAACTGATCAGTCAGTCAAAAAGAACAAATAAAATAGTCAGCATCTACTTTTTATACAAAAAACTTTGTCTTCTTAACTCAGAAAACATTTAGCAGAAAATAACGATGTGTCACAAGAATCTTTTAAGCCTAAAATACGTCTTCAGTCTAAAGGGTCTTTCACACCAAGCCGAGGGTCGCCCGTCTGAACCGGTTTGGCAACTTCTGCCGACAGGCGGCTCACGTGTGTTTGGTGTGAATGGCACTGTCGGGGGTCAGAGGAGCGCGGAGCACGTCGTGGAGGCGAGGTTTTGAAGACTTGCTCGTAAAGTCGGCATCGTCAGCGGTCGGTAGTTGCTGCATATGCGGCTGTTTGATTGGCCCGTGGCTAGCGAATCAGTGTGCAAGAAAATGGTGCGGAAAACCGAAAATGCCGCTTATGGAAAAACAGTATTTACCCGAGCATGGATTGTTGTTATTTGCCGGGTTCAAACGAGACGTAAGTACGGAGAAGAATGGCTACTACTTGGTCCGAGGAAAACAAAGATGGAGGAGTACAGCTGTAGTACGAAGGCTGGACTGTAGCGGGAAATAGAAGTTTAGCCTAATCCGTGAGGTAAGATGAAAATCTGTTCGCCACAGAGTTTACAACTACTCGCGCACAACTTCTGTTTTGTCTTTTTCGTCAAGCGTTACGTCACGCGCATGCTCACTCGGCATTTGTTCGCCGACTGTTGGCTGCTTGGATCATGTTTGTGCGAAGGCTTTTTACATCGATGCGCCCCAAGAGACCAGAACAGACGGTGCGTCGCTCCTCCTACCGACAACGACTGGGAGTTGTGTTGGTGTGAAAAGCCTTAAGATATAGTGTGGGTGCAGTGCCAGAAAACGCCAAGATGGCGCCTTTGTTCAAAACCTTTGCCACTTACACCATGCACCTTTAAGTAAAAAAAAGTAATAAGTATCACACTGCCAAACGTTTTTCTCTAGTCTTGTATAAAACTATACCTTTGGCAGCTTATTTCACTTGACTGTTTTCAAGAGATTTGAGCTTGAATGAAATTTTTCATGGAGGAAGTAAAAATGTCTTACTTCAATAGCAAATATTTGATATATTGGTTTGAAATAAAAATACATTTATTGAAACAAGGCAGAAAACACATCAAAACAAGTCATATAATCTAAGTTAATCTAGTAACACCATCTTAACCAGAAAGAATATCAAAAATAAAGATTTAAATACAGATTTTAAGACATTTTAACTAATCTAGAAATCCTTTTTTTTGCAGTGTACAAAGTTGGTTTGTAATGTGTTGGAGCCTGAGTTGAGCTTTACAGTAATTTTTTTTATAACTCTTGTGACTTTTATCATGTAATAAATATGCAGTTTTTAGAAATGTTAAAATTGTGGTCAATTTTCAGTTGTTAGTCTGTTCACAGAGCTCCGATACACAAGAGGGCAGCAGCTCTCTAGTTTTTTAAAAGGAAAAAAACTGTTTATGGGTTTATAAAGTAACTAACCTGTTTTTTATGCTTAAACTCACTCGTAACTAAAAACTGTCAGCCGCTTACCTTAGTTTGGGAAGTAAAAGTTGAATTATCCAGTTTGTTTGATGTTTAATGAGGAATCCAAGTTAAACAAAACTAGTGTGGTGGTTAGTAGTCCATAAATATGTGTGTGTCCTACAGGTTTGACCAGTATTTATTAAAACAGTTCATTTTATTGAACTTTTGCCAATGCCAACGTTTTTTTTCATCAGACCCACGGTCAGCTGTAAGAAGATGATTGAGTGCACTAAATAGTCACTGAACAGAGCAGGACTATTGATAGAACAAGTGTGGACGTTCAGATACAGCGACCGTCCATTCTACACAGTTTTGCCGGGTCTGGTTTCTAACAGTGGGTGACCAGACGTCCCTATTTACCTGGGACAGTCCCTATTTTGAGCCCTGCATCCCATGTCCCAGCAAATCTATCCAAATCCACTTATTAGTCCCAGTTTTACAAGTCCCATTTGTTCTGATTTTTGACCACTGACACTTTCCACCAATGAAAGAAGAAATATAATGCTTTTTCTATGTCAAAAATAAAGAAAACCGTGCTTGAAAATGATCAAAACATTGGGAAAAAAAATCCAGAGAATTTCAGAGAATAGACATGAGCGCGAATGAGCCATGAATTGACTAAGTGCATAAGAATATACTTATTTACCTGCTGTTTTCACCGAATGTTCATTGCCCTCTGCAAATACTTGAGTGTGTCTACGTTTTAAATTTTGAAATATGGTGCTAACATGCCAACTTCCAGGATATTAATGAACAAACTATATTATTATTATTTGGCATAGACGGGATATTGCAAACTAATATTGTGACTGGACTGTGATGGGCAAAACTTATGTTGTTTTCTTGGTACAACTTGTGTAAAGCACTTTTGGTTTTGCTAAGAGTGGATTTGACATGCGCTACGAGAATCTTCTTTTGTATTTTTAGATTTTTTCCTCTCAAATTCTACCAACCAAAGAAATGGTCAAAGTAAGACAACTGGTGCACAAAGCTAATCCCACAGAGACTCTTCTCACAACACAGAACAGGCCTGTCTCTCTCTCAGGTCGAGCAGTTTGGATTTACTACATTTGTCAAAGCTTAAGTTTCAGTGAAGTCTGCCGCTTCTGCACACAAGCCCTCGGGTCCAAGTCCAGCCCGAGAAAATCCCAGACTTGGACTTGGACTTGGAAAGCCTCAGGCCAAATGTTCAACCAGCCACGATCTGCTTGTTTCCCACAGGCTCCAGCGCAGCGTTGTGTGAACTGTACTGCACAAAACTCACTCCAACAATGCGCTGTGCTCAGAAAGAAAAGGTCTGTATGTGGACGAACCAAAATCTCAAGTCCAAACAAAGCGCTCACTCGTAAGAATAAGTTTGTACAGCTGTAGAATTCAAAGTTTCAGGTGTTAATCATCTGAATCACATGTCAGCTCATGGTTTATGAGTCTGAACAGAACACATTAATATTAACTTTAACTATTTAGTCTTTGCCTGGTCTCATGAAATGCATGTTTATTTCGTACATTGCTGGTCAGTTCTTTTCTATGGGGAAATGGAAAGATGTTTATTATTTATGAATATTACCTCAGTCCTAATCCCAATCTTAACCAACTCCAAGCCTCAGCCCTAATCTTACTCACTTGTGTAACGTCAGTCCTGAAGTTAGCCATTAACCTCAAATAAAACCACTCGTGTCCTGAAACCATGCAACTATTGCTGGGTTTCAGATGACGTCACGGACAGGAAGTTAACGCAACCGCGGAATCCCATGTATTTTCCCATAGACGTTAGCATTAGCCTGAAATAAATTAAAGTTAAGAATAATTCTGAGTGTCAGCTGGTACAAACCCACCGACCACATTTAGGAGGCAAGACATTTTTGAGTTTAGAAGCGTTGTGAGATTTTTTAAATAGTTAATAATTAGCCGCGTTTAGAACTGCGTCTCACCATAGAGCGTGTAATACGTATGTGTAAGAGTATTTTACTGTCTGTTGTGGAGTGTTACTGAAGTGGGAAAGTCGTGAATGTAAGAAGACTCAACAGGAGAGTGGCAGTGCTTCAGATCCACAGTTTATGTTTAGTAAGAATTCTGCCTCAAAACAGCCATTTAACTATAAGTGACCTTATCACAGCAGTATTACTACGCCCAAAAAAAGTTCCTCACAACAACATATCACTCTTTTATGAAGGCATAGTCCAGATTAATAAACAAAAATAGGGTTCCTTAATATGTACTGTCTATGTGTTTCACTCACATTCAAAAGCCATAATTCTGTGGCTCTATGGTTGTGCTAACCTGTCTAATCGAGAGACAGTTTTTCTGCGTTCGTATTAAGCTGCTACTCACCCAAGCAAAAACTAGACGCCATTTAGAGCTTTCTTGGATCCTAAGTGTTTGACCCGATCAGAAACAAAATAATCGTAAACTTCGAGTCTTTTGAATTCTTCATTTGGCTCAGTGTAGAAGGACGTCTGCCTCGCCGCAGGTAAATGCTTCAGATTGTTTGAAAAGTCCGTCTTTTCAAACTGCAGGGGTCATATCCGATATGTCATTTTCCCCCCTATATCTTGTTTGTGCTGGTCCATTTAAAGCTTTGAAGTCTCTTTGTCGTTCACTATGCTGTGTTTTGAATGGGAGTTTCACGTCAGCAATATGACGCCAAGAACATGAAAGAAAGGGGAAAAGCATTGTCATGACATGCTTAATACATGAGGTGGTATAGGCAGTCCATGAGAATATGTGCCTCCAGCTCATTGGTTACCGACCTTTGTCTACCACCGACCCCCATTTTACAAGTACAAGTACAAGTAGAAGTATTGATCAGTCAAACATTCTTGTCCTGAAACAAGTGTCTTAAAACACATTGCTATGATCTGATGTTATTAAACAGTAATAACATGCCTCATAGAAGCTATTAACATGTTTCGCCATCATTAAAAAACACATATGCAGCTGTTTGATTGGAATCAGCGAATCAGTGCGCAAGAAAATAGTGCGCAAATTAGAAACGTCACATAGTTTGACAACAATTCGCACGCAACTTATGTTTTGTCTTTTTCGTCCAGCATTACATCACCTACATGCTCACGCTGCATTTGTTCGCCGACTTTTGGCTGCTTGGATTGTGTTTGTGTGAATGCTTTTTTACATCGATGCGCCATAAAGAGACCAGCACAGACGCTGCGTTGTCCTCCTATACTGACAGAGACTGGGAGTTGTGTTGATGTGAAAGACCCTTAAGGGTGATTTATTCTTCCCCGTAGATATCCGTCAGGTCAGTCACGTGCTCAGGTCCTCGCAGAGGCCATAGGAGCTTCTCTTCAGAGCTAATCAGGTTCCAGGTGTGTCTAGTCAGTTAAACCAATCACATCTAGATCACCGATCAGCTGTGCGTTTTGACGCTATATGTCTTTTGTGCGTAGGAGCACGAGAATTGCACGAACACGGTGCTGCTTTTGTTGCAAGCTTCCTGAGTGACTAGTACCCCTGGGGAAAAAACAATAGACAGAGAAGCCAATGGCAGCCTGTGCGAGGACGTATAGAGGGATTTTTTGTTTATCAACAGGGCGACAAACAGTGGAAACAAGTCAAAAAAGCTCCGTTGTCAACTAACCTCAAAAGTTTATCACTTTGCGAAAACAAAAGTTATGCTGCTAAGTTAACATTTATGGATGAAATTCGACTTATTGACCCTTAGAAGTTACTTTCAGGTAAGTGAGAAAAACGGCGAGAAAAACGCTATTTCAAGCTTCAGGGGACAGACGTCTGTCATAACGGTTCATACCTGATGAAAGCAGCTAGCTGTCGTCCCATTTCGTTGCTTAATTGGAACAAGTTTCCTAATGTAAACAAATGGAGAGGCGTGCTTTCTGCATGACGCAAGCGCAGTAGGACGGAGAGTGACGTCGACCGAAAATCCCTCTATAAATTGCCTCTTAAGAGTTAGAGGATGACTGGGCTTAACAATTGTGATATTCTTTACTGCAACATAGACAGATTGTTAGTGCAGTACACAAATACATACAAAACATATTGTATCCATGCAGTGTGTGTGTGTGTGTCCTCAAGTAAGAGCCTCCAGGCCTGGACAGAGCTGCAGTCTGTGGGTCAGTGAGCAGAGCCAGTCCCAGTCCAATCACTGCAGCTCCCACAGAGACAGGCAGACCCATATACAGGCAGGGTCAAAGGTCAGCGAGGAAGAGACCAGGAAGACGCGGATAATTGGAAATGTTACAGGTTCACGAGGATGGTGTAAGCTTTCAGTCTCTCTCCAAAAAGTGAGTTTGTGGTAATCCTGATTTGACCTGATGTTTTGATTCGGTTTCTATGTTATTATTAACTAACATGTATTTCATTAGAATAGTATTAACATAAAATTAGCTTAGCATATTTTAATTCAATCTCCCAAAAAGGGAACTAACAACTGAGGACTGCGTCTTGGGTGACACCAGGAGAACATGCCAGTTGTGTGTTCACTGTACATGCACATGAGTGAAAATAGCCTTCCTGTTTTTGTATTTGTCTCATCTCTTTTGAGGGAATAAGTTCTCCTATAGTTCACGCAAAGAGTCGTTCAAAAGAATGGGATTGTCACATCTCTAGTTGCCTCTATAAGCGCAGGCAGCTTGTTGAATGACTCGAGCTAGGTGAGCAGAAGTAACAAAATGTGCATCCTCATTCACTGGTATATTGTAATTCATCGTATTTATTATGCATAAGCTCTCTGTTTTGATGTACACATCAGACGATTGTTGTACATTGAGGGCTTTATTTAAAAAAAAAGCTTCAGTAAAAATCAAGGGAATACTGCCATCTAGTTTTGCAAAGGCTCATAAGATAACAAGTACTGCTACAAGGGCAAAGTGTAATGCTGCGTTCAGACCGGACAGCGTTAGCGCGTCCAAAGAAGGGGTCTCAAACTCCCGGCCCGGGGAATTAACGCCCCAAACAGACCGAACGCGTGAGCGAGAGGCGCGCGCCTCGGCGAGCAAGTTGCCTGGCGGAGAGCGTAGTGATAACACACCGGGAGCGAGGGGCGAGAAGCGACTGCAGCTGCTGCCTCTGTGTCTCCCTATGAGGAAGTCAACAGCAGAGCACAACTCATAGAACAACTCCACTTAAACAAAAGTTGGTCATATATGTTAGTCTTTATCATCTCTATGGGCTGGTCAGGTCAGGAAAAAAAGAAGTGTAAAATCCCTGTCAGATTTCCTCTTTGATGTTTCGTCAGTGTGTGCTGGGCTGTAGAGCTGCTGGAGTGAATTAAAATGCATCAATACAGACAGTTTTTCTATGCAATTTGACTGAAAACCGCTTCACTGCGCGAGTCTCGAGCGGAAAAATACGCTTGAAGCGTATTTTGGATTGGCGCGCGGCTTTGGCTGCGCCTCTGGGCGCCGGTGCTGCTCGGCGCTTTGGCGTGCTGTGTGCAAGGTCTGACCTACAGAGGTAGGCGCGTAAGTGAAACGAGCCTGGCGCCTGCCTGCGCGAGGCACTTCGCTTGCCGTTCCGCTCCAAAATCCTCGTGCGGTGTGTTTGGCCCCTTAATGCGGCCTGCGGCGTGATTTCAGATTAATATTGAATGCGGCCCTCAAGTAACTATTTGAACTACAGGTCCCACAATGCACTGCAGCGTAGCGCAGCCTCAGCTCCTCCCACCGCTGCCCGTGCAGCAGCAGCACAACACAAAC